>CM028129.1:1511350000-1511757500 GCA_016271365.2 Neoceratodus forsteri
ATTTGCCGATGACACCAAGATTTGCAACAGAGTGGACTCTCCTGAGGGTGTGAGGAGTATGACTTCAAAAACTGGAGGAGTGGTCAGAAACATGGCAGCTGAAATTCATTGCCAAAAAGTGCAAAGTCATGTACTTAGGCAGAAACAATCCCAAAGAGGATTACTACCTGGTAGGAGAGAAGCTAGCCTCCACCAGCCAGGAGAGGGACCTGGGGGTCATTATATCAGAAGACTTAAAAGTGGGTAAACAGTAGGAAAAGGCGGCACTGAAGTCAAGTGGCATGCTGGGCTGCCTTGGGGTGGGGAATCACAAGTCGCAGGAGGGAGGTGGTGTTACTACTTTACAGGGTGCTGGTGCGTCCCCTTTTGGAGTACTGCATACAAAACTGGAGACTGCACCTCAAAAGGGATGTAGGCAGAATTGAGACAGTGCAAAGGAGGGCCACAAAAATGATTCAGGGACTACACCATATGGCAAACCAGGACAGGCTGAGGGAACTCAACATGTACTCCTTGTAACAGGGGAGGGAGAGGGGTGACATGATTGAGACTTTTAAATAAATGAGGGGTACAAATAAGGTTAACATTCAGAAGCTTTTCCAATTGAAAGAGAGCAGGAGAACGAGAGGGCATGACATGAGGCCGAAGGGAGGGAGGTTCAAGAGTAATACAAGGCCCTGCACTTCCATTTATAGGACAACAGTGACCAAACTGTCAACATGGCTGTCTTATTACCCCCACCTCATGTACCCCAGTACAGAAAATTTTCAAATCCACACCAAAACATAATTCTGCACAACTGCAATGCCAATCCGCACCACAGGTGTGAAAACATATTTTGGGCAGGATTTGAAAAATGACAGCTGTGATATATATATATATATCACGTCAGGTAATAAGAAGGTTAAGTTGAAAATCTGGGGTCAAAATATTTAAAATGTCTGCAGTTACAAGCGAGCATACTGAAATTGCAACAAATGGTCATAACTTTGGCATTTTTTAATATTTCTACCCCAAATTTTGAAAATAGTCTTCTTGTGACCCCACCTCACAAACCCCATAGGTGAAAGTTTTAAAATCTTTGCAAAAACACCATTCCATGCCACAGGTACGAAAACATGTTTCAGGTAGGATGTAAAAAATGACAGCTGTACTGTTTATAAAGTGGTGTGAAAAAGCAGCTAAGCTAATATTTCAGACGCCCATGATCAGGCATACGGGGAAGGAAGTACTAGACCACCAGGTTAATATTTATTAATACAACAGCCCGCGATCGGGCATATGGGGAGGGAACCACTAGACCACCAGGTTACAATGTAATATTACAACAGCCTGCAATCGGGCATACAGGGAGGGAACCACTAGAAAACATGGTTACAGTTTATTTTACAGAAGCCTGCGATCGGGCATATGGGGAGGGAACCACTAGACCACCAGGTTACAGTTTAATTTTACAGAAGCCTGCAATCATGCATATGGGGAGGGAACCAATAGACCACCAGGTTAGAATGTAATATTACAACAGCCTGTGATCGAGCGTATGGGGAGGGAACCACTAGACCACCAGGTTACAATGTAATATTACAACAGCCCATGATCGGGCATACAGGGAGGGACCCACTAGATCACCAGGTTACAATTTATTTTACAGAACCCCGTGATCGGGCATATGGGGAGGGAACCACTAGACCACCAGGTTACAGTTTAATTTTACAGAAGCCCATGATCGGGCATAAGGGGTGGGACCCACTAGACCACCAGGTTAAAATGTAATACTACAACAGCCTGCCATTGGGCATAGGGGGAAGGAACCACTAGACCACCAAGTTAATATTTAATAATGCAGAAGCCCATGATCGGGTGTATGGGAGGGGAGGTGGCTACAATAGCCCACCAGGGACCCAACTCCTGACGACAGCAGTTAGACAGGATGCCAGGTGCATTTCACTGAGACGCCCTGCGCAACACAAGCAAATGGGGCCATAATGACATGCAAATGGCCCCATTTGCACTTTGCATATATTATGGCCTCATTTGCATGCCCCTGGCTGAATATCGCGAGTGATGATCCTAGCACAACTGCACTTGTGCTGGCACATCCCTGTGCTCCCTCTCTGTGGCTTGTGCTGGTGCAGTGCCACTGTGCCATGCACAGTATGTGCGCCAACCTTGCCATATTCAACGGTGCTATGTCATGGCGCATCACCGTTGAATATCATCTTGTCCTGGCCCCGGTGCAGCCCAGTTGCACTGCACCCAGGCTTGTGCCAGTGCCAGGTGCAGTCTAAATATCTGGGCGAGTGACTGCAAAATCACCTTCTGGGCCTGACTAACGAAATGTCAGTGATAGTGTTTATGAGGTGGGGTCCCAAAGAACCCATGTCAAATATTTGGTGAAAAAATAAATTCAAAATGCCTATGAAATACATTAAAGAGCACTTACCTTGATTCCTCAGTTTGTGGTTCAGCTTTGAAGCTTGCATATGTGTCCCAGTCCACAGAAGATGACAGACTATGACCTCCAGAGGTAAGCATAGGGTAAGGAAGAGTGGGGAGGTGGGTGCTCAGAGTGAGGATCAGAATGGGGAGGGGGATGGCAGGGACAATAAGGGACTGTTTTCTTTTTTTCATGTTGTAAAAAAAAAGATGTTGGGGGACTGTTTTCTTTTTACAGGTTTCAATACAATACATATTTAAAGACACTGGGAGTGGGCTCCCCAGTGCCCCACAATCCAGGGGGGATACATATCTCAGGGCACTGGGAGTAGTCTCCCCAGTGTCCCACACTGCTGGGAGGGAGGGCATCTACTGCCAACATGGGGATTGGGCACCCCAATGTCAGAAAATATATCATAGTAGCATGCCACAGCCCCCTTTCTCTTAGAAGTTTTAAAAGGACAAAATAATGGGCAGAAATGTTTATTTTACCCACAGAGGTTTTGGTGCCACATATTGCAAACACTGTTTTCACAGAATGGGGGGGGTGTTCTGCTGCAACATTGAGTCATTTTGAGGCAATTTGTGGCAGAACTCCCCCCCCCCATTTCACAGAAACAGTGCTGCACTTTACAGCAGTAAAATTTCCACAGATAAAATAAACATATTTCTGAACACTTTGGAGGAAAATTGTCCTCAAAATCAGATTACTTGGGCCCTGATTAGGTAAACATAAGCTTTGCTGTGTACCAAATTGCAGTATTTTTAAAGAGATTTAAGTTTTTTTCCTTGCTAACTGAAAACAAGATGGCAGAATCTCAACAATACATCCCACATTTGTAACAATAAATACTGCTTTCACGGCAACAAAACAGGCTTGGCACATCTAATTTCCCCACAGAAAAAAATGGGACAATTTAAACTTTAATAACTTTTGAACTGATTAATATTTTTTCACCAAACCTTCAAAAGGCACACCTGTGACCCAAACCCAGTATGCTCTACAAATTCCAGAGCAGACACCCAAGCCATTTCTGAGAAACAGTATGACAAAGAATTTACATAAAAATTGTAATTTTCTAATTTTTTGATGCTCCGCATCTCCACACCCACATATCCAACCAGATCAAAACTTGCCACACCAAGAGATGTTTGGTTCCCGATGACTATAAACTTTCATGCAATCGGTCATCGAGGATAAGATAAAGTGCAAAATTTGTGGGTTTAACATAGGAGTGACTATTCAACCCTAACTATAGTGGTGCTACCATGCCACTATAATATAGGGGCACAGCCATGCTCCTGTAGTTAGGTTTGAGTAGGCATTTCAATGCTAGACTCAAAATTTTGAACTTTAATAACTTTGCAAGCATTAAATGGATTTGCATGACAAGTGGCATACACCATCACCCAAGGTAGATCTCTGATGTGGCAAGTTATGTTCTGGTCAGATGTGTGGTTTCCAAGTTCCAGGAAGGTTAAAAAAGCATTTTGTCACTCATTGACTTTGCTGGGATTTTTCTTTGAACTTGCTTACAGCCCAGATGGTTTGGTTGTTTGCTCTGAAATTTTCAGGGCAGAAAGGGACTAGCCCACATATATGCCTTTTGCTGTTCTGGTGAAAAAATAGTAAGCCATTTTTAAGTTACTGCAACTTAAAAGTTTGAAAAAATAGTTTCTGAGCATGTTCAGTAAGCACTAAAATATAGCTGTATGAAACAAAAAAGGAATCCTGTTTCATATGGGAAAATTCCTTTTTCGTTTGCCACCATCTTGTTTAAATAAAAAAAAAATGTTTTCAAAAGGCACAAAAATGACATCTTAGAGAGAGATCACCACACCTAGCTGATTTATCACGACCCCATTAGGTGCAAGCTGCATTTCAGTGTTAGAGATAGACCCCAGAAATGTGTTTATTTACTGTTATGAATCTTTTTTCATGACCACGTGATATGAAAAAAGAATCCTTTTTTGCATCACGAGCCACGAAAAAGGATCTTTTTTCATGAAGGGAAAATCCTTTTTCTAATTTCAGCATTCTATAACAAACAAAAAAAAAATATGTTCCACTGGTTGTTTAAATTTCCAGTAAGTAACTACCTCATTTATGGACCGCTGGAGCATGAGATACTGTGGGCCAGATATTCAAGACCTTGTCCTGGGGCTAAATTAGCACTGCCCTGTGGGCAAATTTAGCCCGAAGCACAATGCAAGCTATATTCAAAAGGACTAGCCCGGGGCAAACAGCTTCTGAATATAGCATGAGAATGAGGCCAGGCAAACTGAGCTGGGAGTGCAGGGCAAACGTAGCCCTGGAATAAGACAGCTCTGAATAGACCAACCAGGAAGTGCAAACTACAACAGCAACACAGTGCACAGAGATGTGAAGGTAGGCAGAGGTGAACTATGTGGCCAATGTGTGTGCCAGCAAATGCGTGGACCCAGTACAGCTACAGGCAGCAGTGGATATAAACTGTATAATATTCCACAAACCATTAGCGCCACACTAACATGTTTGCGCTGCTGTAGTGTGGAGCAAAGCCATTTGCCCAGTGCAAACATGTTTGCCTAGCACTAAACTTCGCCATAGTCAAAATTGACATGCAAATGAGTCTACTTAGCTAGTTTCTGGGCAAACATCCAGATTAACATTCGATTATGCCCTGATTTGCATGCAGTTTGCCCAGCATCACTGCAGGGTCCCACAACACCACCTGTAGGTCAGTCTGGAAGTACAAGGGCTGGCCAGGTCTGGCCGCAGCTCCACCTGTAGGTCAGTCTGACAGTGCATGATGGTAACTGCAGGCTACATGTATGCAGTACAGCATAGCATTGTGTACCCCAGGGGACAACACAGCACAGGCACTGGCGGCGGTGGTGATGCATTCAACTGTTACACTGTAGGGCATGTTACAGTTCACAGCAGACACCACTGTAGCAAGGGGGCCAGTAGTTTGAGGGACACAGCAATGCCTATGATGTGTAGGGTAGTGATGACCACTGCACTGTACACAGTGAAAAGCCTAGCTTGCAGGTGTGTACTGCCAGTGGACATTACTGTCACACTGTTGTGTGTCCCACAGATGCTGCACCCCAGGCATGGGATGTTCATAGTGACGTAGACATGGCCAGCTGTGTGTGCTGTGGTGTATGTACACCTGTGTGGTTTGTGACTGGGGATGGGCATGTACAATCGGACAGACACACTGGTATTGGGGTATTCCCAATACTGGCCCATGTGCACTGTGTGCTGTGTCCCAGCCTTGTGGCAGTGCCTAGTCTGTGGTGAGGCCTGGCCACCTTTATACCCTCCCCTCAACACCCACCATGCCCACAGTGCTGTATGTGTGCGCTGGCATCTGTTGGTCACCACAGACGTATGGTCTGCAAGTGTGTGCTGTATGGCCACACTACTATAGTGGCCCCCGGGGGCCGGGTCACCACATACTGCCTGGCATGGCTGGGACTGGTGGCAGCAGTTGGCATCATTGTGGTGCCATCAGTGAGTAGCATGCTTCCTCCATGTCTGGCTTTTTCTCTGTGTCATAGTCATATGTTAGGGTCGCGCAAGGCCATGCAAAATCAGTGCTAATGCCGCACAAGGCCACAATGTCACACAAAGCTGTTTGCCCAGAGTTAAGACCAGCTTTTCCTGGGCGGTAATTTGTACCACACAAAGGGTCGCACTAAGTCGCACTAAACACCTTAGCGTGGCACTAGTCGCTGAATATCTCATAGCACCTGTATTCATGCTCAGTTTGCCTCTTGCATATGTTATGGTTTGCCCAGCGCTAATACGGTTTGCATGCACTATTTGGCCTTTTGAATATAGCAGACCCGTGCTAATCCTGTGATAAATCCGTGCACATGGTTTGCGCACCGCGTAAAACTTTGAATATCTGAGCCTGTGCATATTTTGGTTAAAACCTATTTTTTACATAATATTACTTCTCCTAAGCCAGCCACCTGCCCATCTTCCAGTAGCTCCTGGAATCCCACTGAACCCCCCTTCTGTGGGAATGAACTGTAGTACAAATTCACTGGACGCTCAAAAGGGATTGCAGCACAGGAAAATTAAAGGGGGTTCTGCAAGCATGTCTGCAATTCTTACCACACAATGAAGATGTGCATTTAATTTCTGTGAGTTTAGTGTGTGTGTGTGTGTGTGTGTGTTCGGTGTGTGTTTTAGTGCAGAGTGAGAGAGACTGCTGTGTATTCTGTTTCAGCAAGGAACAGCCTGTCAGACAGGAGACACCATGTGAGCTTGTTTTTAATTTAAACTTACTTACAGTTATGTAAACATCTAGTTAGATGTTCATCTACTGCCAGCATTTAGGGCTATTTTTACTGAGTTAGCTAATGTCAAATACAGATACAGTTTTCAAGTTCAAACATGGTCAGCTCAATAAATATCACTCTCGGCACAGCATGGGCAGAAAAGGAGAGAGAGACAGATGTCATGCTTCAGCTGGTGTGCAAGCAAGAAACAGCGTGTCAGCTTGGAAAAGCACACTCCAGGAACAGACCAGGTAGAATGAAAGAGACAAACACACTGTGCTTCAGCTGGTGTGGGAGTGAGAAATAATGTGTCAGCTACAGAGAGGTAACAAAATGCCATCTGAGCTCCATTTTGGTAGAGTTCTAGAGCAAATTGGGGATACAAAAGCAACAGAAAACCTACAGTGGTTGGAGTCAGCTCCATATACAGAATCACTTTTCAACCAAGCCAGACACTTGTTTGATTAAACAAAACGGGAAAAAAATGAGAAATGTTCTGCCATGTCAAGACAGTATGGAAACCCTTGAGTAATTCAGAACCAGTGTGACAGCATGATATCTGTGGTGTCTAGTGGCACCCCCACCCCTGATCACTGTCCACAGTGTTTGAGCTCCCTGGTGTCTAGTGGTACCCCACCCTCTGATCTCCATCACCCTTGTTAGTTTTTATTTCCTTAGTGTCTAGTGGCACCCCCCCACCTTCTGATCGCTGTCCCTATTGTAACTTTTTATTTCCCTGGTGTCTAGTGGCATCCCCCACCCTCCAATTGCTGTTTTAACCTGAAGCAAAGAAAACCATTCCTTGATGTATTTTTTAAAAATGTTTTAACCTGTTAAAATAAAGTCCGTCGCCAATCACATCCACACCCCCCACCCGACCTCCAACTGTACATCCACCTCCCAACACCCCCACACACCCTCACTCACCTGAAGAGGTTCCAGGTTCAGGATGTGCCCTCCTGATCGAAGACACATCTTGCTGCTGGAAGCAGCGACTGCAATATGAAAAACTAAGGTAAATGTGGTTCAATGTATTTCAATGGGGGAGTTCAACTTTAATTCATAATGCAGCCAATGTTTGAGTTTTTGACCCCAAATTTTCAATATAACCTCTTGGGGACCCCCACCTCATGAACACTATGACTGTCAGTATGCAACTCCCACCCAAAAGGTGATTTTGCGGTTGCTTGGTGAATTCCCATTCCATGCAATATTTCTGCAATGACAGTCATACTGTTCATGAGGTGGGGTTATAAGAAGGCTATAACACAAAGAACCTTAGTGCGTAAGCATTGAGGCAATGGTTACCCCAAAGGACGAAAGACATGTCTGTGTCTTCTGTCGGCACCCTTTGCAGACTGTGTGAGAGGTCTTTCAGCACCATGCATTTCTGCTTAAAGTTGAATCAGCATACTATGTTGTGGTGATTTGCATATACAGCCCATGATGCTTTGCATTATGGGGGTATGTGTGATTTTGTATTTCTCTGAAACTTGGCTTCCCGGCCAGTGCTGTTTGGGGTAACCCTTGCCTCAGTGCTCACGTACTAAGGTTCTTTGTGTTTTTGGCTTGTTTTTTGTTTTTATTGGGCTCACCACAACCTAACCCAGATAGACAAACTTAGGGTAACTGGTTCATTCCACTGGGGTGTCATACAGATAATACTGATGAGTTCTGGTAGAAAGAAACACGTGTCTTGTGTTGGCATTCTTTGCAGACTGTGTGAGAGGCCTTTTGGCACCATGCTTTTCTGCTTAAAGTTGAACCAGCATAATATTTGGTGATGATTTGCATTATGGGAGTATGTGTGATTTTGTATTTATAAGATGGCTATGTTGAAAATTTGAGTAAAATATGTAAATGTGGCTAAGTTATGACCATTTGTTGTGATTACACTATGCACGCTTGTAACTTCAGGCATTTTTAATATTTTGGCACCAGATATGCAATATATATACAGCTGATTACCCCACCTCATGCATGTTACAGCTGTTATTTTTCTAATCCTGGCCAAAATGTGTTTTCGCACCTGTGGCACAGAAAGTCATTGCAGTTGCATGAAATTATATTTTGACATGGATTTGGAACTTTTCTGTACTGGGTATATGAGTTGCTGTAATAAGATAGCTATGTTGAAAATTTGGAAACTAAATATGTTACAATGGCAAAGTTATGCCCATTCATTGCAATTTTGCCACACGCGCTCATAACATTGTAAATTTAAAATATTTTGACCCAAAATTTTCAACATGGACTTCTTATTATCCTACCTCATGTATGCCATGACTGTCATTTTTCAAATCCTGGCCAAAATGTGTTTTCACACCTGTGGTGCAGAATGTCATTGGAGTTGCATGGAATTCCTTTTTTGGTGGGGATTCAAAAATGTTCTGTACCTGGTACATGAGGTGAGGAAATAAGATGGCCATGCTGATAATTTGGTCACTATTCTCCTATAAATGGAAGTGCAGGGTTCTTCCATGGTTATGTACATATACGCATCTATGGAGGTATGGGAGTGCAGGACCCAAAGGGCTCTGTGCTCCCAGTGGAAAATAAAGATACAATTGCTTTATCTCAAAAAACTATAGATGGGTGGGAGCACAGGGCCTAGCAAATAAAGCTGTGATTACACTATTTTAAAAAGTAAAGGAATTAATTGCAAAAAACTATGTTAGTGCATCAGTTAGGGTTGAGGATAAAGTGACAAAAGTAGGGAAATATGTCGTTAGGGTTTCCAACCCTAACACCCCACCCTTGAGTCAGAAAATCAGGCGTTAGGTGTGTCATGACGGTCTCAAGCCTGATGCTCACCCCATTCTCATTCACTGTACACATCTATGCTTATTTACTAATGGAATGGGATGAGCATTAGGCTTGAGACCCTCACAGCACACCAAATGCCTTATTTTCTGACTCCAGGGTGGGGGAGGGGTATCAGGGTTGGAAACCCTAATGTCATATTTCCTTACTTTTGTTGCTTTATCCTCAACACTAACTGATGCATTAATGCAGTTTTTTGCAGTGAATATATATGTGTGTGTGTGTGTGTGTGTGTGTGTGTGTGTGTGTGTGTGTGTGTGTTATAGGGGTGTAGCCTCACTCCTATATTATGATTCACTGGCCAGTTGTATGTTAAACTGAAAATTTTGGACTTTAATAACTTTGTAACCATTCAATTGATTCACATGAAATTTTGCATGACCATTAGGGACCAAGGATCCCTTGACTTGGCAAGTTTTGTTCTGTTTGGATGTGTGGGTGCTGAGATATGGAGTGTCAAAAAATTTGAAAATTACCATGTTTTGTCAAATTCTGTCGCACCACTGCACAGAAATGGTGTGGAACTGTGGTCTAGAATTTTCAGGGTAAACAGGTCTTGGGTCACAGGTGTGCCTTTTGAAGATCTGGTGAAAAAATATTAATCCATTCCAAAGATATTACATTTTAAAGTTTACCATTATTTCCTATGGAACTAATTCAATGTCCCACTCGGAAAAGTATCCTTTATCACAAATGCAGAATCCTTTGTTGCAAATGCAGGATCTTTTGCTGTAAATGCGGAATTCTTTTTCGTGCTGCCACCATTTTGTTTTCAGTTAGCGGTGGCAACAAAAGTAAATAACTTAAAAAATATAGGGACTTAGTAGACAACAACAGTTGTCTTTACATAATTGGGCCCTGTAGAATGGGATTCCGGGATCGATTTTTCATAACTTACTTAGAAATGTGCTTTTAAATATGCAGAAAATCCTTTTTCGAAAACTGCGGAAAAAAGATCCACGAAACAGGATCTTTTTTCACAATTTGCAAAAAAGAATTTCCTTTTTCTGCAAATTGTGAAAAGGGAACTATGGAAAAAGGTTATTTTTCACAGTTTGCAAAAAAATAATTTTTATATAGCTGTTTCTTTGTCACTTCATAGCAAACAAATGGTTTTCAATTTGGTGTTGAAATTTTCAGGGTACAAAGGAATTGCCCCACAGATGTACTTATTGCTGTTTTTTGTGAAAATAGATTACTTTTCTCTGGAGTTCTGCAGGTTTAAATTTTGCATAATTTCCCATAGGATAACATTGTAATGAGAGGTATAGACCATTGTTTCTGTGTCACTGTGCTGTGAAGAAACAGTTTGCAATTTTGTTGGGAAATTTACAGAGTAGAAAGCGCTTGCCCCACTGATGTGCCTTTTGATAGTTTCATAAAAATATGTTAATTTTGTGTCAACTTACACAAGCTTGACATTTTCCTGTGTTTCGTATAAGATAACATTGAAATGTGAGGTGTTTCTTGGAGTGCTACACTAGCCAAAAAATTATGCATGGATGGGAGTGCAGGGCCCAGAGGGCCCTGCGCTCCCACAAGGAAATAGGGATACCATTACAATATCTTAACAATTATGGATGGATAGATGGCACTGTGCACTCCCACGTATAAATATCAATACCATTATGGAGTGATGGGACTGCAGGCCTTACACATAAATGACAATGCAGGGCCCTAAGGGCCCTGTGCTCCCATATGCAAATACACAGCGAATTATGGTGTGGTGGGACCACAGGGCCCAGCGGGCCCTGCATTCCCACAGAGAAATAAGGATACAATTACAATCTCTCTCAAAAAGTATGGATTATTGGGACCACAGATCCCACAAGCAAATAAGGGTACAGTTATATTTTCTCAAAAAGTGAGCAAATTCTCTGCAAAAATCTTTGTTAATGCACCATTAGGGTTCCAGTGTCAAAAGTAGGGAAATGCCATCTTAGGATTCCCAACCCTAGGACCCCCACCCCCACTTTGCATGCAGGAACAGGGGTTAGGGGTGTGCCTTGGGGGTTACATAGAAACATAGAAATTGTTGGCAGATAAGGACCGCTATACCCATCTAGTCAGCCCATAGGCCCTATACATGTGTGCATTCACCCACCGTAAGTGGTCAATGGCTTTTTATCACTCCCTTCCCACCCAAGGTTTCCCTGTGCTTGTCCCAGGCATATTTAAACCCTTCCACTGTGCTTGCCCCTACCGTCTCTTGTGGAAGACTATTCCAAGTGTTCCCCACCCTCTCCTTGTAGAAAAACTTCCTCATATTACCTCTTAATCTCCCCCCTACAATTTCATATCGTGCTCCCTTGTTCTGGTATGTTTTCTTCATTGGAAAATATTTTTTATTTTATTTTTATTTATTTGTTTTTTAACCAGGTATAGCACACTAAGCTGAAAGCTTTTTTACAGGAGCAACCTGGAAGCACAAGCAGGTTAAGTGACTTGCTCAGGGTCACACAGTATGCAAGTGGAAGCTGTGGGATTCAAACCCAGGTCTGGTCTGCTGGATGTCACCAGATTTGTAGCTCAGAGCTTTGCCCACTGTGCTATACTGCCTCCCAACTGCACCTTGTTTATGACCTTGAGGTACCATATGATCTCCCAACTGCACCTTGTTTATGCTCTTGAGGTACTTAAAAGTTTCTATTATGTCGCCCCCTTTTTCTCCTCTCCTCTCCTTTTCTCCAGTGAGTACATATTGAGGTCTCTTAATCTCTCCTCATGTGTTCTGTGGTGCAAGCCCTGCACCGTCTTTGTCGCCCTTCTCTGGACAGCCTCCACCATGTTTATGTCCTTATACATGTGTGGTCTCCAGTACTGCATGCAGTACTCCAGGTGAGGCCTTACTGGTGTTTTATACAGTGGCATCACCACTTCCTGCCTCCTACTAGTAATATCTCTGCCTATGCATCCCAGCATGCCACTGGCCCTCCCTGCAGCCTTTGTGCACTGCTTTGATACCTTCAGGTTATCAGATATGATAACCCCTAGGTCCTTTCCTCTTTGGTGATAGTCAGCATTATCACCAAAGGGTTGCAAGCCCTAATGCTCACCCTATTCTCTTATACGGTACCCATCTTAGCTTACTTACTCATGGAATGGGGTGAGCACTTCCTACATTTGACACTGAAACCCTAATGGTGCATTAATAAAAATTGTTTGCAGAGAATAAATATATATAGACAAAGAACCTCTGTGTACAAGCACTGCGGTAATGATTACCCCAACGGATATTGGCCTGGAAGCCAAGTTTCAAAGAAATACAAAATCACACATATCCCCATAATGCAAATCACCACAGAATATTATGTTGGTTCAACTTTAAGCAAAAATGCATGGTGCTTAAAGACCTCTCACACAGTTTGCAAAGAATACTAACAGAAAAAACACAGACACATGTTTCATCCTACCAGGACTCATCCAAGTGCCTCATCTGTATGACACCCCAGTGCAATGAACCAGCTACCCTTAGATGGTCTATCTGGGTTATGTTGTGGTGAACCCAATAAAAACCAAAAACAAGCTAAAAGGCTAAGAACCTCAGTGCACAAGCACTAAAGCAATGGTTACCCCAAAGAGCATTGGCCAGGAAGCCAAGTTTCAAAGAAATACAAAATCACACATAGCCCCATAATGCAAGGCATCATGGGCTGTATATGCAAATCACCACAGAATATTATGCTGGTTCAACTTTAAGCAGAAATGCATGGTGCCGAAAGGCCTCTGGCACAGTTTGCAAAGGGTACCAACAGAGAGACATAGACATGTGTTTGGTCCTACCAAGACTTATCAGTGTGCCTCATCTGTATAACACCCTAGTGGAATGAACCAGATACCCTAAGATGGTCTATCTGGGTTATATATATATATATATATATATATCTATACACATATATATTGGTGCATAGGAAAAAAAACCTTAGTAACATTAATGCCAGCACTCAACCATCTCAAAGTAATAGGATGGCACAAAAAACTATAGGCAGAGTTTTTATGGAGTGGCTTTAATAAAAGTTTTTATTTATATTGTTTTTTTGCAGCATCCTATTACTTTGAGGTGGTTGAGTGCTGGAACTATCAATGCTTCATGATTAATAGTTAATAAATGATATAAAGTCTATGGGCTCAATTTTTAAAGCACCGAGAATGCCACAAGTCACTGGTGCGATGATTGTTTGGCACACTGCACTTGCAGCATTCTCCCGGCTGACAATCGTGATTTTCAATCTTGAGGACCAAATTCTGCAAGTTAGATTAGCTTTTCCCTAGATTAACTTGTGCCATTTGGGGGACCACTTTTACTGGGCTTGCACTGAATCTTTGGTACAAGCTGTGTAAAATGAGGAAACTGTCACAACTGTGCCCAATGTACTAAAATTGGGTGCAAAAATGGGTTTGATGCAGACCCTTTGAAAATTGAGCCCTATGACTCTAGCGATGGCATCAATGGGTTCTCCAGCTCCATTTCTTTTCCAGTCTCCCTCAGGTCTTCTTTTTGTTGCTTCTTCCTTTGCAGCTGTTTTAATATTTTCATTTCCCTAATTTGTGTGTGTGATCAAGATAAAAACAACAGTCTTTTATCACTGCTACATGTAAAAAGACATTTTGCTGGAAAGGGGATTTTAAATGTAGCCCTATATCTTCCAGATCTTCCTTATGTGCTGTAAACTGCTTCCTTCTCTGTTGTGTGGTTGTGGCAATATCTTTGTAGATGTGACAAGTGACCTGTTCGAACTTTAGAGCTCAGATTTTATGAGCTGTATATAAAATTTGTCACCTGTCTGTATAAATGCCATCAAGAAAATAATAGCTGTACTTTGACCTGACGAGTAATAAAATGGTTCCATTTGTTGATCTAGTTGCCTTTCATTTTGGCCTGAACTTGAGATGGAAACTTGATCATTTGTTACAAATTGGGTATCTGAGATTGCACCTGAATCCATTTTTTTAGCCTCTATAAGTATTGTTGGTTTTACAGACTGAGATCCGAAATGCACAAGTTATGAACAGCAGGTTATCAGCTGGTAAATGTAGGACAGTCTCAAAAAGTTGTTTTAACATTTCTAGTGTTGTTGATCATAACAATCCGATGTGCCAACTAGTCTTTAACTTTTTAAGGTTGTTCTCCAGAGTCTCTACTTAACACTGTAAAGAAGTAACTGCATTTACATTACTGGTGGACAAAACTTCAGCAGTCATTTTTTGTTGTTTAGCAGCAAAGTCTTTTTTAATCTCAGTTTGACTCTTTCTTCATAATGCCATATCCTGTTTCATAGACATCACCTTGGCTTCAAGGCTGTCTGCTTTGGATATGAGTAAGTCTAATTTTCTATCAAAGTTCAACATTTAAATATTAATATCACATTTGAAATATAAATAAAAAAAATAATGAGTGGCAAAACCATCATTATTTTTATGTTTTCATTAACAGGGGTTTGCCTCCTGCGTACACATTTTCATTATTTGTTTTAGTTTTTGTGGCAATTTTAAATGCCGGTAGATGATTACGCAGTAACAAATGGAAAACTAGACAGATTTCATGGCTGCAGCTTGTGTGTTTGACAGTTTAAGGTGTGAGGGATCCTTTCTGATGTGTTTTGTTGAAAACTACACCTTATTTTAACTAAAATTAAAATGTGATGTGCCATGAGTGACAAAACTAAAAGTAGATCTACAATTTTATGAGAGGTTTTGCGACATATAGAAATGGTTTGTGAGATTTTCAGGGGGTGAGTGTTTTTGAAAGAAAATTGGGTGAATAGTTTTATTTTCATGGTTGTTACTTGTGTGTCTGACAGTTTAAGTTGTGTGGGGTATCCTTTTTGATGTGTTTTGTCTACAAATGGCCCTTATTTTAACTAAAAATAGAAATTTGCTGAGTCACAAGTGACAAAACAAAAAGTAGGTTAATGATTTCATTACCTAGGTTCCATAATGTATGGAAATGGCTTGTGATGGATTTTTTTGGAGTTTGTGAGTGTTTCTTGAAGTAATTGTAGAAAATGCGTTGATTGACTCACTAACAGATGTTTGTTGTTGTTTGGTTGTGTAGGTTAGTTTGTTTTTATATAGTGTCCACAGGGTCCTATGAGGAGCCATTGACAGCTAGACACTTGTGGCATGAAGGTAATTAGTGTGTACCTCTGCACAAAGCCCAGCCGGGGCAGACTGTTGTGTTGGTGTTCTCAAAGGGCCCTGCACATCTTGGCATGAAGGTGGTTTGTGTCTGGCTGTTCACAGGGCCACAGGGCCCTGCATGCAGCCAGATACACTGTTGTAATTGTGCAGGGCATAAAGGGCCCAGCAGATAGTAACATGATGGTGGTTAGTGTATGTCTCTGTGGAGGGCCCTGCACAAAGCCAGACAAATTGTGCCTCTGGGCCCCACCCACCTTGGCATGGTTCGTGTCTGGCTGTATGCAGTGCCCACCAGGTCCCTGAATGCATCAAGACATAGTGTACTGCTGGTGCGGGGCCTACAGGGTCCTGTGTGTCTTGGCATGAAGATGGTTGATGATGCAGGGTTCAAAATAGACCAAATATCCTGGTTATTATGTTTTGACAACTGTGCAAATGAAATTCATTGCAAAAAAACGACGTTAATGCAGACATTAGGGTTAAAGAACGCAAAGCGCACAAACGAAGGAAAAGAGAAAATTAGGTTTGGAGTCTCATGAGTCTTGGCAAATTAGTGGTGTGGTATTTCTTGAGGTTTTTGACCCTAATGCCCTCCTCCATACCAAGCCTCAGGTGGACGCAAGGTCAACCTACAGGTTTGGGGATGTGATCACTGTAAGAAGAAAGTTGTAAATTAGGATTGCTCAGAATCTGACAATTGGATACATAGGATTTTAGGCTTTTTTTCATTTAGATTTTTGGTATCGGGGGCTGAAAATCTGAATTCTGAAAAAGTGTCAGAATTCAATTCCAAAACCTCAGCCAGTTGCAGTGCAGCAACAAATGTTAAACACAAGTCTAGCCCTCCCCTCTCCACCACCCTTTATCCCCTTACCTCCTTCAGTGCCACAGTGCTGCTTGTCCTCCCCCTTCTGACTCCTGCTGCTAGGCTGTGACTTGTGACTGTTCTCCTGTAGTGTGGGATGCATCAGTGGATCATTCATTTCTGTGACTTGAATCTGAACCCCACCACCACCACCACAGCCTTACCAACAACACCCAACACATGGATTGGAGGAGCTAGGAGGATATGGATAAATTCACTGTTGTGTCCATCTGATTGTTTTTTATCCTCCTCCTGGTCCTTCCAGAGTCCAATTATCAGACAGTCATCTCAGGCCATCCCAATATGGCCCAGACAGAATGGAAGGAAAGGAAGGAGTATTCAATTGGATGCTGGCTGATAGCGGGGTGGTCAGCAGCATCATTCCCCTTGGTTCTCTGCATACAGTCACAGTCAGAGACACTGTACTGGATCTACTAAGAACCCTGGGTTTGAAACAGGTTGGCCAAGTCCCAGAAGACACCTCAGGGACAGGTTCAGTTCAATGTGGCCCTCCACTGGTCAACTAGTTGCAACGGTAATTCTCAGACTAGTCCGTTCGGTTGTAAAAAAAGGGATTGTGTTTGTTTTTTTATTTGTTTGATTTTTTTTTTACAATTTATTATCTCATCTTGGGGGAGGGGAGCAAGAGAATTACACAGCTGCTGCTCACTGGCCTAACCGATCTGCCACCACCACACCAGTGTGCTCTTAGCCTCTTACTGTGACCAGTAAAGGCAGGTTCAGGGACCAGTACCTGCTTCAGGTTAAATCTGTATTTGCTCAGCTCCATATATTCCAGGACTCATATGGATAAATTTTCAAGGCTTTATTATACAATGCACATAGCAAAATTTTACTCGCAGCATGCATCAAAAATCCACATGTTCTAGTCCAAGTTCAAACAACCCGCTCCCTTGATTAGAAGTCACCTGATCTGACCTCACCTGAAGCATTTCACTCATCAGAGCTTTCTCAAAGGTTCTCATCATAGACCCCTAGTATTTCCTTTATAAAGTAAAATTTAAAGAAACAGTACAATTACATGTATTGAGTTTATCAGTTCTCACCGCCCCAATATGTTCTTTAGATTCACAAGAGGATTCACTTAAGCACTTTATATATAAAAATATCAAAATAGTAAGAGAATTATATATATATCAAAAGGGGTTAATTGATATTTATGCTTGTTGTTATGATTGCAACTAGAAGTTTATGCTTTTCTATTATATCTTCTGTGCTGTTATATATAAGGGGCCAGATATTCAAAAGGGTTGTGCCATGCGCAACAGGGTTGCGCATGCTCAAGTCCTAAATTGCGCCATTCTGCGATATTCAGCAGGAGGCAGTTGCGCCACTGAAAACAGGCTGAGCAACAGTGCAATGCAAATGAATGCATGCTCAACTGGAGGGGGAGGAACCATGCATAAACTGCACAGCCCGATATTCAGCCAGGCTGTGCAGAGTTGTGCAAGCGCAACCCCCAACCTGCGCCTGCAGGACTTTGAGCCAAAAAAATAAGGCTTAAGTCGAGGGCCACCCACAGGTGAGCTGCTGTATTGCAGGGCAACACAGCAGCTGCCACCTGTGGCTGGCCTAACTCAATCCTGTGCCCCCGCAGCCCCATCGTGGGCATAGTGTACTCTCCTCCCACCAGCCGATGCGTGAGCATCAATATGGCTCCCCTCCTCCGTTCACATCCCTGGTGGTCCAGTGGACGAAATGCCCGATCGCGGGTGGTATGTTTGAACCCCCCTCCGTTCCACATCCCTGGTGGTCCAGCGGACGAAATGCCGATTGCGGGCAGAAAATGCGTAACCCCAAACATCCCCTTATTGCCCGATCGCGGGCAATGAAATTATTAAAACCCCGAACATCCCCCTTGTGCCCGATCACGGGCTATAAAGTACATTGAACCCCCTGAACATCCCCCTTGTGTCCGATCGCGGGCAGTAAGTACATTGAAACCCCGAACATCCCCTTGTGCCTGATCGCGGGCGGTAAGTACATTGAAACCCCCCACGAACATCTCCTGATGATCCAGTGGATCAAAATGCCTGATCACGGGCAGTAAGTAAATTGAACCCCCCAAACATCTCCCGGGTGGCTAGTGTCCCCACCCACCCACCCATGAAGCCCCACCACCCCTCTCCCCGGCAGCATCCCACCCGCCTGCCGCCCGCCTGCCGACTGACTGCCTGGTAGGGCTGCCGCCCATTGGTGCAGAGCAAGAGCCAATGGGCGTGCAGCCCATACCGTACATGACAGTCCAGATTTGTGAATGAATCATGTGCCCCCCCACACCATATTTATACCATTGAGGTATTTGGTTGTTTCTAACATGTTCCTCCTTCCCTCCTTCCCTCAAGAGAGTACAAATTTAATTCCTTGAGCCTTTCTTGTAGGGTTTCTGGTACAGGCCATGTATCATTTTGGTTGCCCTCTTCTGTACCACCACTTCCTGATCTATGTAGGGTTTTAAATAATTGATTAGCAGTTTTTTCCTTGGGACAATGCTAACTGTACAGAAAGTATTTATATAGGTTTTCTAAAAGTGTTATGTTTGTTAAACACAGTGAGGCAAGTGCTATGCATTTTCACAATGTTTTAGCACTTTTATGAGCAAAACGCTAATCAATCTTTGGAGTTAAATAAATCCCTGCTATGTCCTTCCAGAGATGGGGCTTCCAGAACTGCACACAATACTCCAGGTGGGACCTCACCAGTGCTCTATATGGGGTAATACCACCTCCCTCTTTCTGCTGGTGATGCCCCTTCCTGTGCATCCCAGCATTCTACTAGCCTTTCCCACTGCTTTGCTACCTTTAGGTCATCAGATGTGATGATCCTTAGGTCCCTTTTCTGTTTGGTGGTTGTCACCACCTCACCCCCAATTGGTATGTTTCTCTTGGGGTTTTGTGCCCCATGTGCATAATTTTACACTTTTTGGCACTGAAGCTTAGTTGCCAAGCTCTTGACCAGTCTTCCAGCTTTCTCAGGCCACCCCTCATTCTTTCCACACCCCCCAGATGTGTCCACTCTGTTACAGATCTTTGTGTCATCTGAAAACAGGCATACCTTCCCTTCAAGTCCCTCTGCTATGTCACTAATAAAGACATTGAAGAGAACCGACCCCAGTACTGACTCCTGTGGCACCCCGCTGGTTACCATGCCTTCCTCTGAGTGAACCCCATTTACCACCACCCTCTGGTTCCTGTTGCTTAGCCAACTACTTACCCATTTTACTACCTTTGGACCCACACCCAGGCTACCCAGTTTGTTTACCAGCCATCTGTGCTGAACCGTGTTGAAGGTCTTGCTGAAATCTAGGTAAGCCACATCCACCACTCCTCCCTGATCTACTTCCTTGGTCACCCAGTCAAAGAACTTGATGAGGTTTGTTTATCAAGATCTTCCTCCTGTAAAGACATGTTGCCTTATATCCTGTAATCCACTGGTCCTAAGGTATTCTCCAATCCTTTCTTTTAGTAGCTTTTGCCCACCACCAACATCAGGCTTACAGGTCTAGTTTCCTGCCTTCTCCCTGTTCCCACTCTTGTGTAGTGGGACCACATCCGTCCTCCTCCAGGCCCCCAGAACATCCTCCAAATCCAGTGATAGGTTGAACAGGGCTGTCAGTGGTGCAGCCAGTTCCTTTTTTAGTTCCCTCAGAATCCTGGGGTATACTCCATCTGGTCCCATTGTTGCTCTAGTCCTCTGAGGACTCTCTCCTTCATAAAAGACCACACAAACAGCCATAGGCAACCATAATCAGGTAAGACAAACATACAACTATTTCTAGATGACACAAATGAAGTAGCACTGATGTGCTACCTTCATGGATTTGTATATGTGGTACACACACCACAAGGCATGCACACTCACTTCTGACTGCAGATGGAAACACACAATACTAAAATCACAACCCTGCTTCTATATGCAGAAGCACAGGCTCTGCAGCCACAGATACAAATCCACAATTCTCAAATTACATGAGTTATTTTGTACACTGAAGTGCCAGCCCCTATGGAGCCAGTGATTCTGTAGCCACATGGACTCATCCATGCTGTAAGACATATATACAGTTCTGTCTGCTGTGCTTCTACAGCCACAGTTGTAAGATATACATACTAATCTCTGGCTGCAGAAGTGCAGGCTCCATGAAATCCAAGATACCAACATTGCAACAGTACTTATAAATGCAGAAGTGCAGGCCCCACCTTTACAGCCAGTGGTGTAAGACATACCCATTGGCTTCTAGCTGCAGAAGGGCAGGCCCCTGTGGGGCCTGTATTTATGCAGCTGCATATAGAAAACCATGCACTAATGGATCCAGCTATGTAGCAACATGGCACCCGCTACCCTCCTAGGCCAGCAAAAAGTAGCTGTTTTAACCTAATCTGAATTTTTCAAGGTAACATTTAACTTTTTTGGGGAACATTCCAACCCCCAGACAAAACTACTACCCCCCAAGAACTTTCTAGATGGTATAGCCTGAATCAGCTTAATATCATCTCCCTGTGCATGAGAAGGGAGCTTTTTTATTACTAATACTCAGGTGAGAGCTGTGTTTTTGGCTCCACTTTTTGCTTCACTGCCTATGAAACTAAAGGGGACCATTTAGTAGAACATAGAGAGCTACTGTGGATTTTCTGCAGTTTTGCTCAGCCCTTAAAAGCACCAAGGCAGGTTTATAGAGTATTTTAAAAGGCACTGTATCCTTTAGCTGCACTAGTAAATTGCAAAACTACTTGCTAAAACTTTTAAATATTGCCTCAGCAAGACAGGAAGTGGACGTGATGTTACGTCCAGTTTGGCTACTTATAAAGAGCTGTTTTAACTTAGCCCATCCGGTATAGCCTGAATCAGAGTATTCTCATCTCCCTGTGCATTAGTAGGGTGCTTTTTACTACTAATACTCCGGTGAGAGCTGCGTTTTTGACTCCACTTTGCTTCACTGCCTGCGAAACTGAGGGGGGCCATTTAGTAAAACACAGAGAGCTGCTGTGGATTTTCTGCAGTTTTGGTCAGCCCTTTAGAGCACCAAGGCAGGTTACAGTGTCTTTTTAAAGGCACTGTACCCTGTAGCTGCAGTAGTAAATTGCTAAACTACTTGCTAAAACTTTTAAATATTGCCTCAGCGAGACAGGAAGTGGACATGACATCATGTCCAGGCTTCCCCACTATATATTACTTCCCCCAGTGAGCTGGGGTGAGTGCATTGTGGAGATGATGCAGGCATATGTAAATAGTGTCAGCCAGCGTATGCCTAGGGAGCACAGGGAGCTAGGCCTGAAACCTTGACACTTTAATACCAAATAAGAATCTGGCCCTAATATCCTGCTGTTACAAGCAATCTGTAAGTTACCCCTCCTATTTTCTATTATGGAACAGAGCAAACAAAATCAATTTAACATCTTAGAGCTAGGAAATAGTAGCAAGGTGATAGTTTGTCAAACTTGTAATACAACTGATTGCAAGAATAGCACTGTTGCTGAACCATAATTTCCTTTTCATGTACTGACTACGAAGTTGTCTTAAGCCTTAAAGGGAAAATTACTAAACTGCACAATGAATTGACTAACCTAAAAGAATTACGCAGTTTAGGATGCTTCATGGACAACATGCTTAGAAATATAACCCCTCCAACTGTAAAGCCAGCTGTTACCACAGATAATGGTGCATCTCATACCTCTAACAAAGTGCAAGATATAACTCAGGGTATTGATACTGAAGCAGAAAGCAACAGCACATGAAGAGAAAAAAGATCACGAGAACCAGAGCCATTTAATACTAAAACCGGGGATTGGGAAACAGTACAACATAGAAGGTCAAAAAAAAGGAGGAGAGTGGAGGTCTATAAACCTCCTGTTATAGATAATATTTTTCACACACCTTCTTATTCAGTACCAACTAATAATAATAGATTTGCATCTTTAGAAGAGACTATGGAAATCCCTGATACTGTCACTGAGAATAATTCTCATTCTAATGATATGATTCAACATAAAATAATTGGAGACTCTATTATTAAACACATTGATTCTCATCTCCTACCAACCAATAAACTAAGAAACAATGTCACATGTCTACCAGGGGCAAAAATACTAAATGTTGCATCAAAACTTGACAATTTGTTACAAGAGGAAAACACTAAAATTATCATTCATGTAGGGTCTAATAATGTGGGACACAAGCACAAAAAGGATATATGTTGTGAACTGCTAGACTTAGGAAAGAAAATACAGCAAAATAAGTGTCATGTTACCATCTCCGCTATTCTACTAATATCAAGAGCTTCACAGGAGAAAAATAATACTATAGCCAGAATTAATGCTATGCTTAGAAACTGATGTATTCAAGACAGCATCTTGTTTATTGACCACTGGAGAACGTTCTCACAAAACAGATCTTTGTTTGCCAGAGATGGATTACATCTAAATAAAAGAGGCACAGATCAACTAACTTCATTTGTTCTTTTGGCTCTCAACATCATGGATTTAAACTAGTAAAAGGGGGGAGGGTCAAAAGTGGCATCTTACCACTATTGATCATACACTCATTATGAAAGTTGCCAACCCTATCAAAACTATAGTAAGTCTCTGATAAATAAAACATCCTTAGAAACATATTTAAACAATACCCAAAGTTTGAATAATAAAATGGATGAACTAAAAGCACTCTGTAATCTGCATAACCCAGATATTGTTGCCATCACCGAAACCTGGTGGCCTAATAAAGAAATGTGAAGACAGTAATCTCTGATTATGATTTGTTTTTTAACAGTAGAGAAAACAGGAGAAGAGGAGGAATTGCATTACGTATAAAATGTGAACTAAAACCTATAAATATTATAAACAAAATAAAAAAAAATCTAATCACACTGAAACCTTATGGATAAAACTATTGAAAAAAATAATGAAACTCTTTTAATAGGTTTATGCTACCGTCCACTGGATACCACCACCCTAATATCAAAAGAAATTATGAATAAATTGGAAAAAGCTGTAGACCAAGTGGAGACAGGGTTTTTGGGAGATTTGAGAGATTTAAATATGGGTGACATTGACTGGATCAAAGATACTGCTCAATCAAGCATCTCCAAATATTTTTTTGAATTTGTGTGGTGAATTATCCTTAACACAACTGGTTACAACTCCAACAAGGGGTTCAAACATATTAAACATTGTGATAAATTCAGAAAATATTATAATAAAAACTGTACCGCACAAGCACCACTTATATGTCGTGACCACAATATGATTTAATTTGACATAATTTCTGATGTTTCTATGTCTAGGAATGTCACTAAAATCTTTCTTTATAAAAAGCTAATTTAGATATGATCAATAAAGCACTCACTAATATTGAACGGGATGAATTATTTAATAATGTATCAGTGGAAGACATATGGACTATCCTAAAGACAAAAGTTTTGCAAATAGCTAACACAAACATATCAAACATTAGGAAACACTGCTCCACTAAGAATAACCCAAAAAGGCTAACTGTAAAAAAAAAATTGACTAAGAAAAAACATCACTTTTATAATAAATATCAAAAAAACTAAATTCCATCTAGATTGGCAACATTTAAACAGATCCAAAATAAATGCAAACAAGAAATCAGGAAAGCAAGACAAGCAGCAGAGTTATAATTGACAGCAGAAGCAAATAAAGGTATCAACAAAAAATTGTACAGTTATATAAACTCCTTAAGGAAACAATCATGTAAAGTAGGTCCAATAACACTTGAAGATAATGTGATATCAGAACCAACAAAGATGGCCAATGACCATTTCTGTAAATCTTTTGATTCCCCTACATCCAATACCCATACCATGCAAGATACAATTCAATCTGATATTATTATTTCTGAGGAAGAAATTCCATATAAAATTAAACTTATAAAACCTGGTTCTTCCCCAGGCCCAGACAGCATCTCCACAGATATGATTAAAATGATGTAAGCACATCTGACCAAACCATTACAAATTTTATGCAATCACAGCATTAAAACAGAAGAAGTACCAGCAGACTGGAACAAAGCACATGTTATACCACTATATAAAAAGGGAAATAGAGGGGATGCAGATAACTATAGGCCTATTAGTCTTACTCCAATTCTCTGTAAAATTATGGAAAGCATACTTAAGGATAAAATAATAAACAACTTAGATATTTACTCAAAACAACATGGCTTTTGTAAAGGTCGATCTTGTATCACAAACTTGTTATGCTTTTATGAATCAGTGAGTAAGCATCTTGATAGTCGGGCACCATGTGATGTGGTATTTTGGGACTTCAAAGAAGCATTTGATTCTGTCTCTCATTGGGCCTTACTAATAAAACTGAATCTCTGTAACACACACACTAACATTATAAAATGGATAAAGAAATGGTTACTAAATCAGTCTCAAAGAGACCTAATAGATGGTCATGCTTCAGAATGGAGACTGGTTACTAGTGGGGTACCCCAAAGATCAGTCTTGGCGCCCTTAATATTTCAACTGTTTATAACTGATTCATCTGATAAGCTATTATATTATAAAATATGCAGATGACTGCAAACTTGGAGGTCCTTGCGAGACACTGTCTGAATCAATTTCTATATAGAATGACTTAAATATATTGACTGAGTGATCAAAAAAATATGGTCTCAAATTTAACAATAATAAATGCAGCGTCATGCACTTTGGAAATAAAAATTCTATCACACCCTACTCACTCAATAATTTACCCTTAAAAGTGGTGGAGCCTGAAAAAGACTTGGGAATAACAATACAGAATTCATTGACATTCAATACTCAAATAACTGAGAACATAAATAAAGCAAACCACATTTGGTGGAGTATAAGACAGAATATTAAATCAAGAGACAAATCAGCTATTCCTCCACTGTCTAGATCATATATTCACCCCATATTTGATTATGCTTCTCAATTTTGGTGTCCATACAATAAGAAAGACATCTTAAGAATTTAAAAAATTCAAAGAAAAATCACAAAATATATAGATGGTGCACAGTCCTTAAATTATGAACAAAGACTGGACAAATTTGGATTAATGTCTCTTGAAAAAAAAAGACTCAAGGTGACCTTATGCTCACTACAGATATTATGAATGATGAAAACTTAATGTTTGACATTGGCATCAATTTCAAGCAGATAAACATTAACACAAGAGGACAGCCACTTTAAATAAAAAGACAACACTTTAATACAAAAAAGAGGCTATTTCTTCTTTCAGAGAAGTATAAATTCATGGAATTCACTTCCTACAGATATTGACATCATTCACAAATCTGGACTGTCATGTACGGTATGGGCTGCACGCCCATTGGTTTGTAGCTCTGCACCAATGGGCGTGCAGCCCTACGAACTGATCGAGATGTGACGGCGAGGCGGCGAAGTGGTGGGATGCTGTCGCCACGCTGGCTGCGGGGGCAGGTGGAGGCCGTGGGTGGGTGGGGACACTAGACACCATGGAGATGTTTGGGGGTTGTGATGTGACATTCTGCCCACGATCGGGCTTTACGGTCCACTGGACCACCAGGAGATATTCGGGTTGGGGAGGTTACATTCTGCCCGTGATCGGGGCACTGGGGGGTTCATACCGTTCTGCCCATGGTCGGGCTGTGGGATGTGTGTGGGGGGTTCATGTAACTGTGATGCCCGCGATCGGGCTTCGGATATGTGTGGGGGGTTTCTGTAACTGTGATGCCCGCGATTGGGCTTCGGGAGATGTGTGGGTGGGGGGTTGTTTTTACGTTCTGCCCGTGATCGGGCTGGTGGGGGGGCACAGGGACTGAGTTGGGGGCCAGCCAGTGGTGGCAGCTGCTGTGTTGCACCCTGCAATACAGCAGCTCACCTGTGGGTGGCCCTCAACTTGATCCTTTTTTTTTTGGCTCAAGGTTGTGCAGGCGCAGGTTGGGGGTTGCGCATGCACAACTCTGCACAACCCGACTGAATATCGGGTTACGGAGGTTATGCATGGTTCCTCCCCCTCCTGTTGAGCATGCATTCATTTGCATTGCTCTTTTGCGCAACCTGTTGTCAGTGGCGTAACTGCCTCCTGCTGAATATCGCAGAATGGCGCATTTTTGGACTTGCGCATGCGCAACCCTGTTGCGTATGGCGCAACCCTTTTGAATATCTGGGCCATTGGGTATTATGGGTGACTGATAGGAGTGTTCATGTGCTTTGGCCTTATACTCCTTCCAACTTTCTTAGTGAATCTTACATTTGCTGCTAAAACCATGATACCCGCATTGCAACAGTACTTCTGTCTGCAGACATGCATGCCTAAATGGATACTCATGCATGCTGTGTGGCATACAAACACAGATGTGGCTATATAAGCACAGGCCTCTGTGGGATCTGTACTTCTGTAGGCACAGCTACAAATACAGAAATGTAGCACATCAATGCTATTGCATTTGTGTCATCTGGAAAGAATTGTATGTTATTTGCCTTGCCTGACTATAGCTGTCTGTGGTTGGTTGTGTAGTCTTATCTTTTTGCTACTTGGGGTGAATGGTGAGTAAAGAAACCTTAATGCCACCTTGCAGTACTTTTGTGGCATTAAGGTGAACCCTAACTAGTGCATTAATGCAGTTTTTAAAAATATATATATATATATATATATATATGTGTGTGTGTGTGTGTGTGTGTGTATATATATATATATATATATATATATATATATATATATAGAGAGAGAGAGAGAGAGAGCAGTGTCAGTGGCTCAGTAGGTAGCACACTTGCCTCTGAGGCCAGGAGATCAAAGGGCTGTGGGTTAATATCCCAGTACTGACACTGTAGTGCAGCATGAGAGGGGTGCTGCACTTCTGAGGTGCCATCTTTCGGATGAGACGCTAAACCGAGGTCCCATCTGCCTGGATTGGTGGTAGTTCAGGTGGATGTTAAAGATCCCATGGCACTTATCGAAAAGAGTAGGGGTAATTTACTTCTTTATTGAAATAAGGCATCAAGCAAAATATCAAAAAACAATCATCAAAACAATTCACCATAATAATACAGAAAGGGAAAAAAAACATATCATAATATGACAAAAGACTAGAACAATGAACAGAGATAATACAAAACCATAAATCTATGTAAACCGCTATAACTTTAAATCTTATGCAATCAAAATCCCCTTTTCATTTTTGTTTTTTATTATTTTTTTTAATTTATTTAAACTTAATCAAATGGGAAAACCCTTTCCACCATTTTTTAACCTTCTCGGTGTCATATATTTGAATATCTTTTTGATAGACTTTGTTTAACTCACAGATGACATATTGACTATATCTTACAAAATTAGGCTTTTTTTGATATAAAACCCATTGACATCTTTCTTGCCATAAACAAAATCTTAAACAAGCCAAAAATATATGTAAAGTATTAATATGAAATTTAAAAAGATTTAAAGGGAAGATACCCAGAATTAATAAATCATAACTTAAATACTGCAACCAATTAAATTTCCATAGATAGGCAAGATATTCCCATAACTTCGAGGAAAAAGAACAATGAAGGAAGAAGTGTTCCATTGTTTCTTCTTGAGCTATACAACCTAGATAAGGACAGAATCGTTCTTCTCTCATTTTGTACTTGGCTGTACCTCTAACCTGAAGATGGCCATACATAATCAACCATTGTATTTCCCACATATGGATAGGTAATCGAGGATTATTTAACTGGTCTAGTACATAAGGGTTTAAATTCACAGGGCAATTCTTAAAAGTAGGAGAGGATGGATAAATTTGAGAAATGATAATATTATACAGAGTTTTAGAGTATTATTAATATGAGTTTTAGTTAGCTGCCAGCAATACAATTTTTTAGCTATGGGCTTAAAGAAGGGTGGAATACTTAGGTTATTATGTATTTTCGGTGCTGTATGAGTCCACTTCAATAAGTAACTACCAAGTAGGCTTCTCAGCCAACTGGATTCTACATTTTTAGAAGCAATTAGGCAATTTCGCAAAGAAAAAGATATGAATAATGAGTTACAAAAAACCACTGGGTCTATCATTCCCACACCACCTTTTGACTTATCTAAATAAGTGTAACACCTTTTAATTGGATTCAATCTGTTTCCCCAAAAACTGAAAACTTATACTATACATCTTAACTTCTAGAGCAGATGGAACCGGATACAGAAATGCAATATATTGCATACAAGGCAATAAAACTGTTTAAAATTTGAACTCTTTTTAATTTGAAAATCTATATTGTTTCTATCTTGAACTTTATTCTCAACTTTCTGCAGAGCTTTCATCCAATTGAGATCTGGTAGATTTTGAGGTCCAAAAGTAACCCCTAAAATAGTTATAGGTTCTGTGAAACTAAAATAGATCTATGCTTAAACGGGGCCAAATTGTCTGCTCAATCAACAGCCCTTTGGATTTATTAAAATTTATCTTAGCATTTGCCAAAGTAGCATATTTATAGAATAATTGAAAAAACTCTCTAACTGATCTTGCTGATGAAAAAACAGGCATATATCATCAGCATAAGCTATATGTAATGAAATGTGTGAATTAGGTACTTTAAAACCCTCCCAACTAGGGACAGTGCAAATTTTCCTAATCAAAGGCTCTATGAGCAAATATATAATAATGGGCTTAGAGGGCATCCTTGCCACACTCCTGATTGTAGGTCCATCCTTTTCCACTTTTCCCTTAATCATGGGACATATTGTGGAATTAAGGTATAATTTCTTCAGCACCTCTAAAATACAGGAGGCATGCCTAAAAAGGCAAGTGTCTCAAATAAAAAAGGATGACTTACCCTATCGAATGCTTTTTCTAAATCTAAGGAAAGTAAAATCCCAGATTGCTTTTTATAATTTAAAAATTCAATTAAGTCTCTAATATAGCACAGGACAGTTTGAATTCTTCTATTTGGTACTCCACAATTTTGAACTGGTGAGATAACTAAACTAGCCCATGATTTGAGTCTGTTATTCAATAAAGTAGCAAATATTTTATAATCTGAGTTAAGCAGGGTGATAGGTCTCCAATTTTGGATATCCCCCTTTGTCTCCTGTCTTTTTAAAGATGTAAATTTGTACTCCAGTGGAGAATGACTGATAAATCAACTCACCAGTAATAAATGTGTTGAAAACACTACATAAACACATAGCTAATTCTAAGGAAAAAGTCTTATAAAAGGTATTTGATAGACCATCAAGCCCAGGTGAAACATTATTTTTCAAATTTGAAATTACATCTTTAATTTCCTGAACTGTAAATGGTTTAATCGTATCGTTAATGATAAAAGCATCAATATCAGGGCTCACTAAACCCTTGAAATACTCTTGTAAATGTGCCAACGAAAAACTATTATGTGGACTAAGTTTTTGAAAATGATGTGAAAGGAGATTACAAATGTCTTTGGAATTGGTTATACAAGTTGAATTCATGACCAAATGGTCTAAATTAGTGGCATCTTTAATAGATTTACATAAAATGAAAGGGTCTCCAATTACAGATTTTAAAGAGTAATTGTTAATTAATGCCTGAAGGGTTTTAGCCCGATCATATTGAAATTTCCTCATTTGAGATTTAACATTAGCTATCTGTAAGGATAAATCTTCAGAGGTAGTATTGACTTTTGATAATAAGTTTTGAAGATGGGTTCATAGTTTTAGGTAATTTAAAAAATTGTTATTCTGTGTTCTCTGACCATAGACTTTAAACCAATTTATACAGTCTTGTTTTGTTTCTTTCCACCAAATACCTAAGTTTGAATATAAACACCTAACTGATAATCTAGCTATTAAAATTTTCAAAATTGAATTTTTTGACAAATCCTTCCTGCAAAGATGAGTTATTCAACTTCCATCTATGCTTTGTAAGTGTGTGGTCTGATGTAATATCAACTGAGGTTTTAATTAGTGAATGATCTGAAAATTCGCAAGGATGTCTTACAAAATTAGAAACCTGAACATTTTTAGAGGAAAAGAGATAATCAATACAGGATCCTTTATTTCCTTTATAAAATGTATTTTGAGGGGGGGGTCAGATTCCATTTGATTACCGATTGTAAGGTCTGCCCTTTTAATGATAGAGTTTAAACAGTTAGAATCACAGTAAATCTTTTTCCCAGATGGTTGTCTATTTTTTAGCACACAGTTAAAGTCACCTCCCCATAAAACCGGCATAGTAGTAAATAGGAATGGTTGAATGGCCTTCATACAAGCAATTCTAGCTGTTTTGATTTGCGGATTATAAATATTAATTATTCTATAAATTTGTGAATCCAATTTACAATCAACAATCAAAACTCTGCCTGGGATACAATCTATCAATTTTTGATGTCTAAATTGGAATGAATTAAACAAGATACCAACTCCGTCAGCTCTATCTTCTCCAAAGGACCAGTAAGAAGGACCCCATGGCCAGTCCTTTTTGAAAGCTGTTATGTGTTCCACAGAGAACATCCATGTTTCTTGTAACAGACAAATGGATATTCGGGAGTCATGAATTATGTGAAAAATAGCTTTTCGTTTGGCTCCATTTAAAATACTATGAACAGTCAATGATGCCCATACAAAACCCATTTGTTAAGCAGATGTAAGTTAACTTTCTCATTTTTTCCTTCTTTTCCTTTTCTTATCTTTATAATTACTTTGTGAAAGTTCCATACTATCTTGGGCTGATTTTTGTGAATCTGAGTCCCCAATATCCATTTCTGCTGCCCCCCAAGAAGAAGTCAAAACTGAAAAGGGGTTAGTAGTTTCAACTGGGGCCAAAGATGGCTCTAAAATGATTTTCGAATTTCTAGTAGACCTCCTAGGAGGTAAGGGCGATGAAATAGGATTGGGGGGGCAGGGTCACTTGCGGTAATTTCTTCTCTGTATAGCATACAGGCTGCAAAATTTGGGTAGCCAGGGGTTCCTGGGAATTTTTACCAGGAAGCCTCTCAGGCTTGGGGGGGGTGGAACAGGCCTAGTTACAGAAGCGGAGTTTAGCTTTTCTGAATCTTGTGATTTATCAATAGGGTTTTTTCGTGATTTGGCAGCTGAATTTGAAATTAGAGCTTCTTGGGCTAACTGTATAAATTTCTCAGTATTATTTTCTTGCAGCTTATTCTTGGCTGCCCAAGGACAGTTCTTAAAAGCGTGGGTAGTACCATCACATAAATCACATTTCGGAGAGTTTACACACTGCATTGTGACATGACCTATTTCACTACAATTGTCACATCTCGATCTGTCACAAACATTGGACAAATGGGTCCTCGAGCCACATTTATAACAGGCCCTCGTGACCACTGTAAAACAAACACCTCTGTTCCGTCCCAACAAAAGGAATTTGGGATACAAATCCATTTTCGTTCTGTCTTAATTTAACTTTATATTTCCACCCTCCTGTCCAGAATCCTTCTAAATCTAAAATAGGTTCTGGATCACCCTGAATATCACATTTTTAGATAGCCAATAAGTAATATCTTCAACCTGAACCCCTCATTTGAAACATAATTGTGACAAACTTAATGGAAGGCTGAGAGAGGGATAATCAGAAAGGAGCCCAAACTGGGAAAATTTAACTAGATTATATCGAATCCAAAACAAGTCTAATAAGACTGCAGAACGAAAGCTCACATCATAATTATCTCTCCAGAGATGTTAATTATTGCAAATACATCTCTGGGAGAAAATGCAGAGATTCTTTTATTAAAATTTTACCTACATAATTCCGATCAGGCCTATCTACCATACCCCTTGTATACCTAATTGTATGGCATCCCGAGGTGCAGCTTCTTTGGCTTTGGCAAACAACTCAGACAAAAGAGGTTTTGTACACTAGGAGAATTACCATTTCAGGAAACACATTATTATCACTGGGTTGTTTAACCATCACCTCAGAAACTCTGTTTTCTATTACATTTTATTTTTAGAAGTCACTAAACCTCTTGATTCCACCCAGGGGAATGAACATTTAAATCAAAGGAAGAGTCCCAAGATAAATCTGCTGCCCATTCTCCTGAAACCTGTTGCTTCCATCCTGCTGCAATTAATGCGGATTGTGGAGTCCAGGTAGCATCATGTTGTATAGAGGGATTAGGTTCTGCAAGCCGCAATTTAGAGTCTTTAGTAAAAATAGGTGGAATTTGAAAATTATCCAGTTCTTCGTCTTTTTTTTCAGAACGTTTATTAGCAAAGTTAAATTCTGTGACCCCCTCTTGATTATGAGGTTTTGTCTGAAATACTGTAGGGGAAAAAAGTTTTTCAGGCATGAGTACAAAACCCACCTGCTTATCGAGAGTTGCAACCCGATTGTCTATTGATGCCTCCTTTGTAAGTTGCGCGTTTCAGGCTCCGATACCGCTGAAAACACCGGCCCTTTACCAGTACCGACATGTCCTGTTCAAACGGAGTAATACAAGTTTTAGGAAACCAGAGACTGACCTGCACCATCTGGCAGCTGAATTTTCTGTTGCGTTCCCTGCGGTAGAGCCCTCTCGTCTTCCTCGGAATCGAGCACCAAGCTAGGATTCCCTTCCGCATTCGTCTGCATGACGTCATGCAGACTCGGAGCTCCGGGGATCTCTGCTGCCGCAAACAGCCCTTCTGCTGCATCAGGAACGTTGGAAGACAGTAAACTGTTTAACTCACTCCTCTCAGTCGGCAAAAAGCATTTCTTTGTATTAGGCTCTTCCGTATTCGATAATGCATCCATAAACAGATCCGATTCTTCTACGGCTGCTGAAGGATATTCAACCGTTGATTGGGCACATACCGAGGTCTCCTCCAGCTCTGCAGACTGATCCTGCTGCCTAAGCTCTGCAGCGTCCATCTTGGCAAACTGTTCAGCACTCCTGCTGGTGACCACGCACCAACAGAGCAGGGGAATTTCCCTTGTGTCCTGGCCAAATTCCCCTTATTCACTAAAAATACCACCAACAGCTTAATCTGGTTCAAGGTCAGTTGGCATTCATCTGTATCCTCCTCCCCCAGGTAGTGCCTGAAAATAGGCAGGATTTGTCTAGTGCACTTACCCGGTCAACAATAAATAAATATATATATATATATATCTATATATATATATATATAGATATATATATATCACCGCATTAATGCACCAGTTAGGGTTCAACTTAAAGCAAAAAACTAGGTAAATGTGGCGGTAGGGTTTCCAACCCTAACCCTCCCCTCCCCCCTTAGCAAAAGGACAAGAACACACAAACAACCACAGACAACCATCATTAGGTAAGGCAAACAATATAATACTGTATCCAGAGGACATAAATGCAGTATCACTTATTTTGTACCTTTGAACATATGCATACAACACACTGCACTTAAAAAAGATACTGTATCAGTGCTGGTTATAAACCTGACAGTGTGACTGCAGAGGTGGTTGCGTATGCTTTGTAGTGTGCATGTGTATTTGTATTTCTATTTCTGGTTACAAAAGTGCCTTTCACTGTGCATGTTGATCATAGAAACATAGAATTTGACAACAGATAAGGACCGCTTGGCCCACCCAGTCTGCCCATTTCCCTAAGCTGCAGATTTTAGTTAATCAACAGCTTACTTCCTCCTACCCCCCCAACTTGAATTGCCTTATGTCTGTCCCATACATTCTTGAATTATCCCACTGTTTCTGACTCCACAACCTCTTCAGGAAGGCTGTTCCATGCATCCACAACCCTCTTTGTGAAAAAATACTTTCTAACATTACCTCTGAGCCATCCTCCGTCTGTCTTCAAATTGTGCCCCCTTGTTCTTGCACATCTCTTTTTCTGAAAGATACTACCCTTTTGTACTTTGTTAATTCCCTTGAGATACTTGAAAGTTTCTATCATGTCCCCCTCTCCCTCCTTTCTTCAAGGGTATACATATTAAGCTGCTGTAGTCTCTCCTCGTATGTCTTTTGGTGCAGACCCTGCACCATTTTGGTTGCCCTCCTCTGAACAGCCTCCACTCTGTCTATGTCTTTGTGGAGATGGAGTCTCCAGAATTGCATACGGTACTCTAGATGGGGTCTCACCAACTGTCTGTACAGAGGGATGACAACTTCTTGCTTTCTACTACTGATGCCTCTCCCTATGCATCCCAGTATCCCACCAGCCCTCCTTACTCCCTTCTCACATTGCTTGCTCACCTTTAGGGCATCTGATACAATTACTCCTAGGTCTTTTTCAATTTTTGTTGTTGTTATTATCTCACTCCGCACTGTGTACTCAGATGCATTACTTTGCACTTCATTGCATTGAATCTGAGCTGCCATATATTTGACCATTCCTCCAACCTTGCCAAGTCCCTTTTTATCCTTTCCATCCCATCTTGTGTATCAACCCTGTTGCAGATCTTTGTGTCATCTGCAAAGAGACATACCTTTCCTTCCGGGTGCTCTCCAATATCACCTATAAAGACATTAAAGAGGACCAGTCCCAGTACTGAACCCTGTGGTACCCTGCTAGTTACCCTCCTATCTTCACTGTGGAGTCCATTAACTATTACCCTTTGCGTCCTGTTGTCCAGCCAGTTTTTTATCCAGGCTACCACCTTGGGACACACTCCAAGGCTGGCTAACTTGTATATTAATCTTTTGTGTGAGACTGTGTCAAATGCCTTGTAATCATAATCTCGGGACTAGTGTTGTAGTTTGGTTGTCCGTGGCTGTGTTTGTCTAACACTTCAATTTTATTTTGATTTCAACAGTTAGCTTTATTGCTACATTAGGCAGTTGTGATGGCATCAGCACTGTGAAAACTGTCTTTTTTTTTATCTCCCAAACATTAGTAGTTTTTGAAATATTTCAGAAAAACTGTTCTGTTTCTGAGCATGAGTGGTTCATTAAACTAAATGTTCCAAAGGATTACTGATTTTTTTACAACCACATTTCTTAATGTGGTTGTTTTACGAGAATGCATTTGTGTTTGAGTGAGCAGGGCTATCCAGATACTACAAACAGCATCTGTATCTCTTTCTATAGCATTTATTCAGCAGAGACAAGGCTACACATCAGTGCGTAGCCCCACCCCTGCTGCATGGAAGTGTACATGCTTTTTTCCTTTTCTATCCCTTAAGGCCATTAGCTGTACCAGCAGCCTAATTCCTTTAAAATGGACACAGAGTTGTCCAATCCCCCATGCCAACTAATACTCAACAATTCTGACACCAGGATACCCACTCCTGGTGCCGGATCAGTCCTCATATCCTCCATTTTGACTACACCCTCCCCACCCCACCTGCCACAACAACATCCTGACACTGGGGTGCCCAGTTCCTGCTGTAGACTCCAACCACCTCCCAGCCCAATAGTCTGCCCACCCCCAGTGCTACAAAACATGAAGCCGACACTGAGGTGCTCAATCACCAGTATTAGTACCTGTAATAAAGAAAATGGTCCCTCTGTGTCTTTTCTCTTTTTTGTGTTCTAAACTGTAACGTAGAAAATGGTCGATCATTGTCTGTTGTGATGCTATCCCCTTCCCCACCCGACCCCCCACTCAGTACCCACCACCCCTCACTCTTCCACACCCCTCACTCACCTTAATTCTGTCTAGTGCATTAGATCCAAACTCCTAGCCGAAAGATGCCCTCTTCATAGAACCACAACTGTGAAATGAGGAAATAAGGTAAAAGTAGTTGTTATATTTCAATGTGTTTTGAACTTTTATTCAAAACTTGGCCATTTTTTTATATTTCCCCCCAGATTTTCAGCATGGCCTTTTTGAGACCCCACTGCATCGAACAAGGTAGGTGAAATTGTTCAACTCTAGCCCAAAAGGTGATTTTGCTGTCACTCCACAAAATCACCTTTTTGACGAGATTTGAAAATGTTCACCTACCAGGTTCATGAGGTGGGGTCATAAGAAGACTATGTTGACAATTTGGGGTAAATAATATCTGCAAAAAACAATAAAGTTATGAAGGTACATTGAAATTTTTCAACACTCGCTCATAACTTTGCTAATTTTCAATATTTTGACCCCAAATTTTCAGCATAGCCATTTTTTTACACCACCTCACGAACATGACAGGTGTTGTTTTTCAAATCCTGGCCAAAATGTGTTTTTGCATTTGTAGCTCAAAATGACTTTTCAGCCAGTGTTTTATAGATGAGAACTGTCATGTTCAGAAGGGGCGGGGGGGGTGGTCATAAAAAGACTATGTTGAAAATCTGGGGTCAAAACATCACAGGAACAGAAGCTCCAGCCCAGCCAACCTCAAAATGAAAAGAAACACTTATTTAGTGGAGAAGCTTGTTCCAATCTAGGTAACATAAGAACTAAAACAGATTGGATATGTAGGCTCATTTACCACAACACTTTCCACTTAATCACAAATACTAAAACCAGAGGTATGGTGTATGTGACTACCCACCCCCTTCCCTGAGCAACAAGGTCAGACAAGATCTATTTTCTTTGGGACCCTGCATGGAGAAAGCTATGACAAATTCTTTTGGCAACATGTGGTGAGCCGTACTTTGTGCTTATTACATTCTTCATCTCTAATATCTGCTTTCACGTATTTTTTTGCAATGAATATATATGTAACAGATAATCTTCTACAAGGTGTGTGGTCATGCTCTGATATATGCATGCCTTGGGTATGTTGTGAGGCATGAGGCCACAAGGCCAAGTGCATTCAACCACCCAAGGCATGCATATATCAGAACATGTCCACACGTCCCATGGTGGATTATCTGTCTTATAAAATACCCAGAAGTTTCTAAGGGATGACAATAAGTGCAAACATGCTGTCATTCTGCAATAATGCACAGTCATGTGGTGAGTGTCATCCAGTCAGGAGACTGGATTTTCACAGAGTTTTCTTACCCATTTTATATATACATATATACACACACACACACACACACACATATATGTATGTATGTGTTTATATATTCTATGCAGAAAACTGCATTACTGCATCATTTAGGGTTAAAGCATAAAAAGTCAGGAAATGAGACCTTTAGGGTTGCCACTCCCCCCTTTGTGTAGCCCCTCCCTTCTCCCAAGATTGACAGATGATGGGGTGTGTCATTGGGGTTGTGATGCCTAAATGTCATCCCATTGCATGTATAATCATACTCACAAGCCACAGTAAAGAAGAATTTCCTTACTTTTTGAGAAAGAATAAAAAAGTAGAAAGTCGTGCAAGTTGATGGGAGCGCAGGCCCTTCAGGCCCCGGGATCCAACCAACTTGCAAGTTTCTGGATAACATAACAATGCAACTACTAAATATATAATATCTATTGGTAGTAGCGCATATGCATGGGAGAGTGGGGCCCGAACCTTGAAACAAAACAAAGTTTCATTCATCAGAGTGGCATAATTCTATACCTGTTTACATGTCAGACACCTAACCACTGAAAATCATCTCCATGGCAGTAACTCTAGGTATCCTATAAATGTGAAGCCACTACCACAATGCAAAATGCCATTCGGAAAACATAAAGTGTGGTATGCAATATCTGTGCAGCAGATTAATTTTGCAACAGCTAAACACCACAATTCAGATGCACAGGGCATCCCCTGAAGACCCTCCAAATTTCAATGTAAAAGAGTACACCGTCTCCAAGATATAATGTTTGAAAGTTTGAGATTTTCATTCATTGGAGTGGCAAAATTCCACACCTGTTGACATGTTACACACCTGACTACTAAAAGGTACATCCACAGCAGTAAGGCCAGCTACCCTACAAATTTCAAGCCACTACCACAATGGAAAACACTGTTTGCAAAACGTAAACTGTGCCACGCAACATCTCCACAAAAAATGCATTGTCCAACATGTAAACATAATAATTCCCATGTACAGGACATCCTGTGAACACCCTCCAAATTTCAAGTAAAAAGACCACACCGTTTCCGAGATATTTAATTCTAAAGATTGTTAAAATTGCCTATGGAGATGGAGAGAGGATTACAGATGTAGAAGTGGGTAGCCATATGGGAACTAGCGACCATCGAACAGTATGGTTCACAGTAAACACAGCAATAGAGTCAAGCCATACAAAGACAAAAGTACTGGACTTTAGGAGGGCTGACTTTGCCAAAATTGGTGAGTGCCTAAGGAATGCACTAGCAAATGGGCAGGAAGGAGGGTGGAAGAACAATGGGGAATAATAAAACTGCCATCACAGAGGTAACAAGCCTTTGTGTGAAGCAAATAAACAAAACAAGGCGATGTAAGAAACACTATGGTTCTCAAAGGAAGTAGCGAAGGTTCAAGAGAAAAGAAAGCATTCAGGAAGTACAAGGAATCGCAGAAGGAGCAGGACAGAGAACTGTATCAGTTAAAGCAAAGGAGGCTGGGAAGGCAGTCAGAACAGCAAAGGCCCAAACCGAGGAAAAGATAGCCAACTCAGTTAAGAAGGGGGATAAAACCTTTTATAGGTACATCAGGAGCGAAGGAAGACCAAGGAGGATAGTGAGGCTTAATAAAAGGGAGGGAGGGTGGGCAGAGGGAGACTGAGAAAGGCAGAGATACTAAACAAATATTTTTGCTCAGTATTTACAAAGGAAGAGGAGGTACATAAAACAAACAGTAGTAACACGCTGGATACAGAAGTTGATACCAGCCCATTTACAGAAGAAAGGGTTCTGAAAGAACTCTTAAAACTGAAGGTGACAAAGCAATGGGGCCTGATGGGATTCATACCAGAATTCTAAAGAACTAAGGGTAGAACTAGTGACACCACTGACTACCCTTTTAACAAATCATGGGAGGATGGGGTGGTACCCGAGGACTGGAGGAGGGCAGATGTGATTCCCCTTCACAAAAGTGGGAGCAAGGCAGAAGCAGGAAACTATAGACCTGTTAGTTTAACCTCAGTGATAGGGAAAATGATGGAATCACTTCTAAAGGAAAGAACTGTCGAGTATCTAGAGGCCAGAGGGCACAGGACCCTAGGCAGCATGGATTCACAGTGGGAAGGTCATGCCAGATGAATCTGATAGATTTCTTTGACTGGGTGACCAGTAGTAGATCAGGAGGGCTGTGGACATGGCCTACCTAGACTTTAGCAAGGCATTTGACACAGTCCCACACAAAAGATTAATATACAAGTTAGCCAGCCTGGGAGTGGGTCCCAAGATGACAGCCTGGGTAAAGAATTGGCTGGAGAATAGGACACATAGAGTAATAGTAAATGGAGTCCACTCAGAAGAAAGGAGGGTTACTAGTGGGGTACCGCAGGGTTCAGTATTAGGACCGGTCCTCTTCAATGTCTTTATAAGTGACATTGCAGAAGGACTGGAAGGAAAAAATATGTCTCTTTGCAGATGACACTAAGATCTGCAACAGAGTTGATGCACAAGGGTGGGGTGGAAAGGATGAGAAGGGACTTGGCAAGGTTAGAGGAATGGTCAAATGTAGGCAGCTTAGATTCAATGCTAAGAAGTGCAAGGTAATGCACCTGGGAAACAAAAACCCAGGGGAAGAGTACACAATGGGGGGTGAGATACTAACAACAACAAAAATGGAGAGAGACCTGGGGGTAGTCATATCAGATGACCTAAAGATGGGCAAGCAATGTGAGAGGGCAGCAAGGAGGGCTTGGGGGATACTGGGATGCATAGGGAGAGGCATCACCAGTAGAAAACAGGAAGTTATTATCCCTCTGTACAGACAGCTGGTGAGACCCCATCTGGAGTACTGTGTGCAGTTCTGGAGACCCAATCTCCGCAAAGACATAGACAGGATGGAAGCTGTCCAGAGGAGGGCAACTAAAATGGTGCAGGGTCTGCACCGGAAGACATATGAAGAGAGACTTAAGGAGCTTAATATGTATAGCCTCGAGGAAAGGAAGGAGAGGGGGGACATGATAGAAACTTTCAAGTACCTCAAGGGAATCAACAAAGTCCAAGAGGGTAGCATCTTTCAAAAAAAGAGGTGTACAAGAACAAGAGGGCACAATTTGAAGATAGAGGGGCGGCTCAGAGGTAATTTAGAAGTATTTTTTCACAGAGAGGGTTGTGGATGCATGGAACGGCCTTCCGGAGGAGGTTGTGGAGTCAAAATCAGTGGTGGAATTCAAGCATGCATGGGATAGTCATAAGGCAGTTCTGGGGGGGGGTAGGAAGAAGTAGGCTGCTGGTTAACTAGGATCTGCAGCTTATCCAGTAGGTAGGGAAATGGGCAGACTGGGTGGGCCAAGTGGTCCTTATCTGCCGTCAAATTCTATGTTTCTATGTTTCTATGTTTCTATATCTGTTGCATTCAAATCTGGCCATCTAGTCCCTCCCTCAAGATCAAAGATCACAATCAAAGAATCTTGTGTTCAAAGAATTTGCAGGCTCGCAATCAAAAAATACAAAATGGTAAAATTCAAATTTTACACATAAATACATTAATCCACCGGCATGGTTCGATAAAACGAAGCCCCCTGAGCAAAAGCCACCCTAGTCTGTGTTTCTAGGTCACCCCTGGGCTGAGAAATTTAATTTTTTCATCTGGCCATCTGGTCCCTCCCTCGCGGATCAAAGATCGCGATCAAAGTGTCTTTCAATCAAAGAATTTGCAGGCTCGCAATCAAAAAATAAAAAATAGTGAAATTCAAATTTTACACATAAATAGATTAAACCACTGGCGTGGATCAATAAAACAAAGCCCCCTGAGCAAAACCCATCCTAGTTTGTGTTTCTAGGTAATCCCTGGGCTAAGAAATTAAATTTTTTCATCTGGCCATCTAGTCTATCCCTCACGATCAAAGATTGTGGTCAAAGAATGTCGCGATCAAAGAATTTGCAGGCTCATGATTAAAGAATAAAAAGTAGTGTAGTTAAAATTTTGCACATAAATACATGAAACCACTGGCATGGTTCAATAAAATGAAGCCCCCTGAGCAAAACCCATCCTAGTGTGTGTTTCTAGGTTACCCCTGGGCTGAGAAATTTAATGTTTTTGTCTGGTCATCTAGTCCCTCCCTCATGATCAAAGAATCTCACGATCAAAAAATCTGTAGGTTCACGATCAAAGATCGTTAGCAAGCTGCGATCAAAGAATTAAAAAGTTCAAAACTCTATTTTTAGACATTTGTAGAAGAAACCACAGGTATGGCTCAATAGAGGGAAGACCCCTGAGTAAAACCCATGATAGTTTTACGTCAGAAGTCATCCCTGAGCCGAGATATTTGATTTTTTCCGTCTGGAAAGTGAAAACAAGATGGCGGCCATAGCGATCAAAGAATTTCTCGGGTCAAAGATTCTTTGATTGCAAGTCTGCAAATTCTTTGATCATGAGGAGGGACCAGATGTCCAAAACCCCATTCTTCGTTCGCAAAATAACCCTATAAATTTTCCCATTGACTTATAATGGGAACTTAAATGTTTAATAACTTTTGAATGGATTAATATTTTTTCACCAAACTAAAAGCAGCATGTTCCTTGACCGAAGTTCTTTCAGATGAGCCAAGTCACAGAGTGGCATGGCACACAACGGCCACGCAGCACCACGGACAAAATCCCAAAAACTGCCCACATAACTGGCAAAAAGTGCATTTTTCAGCATTTTAGTACGTAATAAAATGTAAGTCCAACCCTAACAAAATTTGGCAGATCAAGAAATCTACTATGCCCCACCACGCATACCAAATTTCATGCAAATCTGTTGAATGGGTCCAAAGTTATTAACACACAAAATTACAAGTTTAACTTAGAAGTGCCTTCATAATCCTAAATATAGGGGTACGACTGGAACCCTATAATATGTTTATGTGTATATATATATATATATAGATATATATATATATGTGTGTGTGTGTGTGTGGCATATTCTGAGTCAAGCCATTGGGAGTCCAATTTATTCAATGTATTTTAACTTTTTAGGCTTTTAAAATTGTTCTTTTCGATGAAGATCCTTTTTTGTTTGATTTACTGCCCTATTCTGAATGCAGCAAAGGCCACTATGATGTCATCAGTCATTGTGCAAGCTGCTGTACTGTACGTTAAGAGTTTTGTTTTTGTGACCTATCCAGTAAGTGGAGATTCATGCTGATCATGCCTTATCTGATGTATACACCTTTCTCTGATATCATTACTGAGGTTGTCTTCCATGAAAAGTGCTCACTTAATGTTAGTAGCATTATATGATATCTTGGGGGTATAACTACACAAATTTCTTAATATAAGATTAAACTTAAATTCCAGATATCTCCTGAATAAGTTATAGCTTGCAAGAGTATGGTGATCTTCCCATTATACTAAAAATGTGACCTTAAAAGACCTTATACTCAACCACAATAGTTGATATCACCTCCCAAACATTTTATTCCAAAAATTAGTACTAATCCTCCCTCCCAGCACAGACTCTTCCTAGGAGAAAAGAGTTAATCATTTTTTAACATTAAACACAAGATATTGTTATTAATGTTCCCCAGTTCCAAAGCTCTAATAATAAGTATAACCTTTATAATGTCAGCTAAATATCTAATATAGAACATAACTGCTAATTATGGCTAGATTGCTCACGCTTTAAATTTGGTGTGTATGCATCTGTCGAGTAGTTCCCCAGACACTATTTGAAACATAAAACGCCACTGCTCAGTGTCTCCAGGTGAAGTTCACCATTTTATAACAAAATTAATAACTGCAGTATAAAGAAAAAAATGAGCAAAGAGCACCTTGCTAGTTTCCTGCCTACAGTCCCACTTTGGCATTAAAGGAATGGCCCAAAGGTAAATCTCTTAATAGCTCCATACGATCTGGACTATTACAGCCAAAAGAAAACAGCCCCTCTAGTCTTGAGCAAGCCCTCCCACCGAGAGTTGCACTCCATGCTCCCATATGGAGACAACCCCCTGTTCTATGTTACTGGATTCAAGAACTGTCCTCCGACTCCTCAGCCACTGCAGCATTTCTCTCTGTGGCCTTAAACTCCTTCTCCATCTGTTTTGACTCTCTTCCCCACTTCCATAGGGCCCATAAATTGGAATGTGCAGCCATCATACTGAATTCTGAGTCAAGTTGGCATAAGTAAGGAGTGCACAATAGGATTTTCAGGCGAGCCTGAACAGCATCAATTTTTTTCACCTTGACCTGCTGGCAAAGGATAGATCAGGGAATAGATGAAGCATATATCCATTGTAGTTAAGGCCCACTGTGTTTCTTGCTGCCTGCAGCATCGTGTCTCTTGCTACGACTCCCGAAGTGACATAGAGCACAGTCCTCAGTAGGTCTTCTTGTCTGATCGCCGATCTGGATGAAATTCTGTATGCTTTCACCAGTTGTAGAGCTGTGGCCTCTGTATCCATGGATAAGGCATCAGAAAGCCAATTCTTTAAAAAACCCAGAAGATTGTTGCCTTCGCTTCCCTCCGGTAGGCCAGTCAGTCGAATGTTCATAGCTATGTTTGCATTTTCTATGGCCTCCAGGTGGTATCGAAACTGGGAATTCTCCTGAACCAATTTGCCTGTGGTGGACAAAGCTTTTGTAGCGTGAGGCTCCGCATTAGCTGCCATTTTTGTAATGGCCTCAATTTTGATATCTTGTTTCCCTATGCATTTTAAAATAGTTTCTACTTTTGTGTCTATAGCTTTCATGGATTTCTCCAGTGCTTGCCATGGGGGAGCCTCCGATGTAGAAGATTCTGGTGCCAATGCCCTCTCTTGGTCACCATGTGGTTGCAAATTGTTTCCTCTGTCTCCTCCACCTTTATTTTGTCTTCCCATCACCTTTTTTGACATGGATGTGATCCCAGTCAGGAGCTCTACTGAAAAATATTAGTCTTTAGCTAAATAGATGAATAAAGATAGTAAGATTTGGATTTAGAAGAGGCTGTATTGCAGAGCCGAGGTAAAGTACGTCTTTTCAGAAAAACTGCTCAACAGTGTCCCCCAGCATTATATGATTTCTTTCCCTTATTGGTATCAATTGAGGTAGTTTCCTAATTATCAAATTGTGCATGTTTAGATAGGGTCCACTTATTCTTACTGTCAATAATCTTTTTGCAGAAATGTGGAGGATAGTGGAGCTGTTGTTACAATAAATAAGCAAATTTGGACAGGTAATAATGTATACTGCTTGTTTTCTTTTTCTGATCAACTGGTGGACCTTATGGTGTAAGGAATGCCTGAATGCATAGGATGTGCTGCACCTGCACCCACAGGAAATGGGGGTATTGGCTAGGAGGATGGTCAGAGCAGTTGGGGGGATTTAATCTAAAGGATTGGGGATGAAGGGGCTGGTGCGGGGGAGAAACAAGGGCAGGAGACAGATGCATGAGGTTACCAATGAAAGACAGCAGTGCAGGGGGAGCAACAGGCTAGGAGACCCTCAGGGGGGTGAGAAAGCATAGACAGGCTACAATCCAGCAAAATGGGAAAGCTTAAAAGGATCTGAGAGTCATAATAGACAAGGGTCTGAAACATAACAGAAAGTGTATGGCCACTGTCAATAGGGTCATCAAAATACTATGGTGCATTAAAAGAGGGGTGACCTAGATGCTGGTTTCCGTTATGGTCATGTGTCCAGATATTAGTATACTGTGTTATTTATTTATTGGAATCTCGGATAACACCTTTGAGCTAAAAGCTCATTTACAAAGGTTCCACATCGTAAGGCTATCGACAAGGTATGTAGACATTACAAAACAGATAGGGGTATATACAGCAGGCAAGCACATTATGGTACATACAGATACAAATTCAAGCAAGTACAGTTAAAATACATCAGGTAGGAGAGGTCAACTTTATTGCAACAGTACTAGGAGCATACCTAAGATGGACACGCAATTTATAGTGGTAGTTGAGCTTGAGAGCATGCAGGTAGAGTTATGGAGGGTCAGAAGTGGTGGTGACCAAAGGAGGGGGAGGACAGAATAGATGAGAGCAGGGGAGGGTGGGGCAGAGACAAAGGGGGTGACAGAATAAGGGGTTGAGTAGTCAGAGCGGTGGGACTGGATAGGAATCTACCCAGGGTTGTGTAAGTAGGTGATAGGGCAGGGCTGGGTAATGTGGGGGGAGACAGGGATAAGAGAAAGAGTTTTAAAGTGCAGGGTGAGGTGAGGGGAAACCGGGGAGGTGGTGAATATTGGGGACTAATATTTGTGAACTGAAAGCAGGAAGGTGGGGGGTAACGAGGGGACATGGGGGTAAGTGCTCAGTGGGGTCACACCAGGCAGGGGAGGAAGTGGGGGGAGATGGGTGCTATGCAGGACAGAAAAGCTATCAATAACAGTAGGATTAGGCACAGGTGATGCATTCACAGTTACTAAGAGTGGCCAGGTACTGCAGCAGCTTGGCCTTAAATGGGCGTAGTTTTGTTTCCTCAATCAGCTCAGAGTTAAGGAAATTTAGCCAGCAGGGGCCCTGTATTCGAAGGGCCATTGCCCTAGTGAGGTCCAGCAGAATGGGATAATGAAGGCAGCTTTACTCGATCCCATAGTTAGTCTGGAGGAAGTGGAGTTTCTTAGCAGTTGCCTCACTCCAGGAGGAGCAAGACCTAGGGTGGATTTTTTAGCTAATAGACAGACTTGGTACTGAATTCTGCTTTTCAAGTTTAACCAACCAGTGCTTGAGTACAGTTCATAAGTGTGAGTTAAACGGTCCACAACCAGGACTAGTCTGCAGGCTTTGTTTAAGACAACCTTGATTCGCCTAAATGCTGAATCGGTACCGGCTCCGTAGACTACCAGTCCAGTGCTGTTTTTGACAGAAGAGAACTTTGGTTTCAGAGCAAGATACAGCAATCTAGAACTACATATTTTTAACTGATAAAATCACTTCTATCTCAGCAGGAGTTAGTAACTGTTTGGATTAAGCAAACAGATACTTTATTAGAAGGGGGTCTCATTTAACTAAAAAAAAAGAAGAAAGTCACTGGGTGTTTCTCTGAGGAAGGGGGCTGTATCACCTTAATTTACTGAGTCAGACAACAGGGTGAATCTAATTGGAGCGTGGCTTAGCAGCTTAGGACTACAAAAGCAGCTGTCTCCAATTATAGCTTCCTGCTGTTTTTGACAGACGAGAACTTTGGTTTCGGAGCAAGATACAGCATTCTAGAACTACATATTTTTTACTGATAAAATCACTTCTATCTCAGCAGGAGTTAGTACCTGTTTGGATTAAGCAAACAGATACTTTCTTGTGGGTCTGAGGCTTTAGGGCCCTGCAAGAGCATATATATGCATATATATATTTTTATCTTAGATTTTATTGAGAATATTGTCGTATTAGCTATGTTTAGGCAATTTGTGATTGTAACTCATTGTACAATCTCGGGTGCTAAACTATAGCTAAACATGTTAATGCATTGTGCTGTATTTAATCCTGTCTTTTCATTCTCAATAAAAATTACAAGTTAAAAAAAAAATATATGCATATATATGCTCTTGCAGGGCCCTAAAGCCTCAGACCCACAAGTGGGAATCAATTAAGTAAAAAAACAAAAAGGAGGTCACTGTGTGTTTCTCTGAGGAGGGGGCTGTATCAGCTTAATTTACTGAGTCAGAGCAGAGGGTGAATCTAATTGGGGGTGTGGCTTAGTTTAGGAGTACAAAAGCAGCTGTCTCCAATTACAGCTTCCTGCTATTTTTGACAGAAGAGAATTTTGGTTTCAGAGCAAGAGACAGCAGTCTAGAACTACAGATTATTTACTAATTGACCTCCTTCCCACCGCTCCAACCTCCCACCCAAAGCCAGTTCTACTTTTATAGCCTCTGGATTTGATTGACAACTGGAACTTCCTGTTTGGTAGTAGGAAGGAAAGGATCACTGAGACACATTAGTTTCGTCAACCTTGAAGGAATCTAAAAAATAACTCTCCCCCCCCCCCGGCTGCTGGAGGTCTGAATCCAAGCACAGAAGAAGGAGACTACTGAAGACTACAGGAAGTTCCTGTCCCACAACAGGAAGGGTGAGAGTTGTAAGGGCACACAGGCAGTAGGAAAGTAAGTGTAAAAATACATAGAGGGAGGAGACAGTAAGCATACATAGCAGCAGTAGAGGGGACACAAAATAAGTCAAGATGGGAGTGGTGCAGTGCAATGGCCGTGCGGCAGCAGTGTTCCGGGAGACATTCTGGAGGCTGCGATGCTGCCCTGTTTGCAGGCACCACTCTGGTCTGAGGGAGAAGGTTGCCTGTCTCCAGGCTGACCTGGCTAGGATTCGTGAAACCTCTTCCCCCACCCTGGGACCACCAGGGCCACCACTGTTACCTCAGAGGTTGCCAAGAAAGAGGAGTGGTTGGACCAAGGTGGGCTCAGAGAGGGAGAGGGTGGTGGAACAGAGGTGCATCTCTCCAGTTGTACCTTTCCACAATTCATATGCTGTTCTGTCAAGGAGTGGTTCCTCTATGGAGGCATTTGCAGTGGAGACCAAGGAGGATGCTGGGAACCTCCACAAAGGAGACCCACAGGAGGGGTGGCATGAGAACCCACAAGGGAAGGAAACAACTCCTGGTGGGGGACTCGATCATTAGGGGGGTAGAAGTGGGGGAGGAAGCAGATAGGGAGGTAAGGTGCCTGCCTGGCACCACGGCTCGGAGGGACAGGAAGCGAATCCTCAGGATCGTGGGAGCCAGTGGCGTCACCAGGCTGATTTTGGGGAGGCTACAGCCCCCCCAATGTAAGCTGAAGCCCCCCCAATCATTTCCCCATTGAGAGAAATAATCACATCTTGTTGTCCCATGGACAACCAATTTAAGTGCTGGCTGCCTGACTTTTTTTTTTATTTTCTGTGCCGTGCGTGATTTTGGCCACTAGATGTCCTCGTTCTATGCCTTAGTGTGGTGCGCCACTGCTGATCGCATGATCGCGAGTCTGGAATGGAACCCCACATGGTGAATGTTTTGTGCGCGACTGTGCGACGGAGCACTGCGGCCACAGAAGACCGTTTCCCGCCCAACCAGATCCATCTGTCAGTACCAGTGCCACCCACAGGACTGAGGTGAGCCAGAGAATGGGTTGCTGTGTAGCTGCCTGTCAATCCGGGGGCGATGGAAAAGGAGAAGGAGAACATATAGAAACGCAGTACAATAAATGCAGTTATTGAACCTCGTCTATACGACATGTGAGTTCCACATTAAAGTATTTATCAGCTTCTGTACCTTACCGAGTGCTCCGCTTCTCTCTCTCTCCCCCTCCCTCTTCCTTTTTTACTTATTTTGATAAGCGCAGTTCGGCTACAGCACAGCAGGTTACCGGAGGACCACCTCCTTTTCTCCTGCAACAAGCAGGTTCTGTTGCTTAAACCTGTTACTGATTTAGCCGTTCAGCTGTAAAGTTCAGCAACAGAAAGGCAGTATTGAAAATGACAGGTTACATCTCCGTTACATCTCAGTTTGTGTGTCCTGAGTATGTAAATTAATTGTAACATAATATATATATATATATATATATATATATATATATATATATATATTGTAAATTGTCTTATGACGGCGCAGAGCTAGAATATCAGGCCCCAAAACATTCCTAAATAATTTACGCTACTCTATTAAGTAGCAAATACGAACTAACATTAACATGGATTTCTCTGCCTGCCTGTCCATGACTTCCTGGATGTCGGGGCAGCAGAAGGTGGCGAGATGTTTGGTAGATGCTGACATCACTCCACTTCCTGGAGCTCACAGTCACAGCAGCAGCAGTAAGAGGAGGTTGTATGAATTTCAACTGAATTAAAAAGGGACTGGAGCAAAAAAGGGTCTGGAACTACAGACTACGCCTGGGAATGGGATTATGTTTTGGTTGTTAACGGATTAAAAGAAGCATTGCCGGTAGACAGAAGGGTAGGTTTTTTTGTCTTCTACACTAGCCATGTGTATGTATACAGTGGTTACAGTCAGGGGTAAGAAGGGAAGCGCGATTTGGATTGTGTGGAAAAGTGCATTCTTGTGGCAGCTAGGCAATGTGCCATTTTCACTGCAGCTACAGACATAGATGCATCACAGTGCAATTGAAGCGACTGAAATAGGCTGGGCTGGGTGGTTCTAGCAAGCTTGTTGTGGGTGTTGGACTGGTGGAGTTGGAAGCTATGAAGGATTGCAAAAAAAGGAAAACGTTTCAGTTTAGGTTTGGGTTTGGGGTGCCTTGTTTAAAAAATACAAACAAAAACAAGGGGTGAAAGTAGGGGTTGGGGAAGGTAGGACAGTTTAGTAGGTGAGTGGGGTCTGGGCCTGACTGACTCGGTGTTGGTCCTGTGGACTTCTGCCACATTAGAAGATCGAGGGGACACTGAGCCAGAGAGATAAAAACACTACCAAAAAGAAAGGGAAAGTCTGAACAAAAATAGTACAGTGAGTGTACTGTACACCAATTAGTAACTTTACTGCACCCACATTGACAGAGTTAGTGTACTGTAGTAGTAGTACAAAACTACAGTACAGAGCAACAGAGGTCATCACAAAAAAGAAAGGGGGAATTTTTTCTTCTGATTTGTGTGGAGCAGTTGCTTTGATGTTGTAGGGGAGAGAGGAGTGCTGTACAACTGAGTGAACACAGAAGATAACTGTGCCACTGCTAAAACACAAGACTGAACTGGAGCAAAGGGAAAAGGATCTGTGGTGGGTGTGTGTGACTTGCCCAGTCTAGCTAGCTGAGAAATGAAAGAGTGATGTGCTTTGTGTGTTGTCTGCCCTAACACAAACATTAATAAAAGGCTGAGAAATAAGAGTGAGGGGTTGTGTGTTGCCTGCCTAACATGAACATTAATAAAAGGTTAAGAATAAGAGTGAGGGGTTTGTGTGTTGCCTGCCCTAACACGAACATTAATAAAAGACTGAGAAATAAGAGTGAGGGGCTTTGTGTGTTGCCTGCCCTAACATGAACATTAATAAAAGGCTGAGCAATAAGAGTGAGGGTGAGGGAGGGGCTTTGTGTGTTGCCTTAAGAAAACTTGTGTCAGGTTAGCTGGGACAGGGGACTTGGGTGTGTGGCTGCCTGGCATGTGAGAAGATGTAGTGTGAAAATAGATAACAAAAAGCAGAAATAAAAAAGTAGCACTAAACATCAAAGCAAGCAATTTTGATTGGGCAAGTGTAATGCTGGGTGAAAGGGGTGGAACCTTTGAGAAGTTACGGGAGCACTGTCCTTGCATCATTGCCATGCAATTATAATACATCTTAATTATTACTGTTTTATATAGCCCTTTCTATATCTGTGAATAATACAATGCCTCAACCACTTTTGTTGCTAAATAATTTTTATAAGTTTTCCATAAAATCGACCTTTAGCCATTGGACTACCACTCACAACAGTGGGACTACCATTTTTGGATAGGTCAGTTGTCTGGGACTACCATGTAACTTTGAAATTTGTCAATCCCTGATGAGTGTGCAGGTGGCATTCAGGTTTGGATTTAGTCACTGGCTGCAGAAGATTGAGAGTGACTCTGGAATGGGATGTTATTGAGCACTGAGCAGTGAGAGGAAGACAGAACCGGTGAGAAGGCGGGGATTATATTCAAATTCACAGAGTCAGAGGAGGGCTGGACTGACTGACAGGGTTGGCAATGTCATGGCAGTTGGCACTGCAGCAGGTGAGCCAGTCGTTGGACCACAGGGGAGTGATTGACCGGTGGGGAGGGTCATACAACCAAGTGACCGCCTCAACTTCCTGGTAATGCACATGTCTGGAAATCATGGCTTCAACTTTTGCCTTTAAAATAAAACAGTTTACAGCCCTCGTTTCGCAATGGGACTTTTTTTGAGCATGTCAGTGTTCACAGCCCTATCTGGTAAGATGCTTTATTTATATTGGACTAAAAATAAGTAATTCTAGCACGAACGTGTTTCCCCTCAGCTCCTCGCCTGTCTAGCTCATGGATCATGAGCAGTACCAGACAGACCATCTAAATTTTAATATTTTACAAAATACACAGTATGCAACCGTTACATTAAAGTATGCTACTACTAGTTCATTTTACATTTGTGAAGCTTCCTCTAAACCTTCAGTTTGGGCAGCTCAAAATTAGTCTAAGGCTGACAGTGACAGTGTCCCTTTATTGTTCTCAGCTTCTTGACAGAAATAACTACAGATCAGAGAAACTAACAGCCTTTTCTAAGTTGCCTACCTAATGGATTTGTGTTGAGTGTTTGTGCTTGTGGCAAGCAGGGGTAAGCTCCGACAAGGCAGCCAGTGATACAGAGCACTGCCTAAGCTATAAACTTTTTTATCTGACTTGTCTCATATTTTCTCAGGGTACTGTAACCTTCCCAGCAGATTTGCTGGGATAATGTTGTCTGTCTGTTTTCCTCTGGGGTCTCCAGTAAGCTTCCAACTTTCTTTGGGATCCTTAACATTCCCAGCAGATCTGCTGGGATAATAGTGTCTCTCTTGTTGTCCTCCTCAGTGGTCCAGTAACTTAATGTTTCCACATGTACCAATAAATAGAGGTCATGATAACCAGCCTTTTTAAACATATCTTTCCCCATTAAAATGCAGGAAAAGCCACCATTTGAAGGTAAAAATGTCAAAATTTTCTGGGGGCATGCCCCCGGACCCCCCTAGTTGGGTTAAGATTTTACGTCAGGGGCATTAGCCCCCCCAACTTTCTCCCTCTGGTGAAGCCCCTGGTGGGAGCAGCTGCATGAGGGAGGGAGCTGGATGTCATTGTCCACCTAGGGACAAATGACCTGGCTGTGAATGGAATCACAGCGGTGCAAGAGGAGTTTGTGGAGTTGGGGAGGGGCCTTAGACAAGTAGCATGTATGGTAACCTTCTCAGAGGTGCTGCCTATCTATGACAAGGATGATGCTAGGGTATTCTGCACCATGGTGTTCAATGAATGGTTGAAAAACTGGTGTGGAGCTTAGGGTTTTGGCTTCATTGGGCACTGGGGAGCCACCTGGAGGGATGCTGGCTTATAGTGGCACGATGGTCTGCATCTGTCCTGGGGGGAACCAGGATCCTAGGTGACAGGTTTAAATGCTTCATTGGCAAGCATTTAAACTAGCCAAGGGAGGACGCACTGAAAAGGAGCAGGGAAATCCCAGCCTCCCCCCACAAAACACGGTAATTACTGAGGTAAACACCAAGGTAGAGAAGTCATTAGGGAGCTGGACAGAGGTAATTGTAAAAAAAGGTGAAGGCAGTAAGGACAGGAATGGGGCTAAAAGGGGTAAAGCCATCAAAAAGTGGAGGGTGATGAGTACCAATGCCTGTAGTCTGTGTAACAAGCTCCCTGAACTGGTGACCTTGATGAAAGAGGATTGCCTGGATATTGTGGCAGTCACAGAACCATGGTACCCAGAGAACCATGACTGGGATGTCAACATACCAGGATACACAATCTACAGGAGGGACAGGGAAGGTAAAAGAGGAGGAGGAGTAGCTCTTTATGTAAAGGAAGGGATCAAAGCAACAGAATTAAAGAGTAAACAGGGAGCAGATGAGGCACTCTGGGTCACCCTGGAGACAGGAAACGGCACCACAATCCGCATGGGGGTTGTGTACAGATCCCCCTCTCAGGGGGAGGAAATGGACAAGGAAATGATAGAAGGCTTCCTTAAAATGGCAGAAAAAGGGAAGATATTGTTGATGGGGGACCTGAATATGCCAGATGTTAACTGGAGTATCTTTGCTGTAGGCACATCCAAGAGCAGGGTCATTCTTGATGCCCTACAGGGGGCATGCCTCAGACAGCTAGTGTTGGAACCCACTCGGGATGGAGCAATCTTAGAACTGGTACTCTCAAATGGGGAAGGAGAAAGGCTCTCAGATTTAGAAGTGGGTAGCCATCTGGGAACAAGTGACCACCAAACAGTGTGGTTCACAACAAACACAGCCATAGAGTCAAGCCATACAAAAACTAGAGTATTGGACTTTAGGAAAATGAGAGAGTGACTCAGAAAAGCACTAGCAAATGGGCAAGAAGGAGGGGTGGAGGAACAATGGGAAATAATCAAAACAGCCATCGCAGAGGCAACAAGCCTTTGTGTGAAGCAAATCAACAAAACAAAACGAAGGAAAAAAACACTATGGTTCTCAAAAGAGGTGGCAGAGATGGTTAAGGAGAAAGGATAGCATTCAGGAATATAAGGAAACACAAAAGGAACAGGACAGAGAACTTTATCAGTTAAAAGCAGAAGGAGGCAGGAGGCAGTCAGAATAGCAAAGGCACAAACTGAGGAAAAGATAGCCAACTCTGTTAAGAAGAGGGTAAAACCTTTATATGTATATTAGGGAGCAAAGAAAGACCAAGGGAGGATACAGAGACTTAATAAAGGGAGGAATGTGGGGGGGTGACAGTGAAAAGCAGGATACTGAACTAATATTTCTGCTCAATATTCACAACGGAAGCGGGGGGAGGTACCTAAACCAAACAAGGGAGAAACTCTGAATAGGGGGTTCGATACCAGTCCATTCACAGAAGAAAGGGTTTTGAAAGAACTCTCGAAACTGAGGGTAGACAAAACAATGGGGCCTGATGGGATTCACCCAAGAATTCTAAAAGAACTAAGGGTAGAACAAGTAACACCACTGACTACTGTCTTTAACAAATCATGGGAGGATGGGGTGATACCTGAGCACTGGAGGAGGGCAACTGTGATTCCACTTCACAAAAGTGGGAGCACAGCAGAGGCAGGAAACTACAGACCAGTTAGTTTGACTTCAGTGGTAGGGAAAATGATGGAATCACTTCTGAAGGAAAGAATTGTTGAGTACCTAGAGGCCAGTAGGGCACAGGACCCAAGGCAGCATGGTTTCACAGCAGGAAGGTCATGTCAGACAAACCTAATAGATTTCTTTGACTGGGTGACCAAAGTAGAAAACATGGGAGGGGCTGTGGATATGGCCTACCTAGATTTTAGCAAGGCATTTGACACAGTCTCACACAAAAGATTAATATACAAGTTAGCCAGCCTTGGAGTGGGTCCTAAGGTGGTAGTCTGGATAAAAAAATGGCTGGACAACAGACACAAAGGGTAATAGTAAACGGAGTCCACGGTGAAGAAAGGAAGGTAACTAGCAGGATACCGCAGGGTTCGGTACTGGGACCGGTCCTCTTTAATGTCTTTATAAGTGACATTGGAGAGCACCTGGAAGGAAAGGCATGTCTCTTTGCAGATGGCACAAAGATCTGCAACAGGGTTGATACACAAGGTGGGGTGGAAAGAATGATAAGGGACTTGGCAAGGTTGGAGGAATGGTCAAATATGTGGCAGCTCAGATTCAATGCAAAGTGCAAGGTAATGCATCTGGGAAACAAAAACCCAGGGGAAGAGTACACAATGGGGGGTGAGTTAATAACAACAACAAAAATCGAAAGAGACCTAGGAGTAATTACATCAGATGACCTAAAGGTGGGCAAGCAATGTGAGAAGGCACTAAGGAGGGCTGGGGGGATACTGGGATGCATAGGGAGAGGCATCAACAGTAGAAAACAGGAAGTTGTTATCCCTCTGTACAGACAGTTAGTGAGACCCCATCTGGAGTACTGCATGCAATTCTGGAGATCTTATCTCCGCAAAGACATAGACAGAGTGGAGGCTGTTCAGAGAAGGGCAACCAAAATGGTGCTGGGTCTGCACCAGAAGACATACGAGGAGAGACTAAAGCAGCTTAATATGTATACCCTTGAGGAAAGGAGGGGAGTGGGGACATGATAGAAACTTTCAAGTATCTCAAGGGAATTAACAAAGTACAAGAGGGTCATATCTTTCAGAAGAAGAGATGTGCAAGAACAAGTGGGCACAATTTGAAGATAGAGGAGCGACAGCTCAGAGGTAATGTTTGAAAGTATTTCTTCACAGAGAGGGTTGTAGATGCATGGAACATTCTTCCTGAGGAGGTTGTGGAGTCAGAAACAGTGGGAGAATTCAAGAATGCATGGGACAGGCATAAGGCAATTCTGGTGGGGGGTAGGAGGAAGTAAGCTGTTGATTAACTAGAATCTGCAGCTTATCCATCAGGTAGGGAAATGGGCAGACTAGGTGAGCCAAGCAGTCCTTATCTGCCATCAAATTCTATGTTTCTATAATCTATGATAGAGATGATGGAGCTGTTAACTGCAAGCTTGATGGCACTTTCGGTGAGGCACTGCCTATGCCTGGTAGAGCTGACCTAGTCTGGCACTAGCTGCCTTGGCAACATGGTCTATGTGCTGGCTGTAGGAGAGAGAGCTGTCAAGGTAGACACCAAGGTACGTAAAGGTGGTGACCATTTGGAATGTATCAAACTTATTATTGTAGATATTGAGGTGATGTGACTTATGACGGGTTTGATGGGAGGCAAACAACATTGTTTTAGTCTTAGTGTAGTTGAGCAAGAGCTTAGACTGAAGGAACCATTTTTCCACAGCAGTAAAGTCATCTTGCATGCCTTTTTCCAGCTCTTCTGGAGTAGAGTGACACATGTAGAGAACAGCATCATCTGCATATAGAAGGATCTTATTCTGGCAGACTTTGGGTTAGGGTGGAAGACATGTTAGATATGCTGTAAAGCACTTAGTATCATGCTCAATTGACTGGCCCTGTATTGTTATTTTGATATATGTGATAAAACATGAAATTTCAGTAAAGATAAAATGGGGATGGGGGGTGACCAGCAGAGCAGGGGACATAATCATATCACTGTACAGGTCCCAGGTCAGACCCCACCTGGAATACTGTGTGACGTTTTAGACCACTCAATGCAAAAACATTTAAGCAGTTAAGAAGGTGCAACACAGGGCCAGCAAAATTATCAGGGGTATGGAGGAACAAAGGCTATGAGGATATGTGGAGAGGCTGGTGGCCCTTAACCTTGGAGAAAAGGAGGCTGGGAGGGGACATGATCTCAGTGTTTGGCACATTCAAGATCAACAAGATTGACCAGAGAATGATAGTTGATCCGGTGCCCCCCAGCAGGATGCAGGGGCATGCCCTGAATCTCAGAGGTGCTAAATTCAGGGGTAGCATTTAGAGCCACTTCTTATCCCAGTGGGTGGTGAACCTATGAAACAACTTACTAGTTGAGACAGTGGATATGAATACAGTACAGTCATCCAAGGTAAGGCAGGGCACATTTCTGCTTACCAGGAGAAAAACTGGGTACCCTGGGCAGTGGAGTAGTTACAGAATCCCTATAAATTGGTACCTGTTACATATCATACTGCTTCATCCCTGCTTATAAAGTGAGAGAAGGAGACCTAATAGACCTAGAGTCCCTTTCAAAGATAAATTACTATGTTACTGTAAGCTACGACTGGGTGCAAATGATTGGCTGAAGCAGACTTTGACCTGTGATGATATCTCACAATATCATCATGGTCCAAAACTGTTTACTAAGCTCAGACATTTACAAACACTTAAGGGTCATTTTATAATCGCAATAATACACTCCAGGGTGTGGTATATCATGGGATATTGTCACTTCTCAGGTGCATGAGACACTCGGCCTGTGGCCTCATACCTCAAAATGCACCTGAGGCATGATGATATCTCATGATATACCACACCCTGTCGTGTATTATTGCTTAAATAACACACTGTCTCCAACTAGGGTAATTGGTGAAAGCCCTGCAGTCACTCTAAAGCACACAGACAGCTGAACTGACATTCAAGGCTGCTATTCTCTCCGATGAATAGTTTGGACATCTACTGCTGACATAGTTCCACCACCCCCAGCAATGACAGTGATGCAACTGCAATGAATAATAATACTCTGGAATTTAAATATAAAAACAAACAGATTCATTTAAAAGGGATGGGCAAGTGACAATTGGAATTAATGTGAGTTATATTCCGAGTAGTATAACTTAGTAACTTTCTATAACAAGCCCACAAGGCCCTCTGTTGTCAATCTGCTACCCTTTGCAAGCAGCTGCACCCAGCTTTTCCCCCAAAGGCCCAAGGCCATGCAGGGAGAACTCTCCTCTTGTTGCAGCAGGTACCTCACTATAAAGGAGAGGATTAGGGAGTTGAACAGATGGTTGGTAGAATGGTGTCAAACTAAGGGACATGGGGTTGTGGATGGCTGGGGCAGTACCTGGGATAATAACAATCTGTTTGCAAGGGATAGGCTGCACCTGAGTGGGGGGGGAGGAGGTATTAAAGCAAAGGCTGGGGAGGTATATTGTGACAAAGGTAGATTGAAACTAGACAGGGGGGTGGCAAGTGGACAGCAGGTAGGCAGTGATCCGATAGAATGGAGTCACAGCCTACACCCCAGGCTAGCAGGGAAGGACTCGGGGTGGCCAAAAAAGGAGAGAGTAGACAGAAGGAAATGGAGGCCAATGAAGGGAAGGGTGCAGGATGGAGGGTGGTCTCGCTGAATGCAAGAAGCTTAGGCAACAAATCAGCTGAGCTACAGGCACTCTTAGCAGTGTGGAGGGTGGATAATGCAGCTGTCACAGAAATGTGGGCAACTGAGCACCGGGACTGGGATCTGGCAATCCCAGGATACAAAGTATACAGGAAGGACCGAAAGGAAGGGAGGGGCAATGGGGTGGCAGTCTATGTGAGGGATGGGATCAAATGCACAAGGGACGAGGGGGAAGAAAGGAGAACAGAGGCATTCTGGCTGCAGCTCCTAGACTCAAAGGGTAGGAAACTGAGGTTTGGGGTGGTATACAGGCCACCGTCCCAGTCTGAGGAGCTTGACAGGGAATGAGCAGGACAAATCAGAAAGGTACATAGAAAAGGGAAGGTGGTCATCGTGGGGGATTTCAACTTGCCGGGGATTGACTGGAGCATTCCAGTCACTTCCAGTGCCAGGGAGAAAGTGCTCCTGGATGCAATCCAGGAGGGTCTGCTGACACAGTTGGTTAGTGTACCTACTAGGCTAAAGAACACTTTAGATCTGGTGTTGTTGAATGGGGAGGCAGTAAGGGAAATAAAGGTGGAGGACCCACAAGCCGACAGTGATCACCAAATGGTGTGGTTTAATACCATGATGTGTGGGGAGCCAGAGAAATCAGTTAGCCAGGTGGTATACTTCAGGGGGGCAGACTTTGTGAGGATGTAGAAAGTACTGAAAGGGAAATAGAGGGCATAAGGCAGGAGATGGATGCGGAGCAGAAATGGGATATTATTAAATGGGGATTACAGAGGCAACAGAAGCCTGCACCAAGAGGCAGAATAAGAGGAGCAGAGCAAGAAAACTGTGCTGGTTGAACAGCGAGGTAGTGGAGGTGGTGAGAGCAAAATGAGAGGTGCACCAGAGGTATAGGAAGACGGGGAAGGAAGTGGACAGGGAGGAGTATGCAAGATGGTCCAGGGAGGTGACCAGAAAAGTGAGAGAAGCCAAGGCCCAAAGGGAGCTGAGATTAGTGCAGGGAGTTAACGGGGGGAGAAAGACTTTTTCAGATACATCAGGGAAAAAAAGGAAGTGCAAGGAAATAACAGTGAGGATAAAAAGGGGTGGGGAGTGGACGGAAAAGGGGGAGGAGGAGGAGCAGGCAGAAACACTGAATGAATACTTTTGCTTAGTGTTCACGGAAGAAAGGGGGACCGCTACCACCATGGGCTGGGAGGGTGGGGACAGGGGAGAGGAGGCAACAGATGGAAGAATTGAGTCAAGTAGAGTCCTAGAGGGACTGAGGGCACTGCAGGTAGACAAGACACCAGGGCCAGATGGTATGCACCCCAGGGTGCTGAGGGAGATGGCAGAGGTGTTGGGGGTGCTGCTGGTGGATCTGTAAAGCACCTCACTGGAGTCAGGATGTGTGCCACTGGACTGGAGGATGGCACATGTAGTACCATTACACAAGACCGAACCAAAGGATGAACTGGGTAATTATCTCCCGGTAAGTCTCACCTCCATAGTGTGTAAACTCATGGAAACAATACTGAAGGAAAGACTGGTGTCATACCTGGAGGACAATGGCCTCCAGGATATGAGGCAGCCTGGGTTTGTTTCAGGGAAGTCTTGTCAAACCAACCTGATACAATATTATGACTGGGTGACAGGTGAGCTGGATAAGGGTCATGCGGTGGATGTTCTTTACTTAGACTTTAGCGAGACTTTCGATTCTGTGCCTCATGGGCAGCTTGGAAGAAGCTAACTGGTGTAGGGGCAAAAATGATGAACTGGATTACAAGCTGTCTGAGTGGGAGGCTGCAATGGGTAGTTGTGAGAGGGGAGCTTTCATCTCCAAGGCTGATGACAAGTGGGGTACCACAGGGCTCTGTGTTGGGTCCAGTATTGTTAGGGCATTTCATATCAGACATTGCACATGGGGTGGTGAGCAAGATAAGGCTGTTCGCTGATGACACCAAAATCGGAGCAGTGGGGGATGGAGAGGAGGGATGGAAGAAGCTGCAGGGTGACCTAAGCAAGCTAGAGGAGTGGTCAGGGAGGTGGGAGCTGGGGTTCAATGCAAGAAGTGTAAGGTTATGCACTTTGGGGTGAAGAACCAAAGGAGAGAATACTGACTGGGGGGGGGGTGTTAAGCTGGGGATCACTGAGGAGAAGAAGGACTTAGGGGTAATGATAACAGGGACCATGAACAACACTTCCCAGTGCAGGAGAGTGTCCGCAAAAGTGAACAAAATGCTGGGGTGCATAGCGAGGGGTTTTTCGTCCAGGCGAAGAGAGGTGATCTTGCCCCTCTACAAGTCCCTGGTAAGGCCGCACTTAGAGTATTGTGTACAGTTTTGGAGGCCATACCTAAAGCGTGATATCAGGCTCCTGGAGGAGGTGCAGAGTAGGGCAACAAGGATAATATGTGGAATGGAGGGGAGAGACTATGACAGCAGGCTAGGAGACCTGAATATGTACACCCTGGAGGATAGAAGGGACAGGGGGGACATGATAGAGACATGACGGGAATCAATAAAGATGGAGCAGATGGGGTCTTTAAGGTAAGGAGGGGGAGGGTCACCGGGGGCATGGGCTAAGAATAGAGGGGGGGAAGATTAGGAAGGAAATGAGGAGACACTATTCACAGAGAAGGTGGTAGCAAAATGGAATGCCCTACCAGAATGGGTGGTATCATGTAAATCTGTGAACAGCTTTAAAAGGGCATGGGACAGGGAACAGGGGAGACTGAAGGTGGGGGGGGTGGCAGTGGTATGATAAAGGGGAGAGGGTGGGACAGCTGTAAACTAGGGGAGCTAGCTGCAAACTTGAGCAGACTTAGATAGACCGGGTGGTCTGTTTTTGCTGGCACATTCATATGTTCGTAAAGTTGTTGGTTAGTACAGAGTTTGGGCCCATTGCCACACAAACACAAAACAACGTAATTCAAAATTATAACATTCAAAATTAGTTTTCCTAACAGTCTCTCTGACCAAAGCTTAAGAAAACACATCAGAGAAGCTGGTTCAGTGGGGCTGAGGGTTAAGGCACTGGATGCCACACCTTGTGTCACGTCAGCGACCCAGATTCAGGCACAAGCTCGGGCAGCTGGAGGTCGGTGGGGGGAGGATGAGCAGCAGATTGAGCAGCTGGCAGGCAGCTCTTCTCCTTGGGGAGGGATGTGAGGTTTCCCCAGTGTTTGGCTGCCACAGTGGAGGCTAGTTGGCAGTGTCATGCTAGAGGGGGAACCTGGCAATAGGCCAGGAAGGCAGAAGGGTCCGTCACTGGAGCCATCCATGCGCATGGGTAACCGTGTTTTGGGGCCTCAGGTAATAGGGGAGATAGCAGAAAATGGGGTCCATGACTGGATGAAACCTCCAGCCTAGCTCCGTGGTCCACTGGGGCATAAAAGGGAGGGTGCCTCGATGACCTCAGAGAGACCAGCACGGTCGGCCGACATGGGCCGCCACCCGCCATGGAGGAAAACAAAGGATAGGAAAAGAAAACACTTCAGACCCTGGGCCCTGAAGTGCTCAAAGTTTGTGCTGTTTTCCTGAGGAACTGATTTAGGGAACATTCACAGCTCAGCAGAGATGAACATGTAGTGAGAGACTGTCGTGTATGCAGGCAAAATACCAACACTTCTGCATGACTCTGCCACTTCCTCTAGAAGTTCATCTGCCTTGCTTTTCCCTGTTCTTCTCTCATTTCTTAATGAAACTGTGACTAGAGACCCATGACCACTGGCGGTGACATGTCAAGGCTTCATTCAGAGCCAGTCACAAACCCGCAATGAGGGTTCCTGGATCCGTCTGCTGATGGAACATACTCAGGGTGTGAATTAAGGCTGTGGTTCACCTCAAGGATGTACCAGGCTGGTCAGTGGACTAGGCAATAGCCTCTGGATCTTTAGGCCTTACTGGAATCGGGAAACTTCCCAGCAGGGAAAACAGCAAAACAGGATTGGTCCTGTACCAAACACCTCTGGTGGGTGCTTCACTGAAGTCACACAGATTCTCAGTTGCTAAAATTCTGTCAAGGGACACCTTTTTGGCCCACCAGGCTCTCCACAGTCCTGGTGACAGCAGTCTACAGTATAAAGAGCTAAGTCATACTCACACAGCCTCCTGAGCTGCAGGCTTGTCTGAACTGAGCCCAGATTTCTCTTCAGCAGTCTCTTATAGCATGTGAAACCCGACAGCTGTTTGGCTGGCAGCTACATGCATCTGGTTTGCGCAGTCAGGTCCTGCAAAACCTAATCTCCTCATTGGTGAAAGTTCATGGGCAGAAACACTGTAGCACCTCTGTATCCTTCCCAGCAATCCCTGGGGATTCAGGATGCATGGTATGAATCCATATGTGTTTATATTCTTTGTGGCTGTGTTGCAACCTTTGGCGCAGATCCTGCTGCCTTCAGTATGCACTTATGGACTTTATTTTATTATGTCCCCACCCAGCTACCTGCCCTGGAACGGAACTGATGTAGAAGGGGTGGTACACCACCTGGTTCCAATTCTGGCCTCTGGTTCCATTTTTTCCATTGTCACGCATGCAGGGTGCTGCAACCTTGATAGTTTCTCCACCACTCCCTACCCCGCTGCCTGCCCTGGGAAGCTGCCATGCACCCAGTGCCACTTCCGTTCCCGGTGTTGGCCCCACAGCAAGGTCCTGGGACCAGCAACTAGAAAGCACTGTGGGCAGCATCTGCTGTAATGCCCTGGTAGGGAGCCAGGGCTTGGACTACTGACATTCAACGTAATTCAAAATTATAACATTCAAAATTAGTTTTCCTAACAGTCTCTCTGACCAAAGCTTAAGAAAACACATCAGAGAAGCTGGTTCAGTGGGGCTGAGGGTTAAGGCACTGGATGCCACACCTTGTGTCACGTCAGCGACCCAGATTCAGGCACAAGCTCGGGCAGCTGGAGGTCGGTGGGGGAGGATGAGCAGCAGATTGAGCAGCTGGCAGGCAGCTCTTCTCCTTGGGGAGGGATGTGAGGTTTCCCCAGTGTTTGGCTGCCACAGTGGAGGCTAGTTGGCAGTGTCATGCTAGAGGGGGAACCTGGCAATAGGCCAGGAAGGCAGAAGGGTCCGTCACTGGAGCCATCCATGCGCATGGGTAACCGTGTTTTGGGGCCTCAGGTAATAGGGGAGAAAGCAGAGAAAATTGGGGTCCGTGACTGGATGAAACCTCCAGCCTAGCTCCGGTGGTCCACTGGGGCATAAAAGGGAGGGTGCCTCGTATGACCGCAGAGACCAGTACGGTCGGCCGACATGGGCCGCCACCCGCCATGGAGGAAAAACAAAGGATTGGAAAAAAAAAGAAAACACTTCAGACCCTGGGCCCTGAAGTGCTCAAAGTTTTGTGCTGTTTTCCTGAGGAACTGATTCAGGGAACATTCACAGCTCAGCAGAGATGAACATGTAGTGAGAGACTGTCGTGTATGCAGGCAAAATACCAACACTTCTGCATGACTCTGCCACTTCCCTCTAGAAGTTCATCTGCCTTGCTTTTCTCCTGTTCTTCTCTCTTCATTTCTTGATGAAACTGTGACTAGAGACCCATGACCACTGGCTGGTGACATGTCAAGGCTTCATTCAGAGCCAGTCACAAATCCCCGTAATGAGGGTTCCTGGATCCGTCTGCTGATGGAACATACTCAGGGTGTGAATTAAGGCTGTGGTTCACCTCAAGGATGTACCAGGCTGGTCAGTGGACTAGGCAATAGCCTCTGGATCTTTAGGCCTTACTAGAATCGGGAAACTTCCCAGCAGGGAAAACAGCAAAACAGGATTGGTCCTGTACCAAACACCTCTGGTGGGTGCTTCACTGAAGTCACACAGATTCTCAGTTGCTAAAATTCTGTCAAGGGACACCTTTTTGGCCCACCAGGCTCTCCACAGTCCTGGTGACAGCAGTCTACAGTATAAAGAGCTAAGTCATACTCACACAGCCTCCTGAGCTGCAGGCTTGTCTGAACTGAGCCCAGATTTCTCTTCAGCAGTCTCTTATAGCATGTGAAACCCGACAGCTGTTTGGCTGGCAGCTACATGCATCTGGTTTGTGCAGTCAGATCCTGCAAAACCTAATCTCCTCATTGGTGAAAGTTCATGGGCAGAAACACTGTAGCACCTCTGCATCCTTCCCAGCAATCCCTGGGGATTCAGGATGCATGGTATGAATCCATATGTGTTTATATTCTTTGTGGCTGTGTTGCAACCTTTGCGCAGATCCTGCTGCCTTCAGTATGCACTTATGGACTTTATTTTATTATGTCCCCACCCAGCTACCTGCCCTGGAACGGAACTAATGTAGAAGGGTGGTACACCCTGGTTCCAATTCTGGCCTCTGGTCCATTTTTCCATTGTCACGCATGCAGGGTGCTGCAACCTTGATAGTTTCTCCACCACTCCCTACCCCGCTGCCTGCCCTGGGAAGCTGCCATGCACCCAGTGCCACTTCCGTTCCCGGTGTTGGCCCCACAGCAAGGTCCTGGGACCAGCAACTAGAAAGCACTGTGGGCAGCATCTGCTGTAATGCCCTGGTAGGGAGCCAGGGCTTGGACTACTGACATTCTGCTGGTCCCTGCTCCACTGCAGTCCTGGAGAACCAGAGGATGAAGACTGCTGCTGTTGCTGGGGAGACGTCTGGAACCCAATAGCCTAAAGGTAAGTCCTCAATATTGTCTCTTTGCAGATGACACAAAACTATGTGGGAGGGCAGATAGTGATGAGGGAATAAGGGATATGCAGAGGGACCTACAAAAACTAGAGGGGTGGTCAAAGCTATGGCAGTTAAAATTCAATGCAAAGAAAGTGCAAGGGAATGCACCTAGGGAAAAAGAACCCCAAAACAGTACTGGATGGGTAGGGTGAGACTTAGTACTACAGAACAGGAACAGGATCTAGGAGTTATCATCAGTAACTCCCTTAAACAAACAAGCTAGTGCGACAAGGCCTATAGCAAGGCTAAAAGGATGCTGGGATGTATCAGGAGGGGTATTGATAGTAGAAGAAAAGCACCCATACTTCCCCAGTACAGATCCCTGATGAGGTCCCACCTAGAGTACTGCATCCAGTTCTGGAGTCCTCACCTCAGAAAGGACAGGAAACAGTGCAGCCCAGAGTAATAAAACTGATTCAGGGCCAGCAGGGCAGATCCTATGAGGAGCACCACAAGGCACTAAATATGTACTCACTGGAGACCAGAACAGAGAGGGGAGATATGATAGAGACCTTCAAGTTCCTTAAAGGAATTAACAAGGTAAAATGTGGAGAATTGTTTATCCTGAGTACCAACTCAAGGTCATGTGGTCTCATAGAAACATAGAAGTTGACGGCAGATAAGGACCGCAAGGCCCATCCAGTCTGCTCATTTTTTTTCTACCTTATGAATGTGCCATAGGCCTTTACTCCGATGTGCTATCCTTTAAAAACTGCGTGTGTTTCAGGTTCTGTAACAAAGCTAACAATTGTTCTGGGGGTGCCTTTCTGTTGAGGCCCCCCCCTCCTCCAGGGTTGCTGGAAGCTGGGTCACAGCACTCTGTTGTGAGGCTTGCAGACCGAACAAGTGTCTGATGTGGCGAAAGACTGAGATCACCCACACCTACCATTCAACCGAGGCGACTTCCAAGGATGGCACCCCAAAACAATCCTTCCATCTCCTTATCAATGGGGGAGAGAGAGGCAATGCTACCCTGAAACCCCACCATGAGCCTCCAACCCAGCCAGCACAATGTCCTCTCCCTGTCAGGCTGTTTTGACCTACATTCAGGCTCATCTATGTTCTACTCTAAATTAAAATGATCATTTCACCAGAGCTAACATTTCCACCCCTAGTGAGTGGAAATTAACAGGTGGGAATCTCAGGAGTGAGTAAGTACTTCTTTACAGAAAAGGTGGTGGAACCTTGGAACAGTCTGTCGGCCAAGGTGGTGGGTGCAAACACAGTCAGGGGATTCAAGGAGGCACAGGATAGAATGATGGGAATAGTGGTCACCTGGGATGACATGACCAGGGAGGTGAACAGGGATAGGATGGGGAGGGTTAGTACCCTGGAGGAACAATAGGTTCCAGGGAAGCCAGGGATTATAGGTAATCTGGGCAGACTGGATGGACCTCTGGTCTTTTTCTGCCATCGTGGTCTATGTTTCTAAGTTTATTTAGCCAATCTTTGCAACTGTGATTATTTGGAGGGGATGAAGAGACTGGAAACTAATGCCACTCTTCAGCAATAATTGCATAATTTTGCAGAGATTCATGGTGTTTGGTAGCAATAGCATTTTTTTAACTACAGTTTGAAGGCTTTGGCAGAATTATACAAGAATTTCATGAAATGGTGCATTCTGCAGTGGAATGTTACGGAAACAGAATCTCACACTTTTTTTCTGCTCTATACGTAGGTTTCAACACTGCTTTGCTGTATCACCAATAGGAACAGATCTGCCCTAGGCTGTGCCGCTAACCTGCAAACTGCTGGGTGCTGAAAAGTGTACTGCTACCATCAGAATGTTGCCAGAGAACTGACAAAACTACCTTGATAAGCAGAGAAGGTCCTCTAAAAAAGAACACTTGATGGATTGCCTGTCTGGAGCAGTAAGTTTTCAATCTATCTTTTGTCAGATTAGCTTGTTAGCACCATCTTTGAAGGTTTCTGTTTACCATTTATTTGCCAAGGACAGCCCAGCTGAGATGTAACACTGCATTTTCAGTAGTCCTGCTTCTAGTTGTTTCAAACACTGGGTGGACTGGAGCACTGGGAGTGACTTGCCCAAGGTGAGTTTTTGTCTCTCTTAGGGTTTGACCTTGTGATTTCCTGGTTCCCAAATACATGCTCTAACCAGTAGATCACAATGCCTCCCTAATATAATGACACAATTTAGGGCTCTTCCTTTTCATATTTACATCACCATTCTCAGCCATGTTTCCTCCTTGTCATCCACATTAACAATATTTATGATTGTCATTAGCTCAGTAGTTAGCATGCTCACCTCTGAGGCCAGAAGATTAGAAGGTTGTGGGTTCTAGCCCCACTTAAATTATTTGGGGTAATACCCATGACTGATGCTGTAGTGCAGCATGAGGGGGACACTGCACTACTAAGTTGAGGTCCCTTCTGCCCATCTCTGGTCACTGTCCAGGTGGAAGTTAAAGATCCCACAGTACTTATCAACAAAGAGTTTGGGAGTTTCCCCAGTGTCACATCCAGTATTCCCTCGTAAATAAAACAGCTCCATGTAACCCACCCAACAGAATGCAACTGTAAACAAGCTATCACACCTTAATGTGTCTTTCATGGTAAAAAAAAAATATAGATAATTATTTCTTAGCCCCTGACCTTTCACAGTAAATTTAGAAGAAATATAATTTTTATACATCATTCACCTAATATTCCACATATTCTTGAATTTATTAACATCCCCTTTTTCATTATAACTATGCACATCACCATGTGTGAAGCCTATGTCCTCGGGGAAGGTAAGTCTCCTATTAGTGCATTTTGCCAGCCAGCATTCTTAGTTTGCTTCATAGTTCAGCTAAGTGAAGCACTGTGATGCAGATGGTGTGGTTTTCTGACATGCCTCATAGAAATCCAGACTCGTTCGTGAACAAGAGAAACCCACAGCTCCAGCACCATATGAGATAGTAGACGGGTGGTAGGCATTCAGGGTAGGATGACAAACATGAGTTTTTACTACAAACAAAGAATACCCATTACTTTTAAGCAGATCTGTTTTTTAGATTTTGTGAGCAGAGTAAGTGCAACAACAGCAAAGGTGACCTATACTGTGGATATGCAAAGCTGACAGTGTCCCTTTAAATGCAGGCTTGCAGATGCCGGAGTCATTTGTTAAGATTCCAAGCTGTGAAAAACCCTGCCAATCAATGCTGCAATAACTAAAGCGCTGGTACTTGATCTTGACAAGCGCCTCAAATATCTGACCTGTACTCCTACAAAAAAGACCCTCCTTGGGCTATCCCCACCAGGATTGACCACCACCATACGCCGCTCTATCCCACTAGTTCATACTCGGACCTCTGGGAAAACTTCTCTTGTTATCCCTAGAGCTAGGACCTCTCACGGTCAAAGAGCCTTCAGCTTTAGGGCCCCCTCCTGGTTCAACACACTGCCCCCTCCATCTCCGAAGCTCCAACTATATCGTGCTTCAAAACTTCCTTACGTAACCACCTTATTAACACCGATGCTGTAATTGCCATTAGTCAAGCCGTACTCAATACTTATGACAAAGCTTACTACTAAGCTGCTAAGGACAACATAACTCTGGTATTGTTTGCATCAATCCTACCTGTACCAGCTTGTTTGTATCTATGTCTTAAGTTACTGTTATACTTATGTGTTGTACTGCTATACTGTGTATTTTCGTTCGTCTTACCGTGACAAGGTACCTTTGTAAATGAGCCTATGGCTCAAAGGTTTTCCAAACTGCTGTTTAAATAAAAAAAAAAAAAAACTAAGCCCTACAAATATATATTTTATCCTAATCTAAAGGCTCTTTCATTGTCTCAGGGCTACAGCAAGGCAAATAACTTGTTTTGTTTTATCTGTTTATCACCTTGGAATTTTAATATGAAAGGTGCTATAGAAATATGTTGCACATTGAGGATGACATGGTTTTGCTGTATGCAGGTACTGGCATGACTGTTAAGGCTCACCTTTTCATACATCATAAGGGAACTACATAGTCATTTTCTTTTACATAAACAGTACAAGACTTTATACCACTGATGCCGTTTTGTTAACAGTTTCCTATTCCAAATGTCCTTACCAGGAATGGGAGAACCATTTTGAATCAATTCAGAACCTTCTAACATCTGTGCAATTTTCTATAAAAGAACCTTATCAGAACTTTTTTCAGGTCTTGATCATTTTTTAAACATTCATTCTGGAGCCTAGTATACTCCCCCGTCAGGCCTTTACCTTGAAAGAAGGCTGCTGGTGGTAGAAAGAACCAGAAACAAACCTATTAAAGGACACAGCGAGCCAGGTCTGTATTAAAGTGATCACACTCACTGTGGTATTAGAAACATAGGGAAACACAGAAACATAGAATTTGACAGCAGATAAGAACCGCTTGGCCCACCTAGTCTGCCCATTTTCCTACCTAACAGATAAGCTGCAGATCCTAGTTAACCAACAGCTTACTTCCTCCTACCCCCAACTAGGACTGCCTTATGTCTGTCCCATGCATTCTTGAATTCCCCCACTGTTCTTGACTCCACGACCCCCTCAGGGAGGCTGTTCCATACATCCACAACCCTCTCCATGAAAAAATACTTCCTCACAGTACCTCTGAGTCGTCCCCCTCTATCTTCAAATTGTGCCCCCTTGTTCTTGCACATCTCTTTTTCTGAAAGATGCTACCCTCTTGGACTTTGTTAAGTTTCTATCATGTCCTCTCTCTCTCCCTTCTTTCCTCAAGGGTATACATATTAAGCTCCTTTAGTTTTTCTGCATATGTCTTCTGCTGCAGACCCTGCACCATTTTGGTTGCCCTCCTCTGGACAGCCTCTACTCTGTCTATGTCTTTGTGGAGATGGGGTCTCCAGAACTACACACAGTACTCCAGATGGGGTGTCACCAACTGTCTGTACAGAGGGATAACAACTTCCTGTTTTCTACTGATGATGCCTCTCCCTATGCATCCTAGTATCCCCCCAGCCTTCCTTACTGGCTTCTCACATTGCTTGCCCACCTTTAGGTCATCTGATATAATTACCCCCGGGTCCCTTTCCATTTTTACTGTTGTCAGTATCTCACACCCCATTGTGTACTCTTCCCCTGGGTTTTTGTTTCCCAGGCGCATTGCCTTGCACTTCTTTGCACTGAATCTGAGCTGCCATACATTTGATCATTCCTCCCACCTTGCCAAGTCCCTTCTCTTCCTTTCTACTCCATCTTGTGTATCAACCCTGTTGCAGATCTTTGTGTCATCTGCAAAGAGACATACTTTTCCTTCCAGTTCCTCTGCAATGTCACTTATAAAGACATTAAAAAGGACTGGTCCCAGTACTGAACCCTGCGATACTATGCTAGTAACCCTCCTTTCTTCACTGTGGACTCCATTTACTACTACTCTTTGTGTCCTGTTGTCTAACTAATTTTTTATCCAGGCTACCACCTTGGGACCCACTCCAAGGCTGGCTAACTTGTGTATTAATCTTTTGTGTGAGACTGTATCAAATGCCTTGCTAAAATCTAGGTAGGCCATGTCCACAGCCCCTCCTGGTCTACTACTTTGGTCACCCAGTCAAGAAATCTATTAGATTCGTCTGACACGACCTTCCCATCATGAATCCATGCTGCCTCGGGTCCTGCGCCCCACTGGCCTCTAGGTACTCAACAATTATTTCCTTCAGAAGTGTTGCCATCATTTTCCCTACCACTAAGTCAAAATAACTGGTCTGTCATTTCCTGCCTCTGTCCTGCTCCCACTTTTGTGAAGAGGAATTACATCCGCCCTCCTCCAGTCCTCAGGTACCACCTCATCCTCCCATGATTTGTTAAAGAGAGTAGTCAGTGGTGTCACTAGTTCTACCCTTAGTTCTTTTAGAATTCTTGGGTGAATCCCATCAGGCCCCATTGCTTTGTCCACCTTCAATTTTATTAGTTCTTTCAGAACCCTTTCTTCTGTAAATGTACTGGTATCAACCCCCCAACTTCAGAGTGTTTCTCTTGTTTGGTCTAGGTACCTCCCCCTCCTCTTCCTTTGTGAATACTGAGTAGAAGTATTCATTCAGTATCCCTGCTTTTTCACTGTCACCCTCTACCCACATTCCCTCCCCTCTATTAAGCCTCAGTATCCCTCCTTTGGTCTTTCTTCGCTCCCTAATGTACCTATAAAAGGTCTTATCCCCCTTCTTAACAGAGTTGGCTATCCTTTCCTTGGTTTGGGCCTTTGTTATTCTGACTGCCTTCCCAGCCTCTTTCTGCTCTAACTGATAAAGTTCTCTGTCCTGCTCCTTCTGTGTTTCCTTATATTTCCTGAATGCTATCCTTTTCTTCTTAACCTTCCCTGCCACCTCTTTTGAGAAACATAGTGTTTTTTTCCTTCGTTGTGTTTTGTTGATTTGCTTTACACAAAGGCTTGTTGCCTCTGTGATGGCTGTTTTGATTACTCCCTGTTGTTCCTCCACCCCTCCTTCTTGCCTGTTTGCTAGTGCTTTTCTGAGGCACTCTCTCATTTTCCCAAAGTCAGCCCTCCTAAAGTCCAATACTCTTGCTTTTGTATGGCTTGATTGTATGGCTGTGTTTATCGTGAACCACACTGTTTGGTGGTCACTTGTTCCCAGATGACTACCCACTTCTAAATCTGAGATTCTTTCTCCGTCCCCATTTGAGAGTACCAGGTCTAAGATTGCTCCTTCCCGAGTGGGTTCCAATACTAGCTGTCTGAGGCATGCCCCTGTAGGGCATCAAGAATGACCCTGCTCTTGGATGTGCCTGCAGCAAAGGTGCTCCAGTTAACATCTGGCATATTCAGGTCCCCCATCAACAATATCTCCCCTTTTTCTGCCATTCTAAGGAAGCCTTCTATCATTTCTTTGTCCATTCCCTCCCCCTGAGATGGGGGTCTGTATACAACCCCCATGCGGATTGTGGTGCCATTTCCTGTCTCTAGGGTGACCCAGAGTGCCTCATCTGCTCTCTGTTTACTCTTTAGTTCTGTTGCTTTCATCTCTTCCTTTACGTAGAGATATACTCCTCCTCCTCTTTTACCCTCCCTGTTCCTGGTATGTTGACATCCCAGTCATGGTTCTCTGTGTACCATGTTTCTGTGACTGCCACAATATCCAGGCAACCCTCTCCCATCAAGGCCATTAGTTCAGGAAGCTTGTTACACAGACTATGGGCATTGGTACTCATCGCCCTCCACTTTTTGATGGCCTTTCCCCTTTTAGCCCCATTCCTGTCCTTACTGCCTTCGCCTTTTTTTACATTTACCTCTGTCCTGCTCCCTAATGACTTCTCTACCTTGGTGTTTACCTCACTAATTACTGTGTTTCGTGGGGGGAGGCTGGGATTTCCCTGCTCCTTTTCAGTGCCTCCCCCCTTGGCTAGTTTAAATGCTTGCCAGTGAAGCATCTAAACCTCTCACCTAGGATCCTGGTTCCCCCCTGGACAGATGCAGACCATCGCACCAGTATAGGTCTGCATCCTTCCAGGTGGCTCCCCAGTCCCCAGTGAAGCCAAAACTCTGAGCTCCACACCAGTTTTTCAACTACTCATTGAATTCCCTGGTGAGGAGTACCCTATGCAAGGGGTACTAGTTACTGTATAGAAGGTTATTTTCTCTGTAATACATGGATGAGAACTTTTCCTTATAGAAAAGACCATTATTTATTTCCCTGTATACCTGTGCCTAATCTATCAATTACAACTATATACCTGCATTAATTAATGCTATATACCTACACTAATCAAACAATTAATTGGTCAATACTGATAACACATTTAACACATCATTAGGAAGCTAGCAAAACCAATTAGCTGTAAAAGAACCTGGAAAAAAGACACACAAAACCCTCCCAAACCCAGAAATCCTCCACACTCCTATCTGTGCTCACTATACACCATTCTCTCCTTGCGGCAAGAGTCTTCAGGTCAATAATGTGATCACAAATGCAATCTCCATAACAGTAACCATCCTAATGTTTTATATTCAATAAACAATGGGTAAGGGAGGAACACTCGGAAGTATATCCATCTGGGGGGCTAATTAGGGCAATAAAGCCACTCGCCATGCCCCCTCAATGGGTATACATCCTTGTATACCACCCTCACCTATTATTTATTCTATATATATTTGCTATTGCTAACAATCAGTGAAAATAAATGGATAGTGAAAAAAATCTTCAGCTGATTGTCAGTAGTATTGTATTAAGGAGTAAGTTGTCCGCACTAATTCTATCGGATGAGAATATGTATAGAAAGTTGACTCGTGCTAAATATAACAGACGCAAATTCAACCTGCTATACAGTAATTATATGACACTAATTATATTTGTTGTGTTATTACTCCAGGTTATTTTTGGATTCCTTTCCCTTCACTGACAATAGCTTATAGGTGGCAAATTATGGTTAGAATAGTTTTCATACTTCAAACCAAAAAGTTTTGAAAGTTCCAATAAGGCTCCAATAACTATCAGGATTTTCCAAGGTTTATCAGAATGTAAACTGACCCCCAGTAGTGGGATTACTTTGGAACCCACTTATGCTTGGGAGGGATTTGACCAAGAGACCCCTAAGGTAGGCACACTGTGTGTGGTTCAGAGGAGCAACAGGGGTGATTTCAAAATACTAAGTTGTTAATCGCAGTGTCCACAGCCATAGATAGAGTTCTTAATCACCGCAATGATTAAGTAATCTCAGGTTACTTTTCCTGTAAGTCAACAGGGCCCCTGAGGGGTGTCTCTTATAGTATAAGAAACACTGAGCATGAGGTTTGGGTGAGAGAATAGCAACGCCAAGTGGTTCTGTCTGCCTGAACCCCGCAAAAAGTATCTCTTATACCATAAGAGACACCCCTTGGAAGCTCTATTAACTTATTATAAATCATTTGAGTTTAGTTTGAGTGATTTATAATAGGTTTAGAGCTTTTATTTAAATTAACTTATGCTGTCCTCGCCCTGGTGCTGAGGGGAGCATGCTCTCCTTATGCTTCCACACAAGAACACACTATAAACAGGATAAGATGTACACTGGTTCTGCGTGCTGATTGGCTGAAATCACATTAGCAATTTATAATTATTTCATAACTTCTAAGTAGTCCCCCACAACCACTGCAAATGATAATCTTGTGTTTCTATATTACTCCTCCCTGAGTTAGGTTGGAACACAAAATCTCAGCAGTTGAATGATACTTCCAGGCCCTAATCTTACCCATGGCCATGCAGGGCATGCTGTTCGGATACATTCTCAGTAAATCTCAGCTATGGCAATACCGGGCATGTTATTTTGTTCAGTTCGTACACAACATCTGATCATAGACTCAGAGTCCTGATCCCATTTTACCTTTAGGAAGCTAGAGTGATGCAGGTTCTTAAGTACAGTAATGTCCTAGTCCCAAAATCCCTGTACACATACTCGTTCAGACCTGCAGAACCATGTCAAAAGGCAATATTCTGAAATCTATATATCCCTTACTCTGGTTGGTTCACAATGAGTCGGTGCCTAAGCTACTTACCCTCCACTCCCATCTTCTCCCCTGGAAAGGCAGCAAGGTGTTGACAGCCTCCACCAGTTCAGTCATTGTTTGGTGCTCTACCACAATCAGGAAAATGATTCTGGAATCAAGCTTGTCACCACAAAGTGTTCAACTAAGAGTCAAGCACCAGAGAGCCTCCTCCAGTCTCACCTTTTCCTTTCTCTCTCATCTCCCCATCATGCCTAAATGTCATTCACCTTTTAACCACTTCCACTTGTCAGTCATTCCCACCCCTCCCCAACCTGATGGGCACTGGAAGTCCCATAGAACCTTTCAAGAGAGTACAGGGAATTTATCGAGGAATCTCTGAGCTACCCACTGCATGTAGGCCCTCCTGACAGCTGCTGAAAGAGTAACAGTCATTGATTAAGGGTATTGGCAATCAGCCATGTTTCCCAACATGAAAAATCCCATGCCAACAATTACTCAAGGATCAAGTGTAAGGGAAGTGGTTGGCAAATAAACATGGAAGGATGACTTTTTAGTTGGTTCACAAACAGCACACCTAGGCTCTGCTAGGTGCCACTGCAGCATGCCACATACCCCATACCCACACCAGAGGAAGGAGCGCAGTCATGGAACACTCAATCCTTCCTCTCTTCTGCCAGCTCCTAGCACCCCGAGTCCATTCCCGAACCCGGGTCGCTGGCGTGGCTTGAGGTGTGGCGTCCAGTGCTTCAACCCTCAGTGCCACTGGGCCAGCTCTTTGACTGAATCATAAGTCAGAGGGTGAGGTCAGTGTCACTGCAGAATCCCCTAATATAGAGGGTGGGATGTGAGAAATTTGGCACTTGGCCTGCAAAACATATAGGCTGACAAACTGGTCAAAATAAACAGCTCAATTGTCATAGAAATATTGTACTAATAATCTTTAGTTTTAGAGTGCGAGTTGATGAAGTCTTGCTCACAACCCTGGAACCTCAAAATTTCCTCATAGGAACCTTGATTCAAAATCCCCTCCCCTCCCCCCCAATACACACATGCAAACAAATAAACTCTTGCATGCACAGCTCCGTGGAGCCTTATTGAGCTGCACAGAGCAGACTGACACTACTTTCACAACAGCACATGCTGGCCTCCTCTCAGTCAAAGCTGACTCCAGTCTGACCCCTCATCTCTTTATAATAGGAAACATTAACCATACTCAAGTTGATGTTACAAATGTTGAGGAGAAGGACAACTCTTTTAATTAGGCACTGGACGCTGTCACATTCAGAAGCTAACTAGTTACTCTATGATACATGCTGCACATTTGGAACATTTCAAACATGTTGGCAAACAAAGCAAAAATAATAAATTACATTTCAGTGTTCTCAGTGGAGAAAGCATGTCCACTCCCAGACAGCAGGAGGAAATTCATGGTTATTAGTGTACATAGGACAAGTCTGAGATGGGAGGAATTACAAGGGAATGAGTATTAAAGGGATTGCAAAACTTAATAACTCACCACCAGGCCCTGAGGGGATTCACCCTAGAGTGTTAAAGGAAACAAGGCAGGTGCTGTAGGAACTGCTATCAATTCTCGATAGGGAATCAATAGCAGCCGATGTAGTACCTGTAGATTGACTGTGACTTATAAAAGCAGAGAAACATAGAATTTATCAGAAGAAAAGGACCGCTTGGCCCACCCAGATGGTCCTTGCCCAGTCTGTCTCTGCATAGCCAAACTGGTCTCCAGCGGCCTCCTCCCTGCCTATTACCTGATATTCCTCTGTGTCTATCTCATGCATTCTTGAAGCCCCCTACTGTTTTAGCCTCTACCACTTTCACTAGTAGTCTGTTCCAGGCATCTACATTACCACTATTTCAGTGAAATACTACTTCTTCACATCCCTCTTAAACTCCCCCAAGCTTCATTGCATGCCCACTGGTCTTGGTGCTCTTTCTCATTTGAAATAGACCCCATGCACCCTATTCACCCCATGAGGTACTTGTAGGTCTCGATTATATCCCCTCTCGCTCTCCTCTCTTACAGGGTGTACATATTTAGATTTCTCAATCTCTTCTCACAGGACTTTTGATGCAGCAAATGCACCATTTTAGTTGCCCTCCTCTGGACTGCCTCCATCCTGTCTATGTCCTTTCTGAGGTGTGGCCTAAAGAACTAGACACAATACTCAAGCTGAGGTCTCACAGCAAGTAATACAGTGGCAATACCACCCCCCTCCTCCTGCTGGAGATACCTCCCCTATGCATCCCAGCATCCACTGGCCCTACCCACTGCTTTGTCATACTGCCCTGTCACTTTGGGGTCATTAGATATGATAACCCCAACATCCCTTTCCTGTTTTGTGACTGTCAGTACCTACCCCTCCTATTCTATACTGTTCCTGGGTTCCTATGCCCTAGGTGCATTTTTTGCACTTTTTGGCATTGAACCCCAACTGCCATGCTTTTGACCACTCCCCAAGTGCATTCTCTCCACCCCCTCCTCAGTGTTCACCCCATTACAGATTTTGGTGCCATCTGCAAAAATACATAACTGCTCTTCCAATTCTTCTGCAATGTCAGTTATGAAGACATTGACAAGGACTGGTCCTATTGTTGAGCCTGGTGACACCCTGCTGGTCACTCTCCCCTCATTAGCGTGAGTGCCATTAACCACCACCCTCTTTCATCTTTCCATTTACCAGTCCATTTTGGACAAATTATATTTTACATCACTGGCACTGTCACCCAGACCCCTCAGGTAAATTACAAATAGGAGTGGCCTCAGGACAGAGCCTTGGGGTACTCCCCTAGCAATTGCAAGAGGCTCAGATTCTATCCCATTTATGATTTCTCTGCCTTCGTAAGGTTAGATAAGCTCTAAACCACCTAATTACAAGCTCACCCATACCCAAATGGGACAGCCTACACAACAAATATGGTGGCCTACCATGTCAAAGGCCTTGGAGATGTCAACAAAGATGGCTCCAGTAATTATCCCAGAGTCCATAGCAAGGTTGATGTCATCCAAGACCCTTGACACAGCAGCCACAGTGCTGTATTTCTTTCAGAAATCAGATTAAAATCTATTTAGCAAGCTAGAATCATCCAAATGACAATTCAACTGTTTAGCAATCAGACCTTTCAGTATTTTAGAAGTGATCAAAAGGAACAAAATAGAATGATCATTTGTTAGGAAAGAAATAGGATGATAATTTGTTATCTTGCATGGATCCTCCCTTTAAATATAAGGATGTCCTGAGCACTCTTCCAATCACAATGAAGCTTCCCATTGACAAGAACCAATTAAGATGACCCGAGCACTCTTCCAATCTCAATGAAGCTCCCCATTGAAAAGAACCAATTACATAGATAAGTTAGGGGCTCCACAATTTGAAAAGCAGACATTTTTAACAGTAATGGTGATAGACCATCTTGGTCCTCAACGTTTACCAGATTCTAAATTCAGGAGAGCCTCTAAAACATTTTCAGTCCCAATCTCCTTGAACCTAAAGCTGCCACCTTGCCATTCCTGCCCTGGCTTCTAATTATTGTCTGGTATTTCATTGTTCGTCTTCTCAAAACATTTCCTGACTCTACAAAAAACTTGTTAAGTGAGTCTGTCTCTTCACTGTCCTGTACCACAGAGCCATCTTCTTTCTGAATTTTATATTAGGAGTATGTTTGACCAGCGCATCCAAATTTTTAATTATCGACCAAAACTTAGTTGGGCTCCTGCTTATTCAGTAGTCTTTTCTCAAAGCCTCAAAAACATATGTTTTTGATTTTCCTATAGTTGTCCCAGTCCCTACCCAAATTAGATGAGTGAGCCACCTTCCAAGTCTTGTTTTTGTCTCTTTTAAGTTTACACAATAAAGGAGTATGCCAAGGAGCTGAAGAAATTTTGATCTTTTTAGTTTTAAATGAAAGATGCTTATCTATTACTTTAAATAATTTTGTAGTGAAGTAAACCCACCCCAACTAAATCTCAGGTATTAACCATAATCTTTCTCAATTTATTTATTTAAGATCTGAAATAAATGTTAAACAATCAAAAACTTTGAAAGAACAAAAGTTTGCAAATTTTTGAGGATAAAAAACTCTCTCCCATGAGTATAGTATACCAAGTTATGGTCACTGTATAAATCTGCAAACATGCTGACTCTATAATTATGAGGAAAATTCATAAACATTAAGTCAAGTAAGGTGGAAGCTTCACGGTTTTTAATATTTATGCATATTCGGGTCAGTAACAATTGTTCTACTCCCAGCAGAAGTGCAAAACCCCTAGCAATCTTTGATTTATCTGTATTTAGCCAGTCCATATTGAAATCACCAATTACGGTAGTTCATATGAGACTGAATAAGGCAGTAAAGCATCATTAAATTGAGAAAAATCAGTAACACTACATCTTGGGGGCCTATACCCTCCCACCAGTAATATGGTGCTCCCTCCCTCCCACTGTTAACTGAATCTGCCTAGGGGAAATCTTTCCTAAGAATAAACTATCAACTCACACCCTTTCTTACTTCTATCAGCCCTAGAAATAGTATATCCCTGTACAGCAATGGTAGTGTCTGTGATTTTACCGTTTAACCAAGTTTCACTTAGGACTAAAGAGTAGGCTTACAATCAAGAACAAAGTTCTTGAAGATGAGCCAACTTGGACTAGAAGATGGAGGAACTGGTTGAATTAAAAACTGATTGACTAATAGAACCCAGAGGGTGGTCCTAAAAAGTAAATTAAGATGGGACAGTGACTAGCAGAGTACTGCAGGATTTGGTCTGGGGACCACTGCTGTTCAAAATGTAATATCTGTGACATATTTTAGGGTATTCAGTGAAAAGTAAGTCTATTCACAGATGACACAGAACTCTGTGGCACAGTGGGAGATTTGACAGTGAAGGGGATAAAAACATAAGACAAAATGTAAGAAGACTGGAAAAAGTCATCCCGTATTAGGTATTTGAAATTCAATGTCAAAAACTGCAAGGTGATGTACATAGGGATGAAGAATCCAGGAACAGCTTACAATGTTGATAACATGATGAGATGCCAGTACAGAGCTTGGAAGAGCAGCAAGACATCTGGGAGTGATGATACGAAATAGCCTAAAACCATCTTCTCAGTGCAACAAGGCGGTCTCTTGGTCTGACTGGCAGTTCCACTGGGATGTGGCTTAATTCTGCTCTGGGAAAGCATTGATCTTTAGGGGAAAGCAATGGTGTAGAGGCAGTCTGCCTCATTTGCCACACTGGCCAAACAGCCAGCTTGTCATGGCCTCTGCTGGCCACAATGATAGTGTTCCTCCAAGTTAGCCAGGCAGCCACTGGGCTGACCTAGCTGCTCACGCGTAGCCCATAGGGGTCAAAAGGCACAAACATGGTCACCTTAATTCTAGGATTGAATTCCCAAGGTCCTGATATGTAAGCAGTAACACACAACAAGATGTGCATTAAAGAGCTAACATATTGCCTAAAACTAATATTAGTTTTAAAAGCAGTCAACCATTATCTTCTACGTCTGTGGTACTTTTTTCTTTTCCCTTTGGTTAATTAGAAGATAATTTTCTTGATGTTAGTAGGTATAAAGTGTGGAACAGCACTCTGCCTGGCAGTTGATGTGTCTAGCTCCATTCCACACATTACATCATCAGCATTGTGACTTCGCTGACTGTGACATAACTGCTGCTTAGGAACAGCCACTCAGTAGCTACCAGGTCGGTCACCTGTGATATCATTGCAATGACATCACAATACTGATGATGCAGTGGTGGACTAGAGACAGAGGCGTGTGCAGAGTCAGTGAACAAGGGGGGGCCAAAATCCTTAGAAATCTAGGGGGGCTTTGGGGGCAGGCCCCCCCGGAAATTTTTTAAAATCTCATTGTAAATGGTGCATTTCCTGTATTTTAGAGCTAAGTGAGACACAGCCATAGCCCAGGATAGAGCACAGCCCTGCCCCCTCAAGTTACAGTGGTGACACAGAAGCCAGCAACCAGCATCCCAGCCCTGCCTCACCACTCCACCCTCTCAGGTTGGGACTCAGATGGAGAAACAGACAGTTAAAACTGTATTGTACAGGGTTGGGGGCTTGGATGATCAGATCATTAAAATAAATGGTCCCAGGGTTGATATTACTAAGTCACTGCAATTAATGTGACACTATGTGGCTCTACAATTGCATTTTGGGTATTTACTTGCAGAGATTAAAAACATGTTTAGAAAATAAATATTTTACAAAGGCTATTTAGTGTTTTTTTTGGGGGTTTTTTGTATTTATGTGCCTTGCCGGTCAGCCCCCATCCAACAACCCCCCAGCCCCGTCCCCCAGAATTACCAGCACTTACCTTGCCCAGCCCAGGAGTGGTGCCTGCAGGGAGTCAGTCTTCATCCTGCTGACTGGCATATTTTCCCCTCCGATTTTCTCCCAGGGGCCCCGGGAGTATGCACACATGCACGTGGAGGTGTGCATGTGCTGTACAGCCCCAGTTCTGACCCCTTTCCCCCACCCCACGGCCTAATGCCTAGGTACCCTCAGGCCATGCCACCCCCAACCTCCACTGGTGGTCACCATCAGCCGAGGGATGTCATGCTTCCTCCCCGGAGAGGAGAGCGTGCCTGCTAGCAGCTCTATCCAGCTCTGCCCTCCTCCCCCATGCTGACCTCTGATGACCCAGGCTCGTTCCCAAATCCGGGTCACCGGCCTGGGTCGAGGTAAGGCGCCAGCGTCTCAACCATCTATGCCACCGTGTTGGCTCTATTTAGTGTTTTAAAGGTAAGAGAATCTAACCCAAGAGCGGCAGTTGCTCTGCTGAAATTCTCCAATGCAGGTGGCCAGTCCAACACTTGCCTGTGGTAGTAATAAATTATCGAGTATGGACAGGTGCATCAACATCCGGGGTCAACATGCATAGAGTTGGGTGGAACATATTTTTACCCCCATCTCCTGCAAAATTGGCTGGGTAGCATAGGTCAAAAATCAAAATACACAAGAGTTTCTGGTAGAAATCTGAGAAAGACTTCAAAACTCACCACATCTGATGCCAGAATCCATAAAAGTGGCCTAAGACGTGACAAGTTTTCAAGGAGCTGTAGTCTAACACACAGTAGGACCTTATTTTATTTTTAGTCTAACACACAGTAGGACCTTATTTTATTTTTAGTCTTGGTCATCCTTATTTTAGATCCATTTATATCACAGAATACTTAACCTGGGGAAACACTCCTTTGTTTAGGGCAACATTTTCTCTAAAGCAAAGTGAGTCGTAAGACTGATCCACTTCATTCTTTCGAAGCACAGTTTAATCCCTGCATGCATTATCACACATTAAAAAAAGTACAGTAGACTTGAATGAGAGCTGAATATCGTGAAGAGTACAAAACCAGACTTTTGATAATTTATCTTTTAAGAGAAAGCTAAAGAGTGCACAGAGTTATTTATTCTCCTTTCTCGCTCCCAGACGTGTAATCAAATTGGCAAACATTGTCTTGGTGATTACAGATGCTTCTCCAACTATAGGAGCTGTCATGTGTTCTTGAAGACATTTCATTCATTTGGAACCCAGTGGGGGATGCTTGGTTGTCACAGAACTAATTTGCAATTGTATAAAAATAATTTTTGTACCAGCATGTCTAGTTTTAATATTGAATGTTAACATATTCTTTTCTCTTGGCATTGCTTCCTTGTGTACTTTTCTAGCAAAAGATACTGAGTACAGACAGTGATTGCATGTTTATTTTCATTGGTCTTCCTTCAGGTTTTTGTATGGTATGAACAATGATAATTAAAAAAAAACAGCACTAGATCATACATAACCTTAACATCCAATCTGCACCCCCCCCCCGCACTGATGTACATTTTGAGCACATGCCAATTGTAAATTGGCACTGTCCTTTCTCTGCTCCGCTCAGTCCTACACCCAGTCCTGTTGAGTTATGGCTGCTGCTGCAGTCAGTGCCAGTCCCAGCAGGCTCTGAATCAGTTGGCCTGGGGGGTCTGTTCTGGAAGTCTCAGGATCGGAAACAGGTAAGGGTTTGACTGGGGGGGTCTGTTCTGGAAGTCTCAGGATCGGGAATAGGTAAGGGTTTGACTGGGGGGGCTGTTCTGGAAGTCTCAGGATTGGGAACAGGTAAGGGTTTGACTGGGGGGTCTGTTCTGGAAGTCTCAGGATTGGGACTAGGTAAGGATTTGACTGGGGGGTCTGTTCTGGAAGTCTCAGGATCGGGAACAGGTAAGGGTTTGACTGGGGGGGTCTGTTCTGGAAATATCAGGATCGGGAACAGGTAAGGGTTTGACTGGGAGAGTCTGTTCTAGAAGTCTCAGGATATGGAACAGGTAAGGGTTTGACTGGGGGGGTCTGTTCTGGAAGTCTCAGGATCAGGAACAGGTAAGAGCTTGACTGGGGGTGTTCTGTAAGTCTCAGGATCGGGAACAGGTAAGGGTTTTACTGGGGGGGGTCTGCTCTGGAAGTCTCAGGATTGGGAACAGGTAAGGGTTTGATGACTGCTAGCTGCTGACAACATTTATAACTTGGTTCCTCCACATTCTGCACTGACACTGTCAAATCCCATGCAAGGGTGAAAACTGAATGCTCTGTCATGCGCAGATAGTAAGGCTGGACCATGCATAACATGACAGCATTCAATTTTTTTTCACCCACGTCCACGCGACGTGGGACTTACACGTTCAGACAGTTGCTTTTCAACAAACAACTAGTTAGTGAAAATTGAGTGCCAAGCCCAAAACCCAGAAAAATAGAGCAGTTAAAGGAAAATCCACCCAAACAAAAAAAACAAAACAAAAGCAAAAGTGATAATTATTAAAATCTGGTGGGAGGATGCCTTTTAACAGAGAAACCTGAAGCCAGGGTTGCCCTCCCCTGCACATGCCTATGACTAGAGGTAGATATGTCAGCTTCGAGGCTAAGAGCTGTTTCACACATCCAGCACAATATTGTCACATGAAACATTTTCTGAGAAAAGGAAAAAGTAAAAATACTTCAGAAATAAAAATGTTACAACTCACTACTTCTTAAAATTTGCACACATATAAACATAGACTTTGATGGCAGATAAGGACCGCTTGGCCCACCTAGTCTGTCCATTTCTCTACCTTCTGGATAAGCTGCAGACCCTAGTTAACCAACAGCCTATTTCTTCCTACTCTCCACAAGAATTGCTTTATGTCTGTCCCATGCATTCTTGAATTTCCCCACTGTTTTTGACCCCACAGCCTCCTCAGGAAGGCCGTCCCATGCTTCCACCACCCTCTCTGTGAAAAAATACTTCCTTAAATTACCCCTGAGCTGTCCCCCCTCTATCTTCAAATTGTGTCCACTTGTTCTTGCACATCTCTTTTTCTGAAAGATGCTACCCTCTTGGACTTTGTTGATTCCACTGAGGTACTTAAAAGTTTCTATCATGTTCCCCCTCTCCCTCCTTTCCTCAAGGGTATACATATTAAGCTCCTTTAGTCTCTCTCCTTGTATGGTTTCTATTGCAGACACTGCACCATTTTAATTGCCCTCCTCTGGACTGTCTCCATCCTGTCTATGTCCTTGTGGAGATGGGGTATCCAGAACTGGATGCAGTACTCCAGATGGGGTCTCACCAACTGTCTATACAGAGGGATAACAACTTCCTGTTTTCTACTGGTGATGCCTCTCCCTATACATACTTGTATCCCCCCAGCCATCCCTACTGCCTTCCCACATTGCTTGCTAACCATTAGGTCATCTGATATGATTACCCCCAGGTCCCTTTCCATTTTTGCTGTTGTTACTACCTCCCCCAACAATTGTGTACTCTTCCCCTGGGTTTTTGTTTCCCAGGTGCATTACTTTGCACTCCGTTGCATTGAATCCAAGCTGCCATACTTCTGACCATTCCTCCAACCTTGCCAAGTCCCTTCTCATCTTTTCCAGCCCCCCTTGTGTATCAACCCTATTACAGATCTTTGTGTCATCTGTAAAGAGGCATACTTTTCCTTCCAGTCCCTCTGCAATGTCACTTATAAAGATATTAAAAAGGACCAAACCCAGTACTGACCCCTTCGGTACCCCACTAGTAACCCACCTTTCTTCAGAGTGGACTCCATTTACTATTACCTTCTGTGTCCTGTTGTCCAGCCAATGTTTTACCCAGACTACCACCCTGGAACCCACTCCCAGGCTGGCTAATTTGTTTTAGTTCCACTAGCTTGTTAAAACATTTTAATGAATGGTCATGTGACATGTTTCTGCTAATAATATTTGTGGATTTTCCAATGGCATGTTATAATACAATAATGAATGCTTGCTTGGTATATAAATATTAGCTTGTTTGACAGGATTCATCCTGGCAACTGATAAGAACTCAGTCGGCCCTCGAGGAATGTGTTGCAACATTTTATTTGTACTAGGCCACCCATGAAGTGTCCCCATGGGGCAGGATTCTGATATTCAGACCACTGACCAAGCATTTATTATCACCCTCACAAAAGTACCTGGGCACTAATGGACATCCTTTATGCAAATATCATTTGTTGGGCACTTTGGTTTCAGGACTGTGTCTGCACAAGGAGCTTTTCTGAAGATCAGGTCTGAGCCTCATAATAAACTTTGAGGACACCTTTTTGTGGCTGGTTGGTCTCTTTGCGATTGTTTGTATCATCATTAATTGCTAGGATTGTTAGAGTGTTCTGCACAGTAATTTCATAAATAATAAGGCTGCAAATTTGTTTTCACCTGCTTTTACCTAAGCACATCCCTGTGCCCATCATTCTGTCAAAGCCATATGCCCCGCTGAGTCAGTGAGACAGGACAGAAGGCACAGAAAAGCTAAAACTGTTAATGTAAGTTAATGCACCCCACAGGATCACATGACACACATAGCCTCCAATCTTTTTCTCCCAGATCAAAGGGGCACTCATTTTACCACAATAAGCTGGCCTTGGGAAACCCCCTAGCCAGTTACAGGGCCTGCAGTTACATGTCCCATCTTAAATCAAGACAGCAGCTATTTTATTGATCTTCGAGACAAAAAGTGATGTCCATGTTGGGCAAGCTCTGGCTTCTTTTCTGCAGCATTTGGCTTCTTTTTACCCTCTCCTAATTCCTTTTCCTTTCTTCCCCTTCCCCCTGCCATTTAAACATTCTTTGTTTAGCACTATGCACTTTGGATTGATTTCTAATGACTGATATTACAGTGGAGTTGTTTAGCAAAGGGATTGAATTTACACTTTGTTATTGATGGTTTTATGTATTAAAACATTTGAGCAGATGTGCCAATGTATTACAATTCTTGTACAATATATCTTTAAATGCTCAACTGAAACATGGCATGTAGTAGATTGAGCCCCACCCTCAGATGACTCATTCTGAATCAAGTGCTGGGGTTAGTGTATGTGCTTTTGGTGGCTATGCAATAAGATCACTTTTGTGCATTTCATCTGTTAGCTCTCTAATCATTTTCATTACTATGGCATGGCTTGCCTACAAGACTTATGACTCTCAGAGTGCAGCTTCTCAGTGTTTCTGTGGTAAAAATATACAGTGAGCGCATCAGTGCAGCAGTAGCGCTACCTCTCACAGTGTTGGTGACCTAGGTTTTGGAGTGTGCCTGGGTCGTTGGGAGCCAGCCAGGGGGGAGGAGGATCGAGCATCCCAAAATACACTCTCCTGCAAGGAGGGAGGGCTGAAAGCTCCACTGCTAGACTTCCACCTGGGTGACCACAGGTGGCAGTACAGTAGGAGCTACATCGAGGGTAGCAGGATGCCAAGATGATGGTTGAACCCTCACAGGTCCCACACCACTGACCTTGGTGTTGCCTGTCTCAATCCTGTATGAGCAGGTAGGGCTAGCTCCTTCCCCCACAAGGGGCAAGCTGTGGGGGAAAGGGTAGGTAAATCTAGGAGATGCCAGATGATGGATGGGGGAGGGGGTGCCAGCATCAAAGGGGCTACCCGGATAGGGGAGTATATAGACAACAACTTAAAGACAAACAAAAAAAAACATACAACTTGCTATTCAGTGATATCACTTTCTGTCTTGAAGTTCAATGGCATCGCTATTGCCTTAATTACAAATAGGATGGATTGAGACAGGGATACTGTAGCTATGGACTGCTGACACTTAAAGGTAAGCCCAACAACATCTGAAAGTGTTTTTCATGGTTCTTCAGATTTTGAAGGATATTGCACATTCCCCTTTAAAGAAGGTCCATCAGATTCTGGAAAAATTCTCCCAAGCTTCTTAAATGTATGTCTACAATGGGTCAAGATGGCCACTGGATGAAACAGGCCATATGGCATGCTTAAAATACTCATGAATGCACAGTGCAATAGCACCCTGGAATACAGTATGTTACTATACTCATAAAATGGCCCAGTATTTTAAATAATGGCATAGAAAGTGCAGTGTGTTCGTAAGTACACATACTGAATGTATGGTAGATGACCTGGTTCATCTAATCAGAGAGCAGTACTTATGGCAGCCATCTTGATCCATTATATAAGCAGCCTCTTGCCTCAGTGCATACCGAAGGCGTGCCTATAGGGTGTGGCTTAGCAGCCAACAATGGTGGACAGGCTTTAGAAGGGCTCCTGAAGGCCTCAAACCAAAGCAGCTGAAATAACATTTTAAACTCAGGACTTTAAATCTACAACTGCAGAAAGCATTTCTTCTTACTGATGGCATCTCAGAAATCTATAATAAGGCAATCTACAATCGACTTCAAGCCCAGAAATAAAGCTTTACCTTCAGCAAGTGATACCTGCACTAGGGCGAGAAGCATGGCATCGGAGGTGGGAAAAGAAATGAACAAGGAGAAGGACATTTCACTGCAGTCTATCATGGCTCTTTTGATAAATCTGCAACAAGAAGTGAAGGCTGGATTTGAAAATTTGACAGCCCAGGTTACCCACGTTCAAACGGTGATAAAGGGACTGGTGGACACTTTTGCTTCTCACACCAAACATCTCGGTGAAGCAGAGACGTGCATCGGAGAGCTTGAAGATCTTGTCACTGACTTAATGAGAGATCACAAAATAATAATGGAGCAATTGGATAAATTGAAGGAAAGAGCAGATGACCAAGAAAACAGAGGGTGGCATATGAACATACAGCTAATTGGCCTCCCTGCGAATTTTGAAGGAAAAGAAGGTGGCAGGATGATCCTGAAATGGCTGGCAGAGAAGCTAGAACATAGTCAGGAGGTTGTTAACTATGAGCTGCAGCGGGTGCACTGGACTGGACCCAAACCAAGACAAGTAGACAGACCCAGGCACAACATCATGAAATTCCTTAGGTACCCCAACAAGGAAAAGGGGCTCCGGGCCACTAGAGTTGGAGTTCCCTACTAGAGCTGGAGGTCCCTTGGGCTTACAAGGCAATAAGGTTTTCATTTTTCAAGACTTCAGCCATGAACTCCAGATATAAAGGCAAAAATTCTCTGGGGTTAAGTTCATCTTGTGCATCATGGGCTGGGAATATTCTATGTTATACCTGGTGAGACTCAAAATTATGTGCCCTGGGTAACCACCAAGATTTTTCACTAAACCGCAGGATGCCAAGGAATATGTCCACACTGCTGAAGCTGCACAGGAAGGACGATCAAGAGCCAGGGGCACACAACATGCAATTAAACCCATGCCATTGGGACTATTTTGTTAGGATGTGATGAGGCGTAATTGTTGCAGTGGATTAAGGTGAGTGTCTATGGTCCCTAATAACGACAGAGCCCTGTGGTGCCATGCGGTGTACTGGCATCCATCTTGTCTGACTGACCGTGCTGCTCTGAGCAGGCAACTGAGAGGTGGCGTTGGTGGATCCTGCAGCATTGTTGTCTCTTTTTATTTCTCTCAGTGTCAAACTTGAGACTTGTCCTGAACTTGTTGGACCACATTTGATTTCTTTGAAATGTAAATAGTCTATTTTGGTTTACTTTTGTGATCGCTCGGCAAACATTTTCATGTGGGCTGCAGGGGAGAGCTCCTGATGCAACTATGGGGAGACCCTGGACCAACTGAGCCACCATGAGGCACCCAGCAACATAGTTTTATGGCGGTGCCCATGAAATATATGTGTTAGGTTTACTCAACAAAGGAGTGCCTATATCTCCCAAAGAATGCACACCCTGTCATGTGTTGTTACCCACTGAGAATGCAATATACTGAAATGATAAAAGAATAAGGAGGAAGATGCCAAAGGCTCTGTCACAGATGAGTCACTGGCTCAGGACCTTCCTGCATGTAGCACCTCACTGCTGCTCCCAGGGATGATATCTAGGAAGGCATCTGTGCCACCACCAAGGACAGCATTGGCACAGAGGATGATGCTTGCACCAAACATGACAAGGAAGCCACTCCTGACAGCCCTATTGGAGCTATGGACAAAACCAATAGAGTGTTGAGAGGCCATGGCTCCATGAGAGCTGTCCATGGACCAAACTTTTCATCCAAATCCACCTCTAGAGGAAGTGGGGGTGACAAAGACAGAGGCACAGGCACTGTTGTTGTGAAGATATCCAGTGTAGTATCATCACTCATTGTGGAAGACAATGTAGGAGTCATGGAAGCTCTCTCATGCACAGTGAAGTCGATAGCCTTTGGTCACTGTGTTGAGAATCAGACTGGGTCCTGTGTCTTCAATTCTTTTTCTTCTGCGAGGATGAGGTCAAGATCAAATGATCCTTGTAAACTGATGCTGAGTATGAGTGGATCCAGGACTGTTTCTTATTTTATGACTCCAGGAGTCTTGTCTACCCTTTCAGACATAAGGCTGTTCGGTACCAAAACACGCACACACAGAGGAGTGGTTGCCCCCTACGCCCTACAAGAGCTAATGGTCATCAAATGTTGTCAAACAAGGTATAGCTGAGACCATACTTGAGCAAAATGTGAAGAACACCGATGCCAAGATTGTTGGATAAACAAACCTGGAAGGCTACTGTATCTGTACACAAACAAAAGTTCTGTTACTCGGCAATCATAAGTAATATATCTATACTGTATGTCTACTGGACACACTCATAGCAGCATAAGAGTGATGTCACTTACATATTTAGGGTGTCAGAACACTGAGAGCATTTGGTTTGTGGTTCTCACACTCTCATTCCAAGATTGTTGGTGAGAGCAAACGGTGCTGGGTTGGTGCGTTCCTGAGGGTTGGCTACCCTATAACCATAAAGCTCAATTCTTGTCAAGATGGAGCACACTCAAAGAAGGTTAGCAGCAATCAAATTAAAATATTCCAAACACCAATATAAGTGTGCTGTCTTCTCTTTTCATTTTTCTACTTCTATTGCTTAAACACCATTGGACTTTGCTCACACGAAATGTGGAAAACTATGTCTCACAAAAACATCCTTTTGATACATGGTATTTAAAGTTCCTTTATTATAAAGTGTGACATTTCAAGAAGCATTTCACTTGCACTTGAGCAATGAATGCGATTCTTGGCACATAAACAGTTTTTAGTGGTAGAGAAGAACAAATCTACATTACCTCCACAGGTACAAAGGGAAGGCACAAAAGACCCCTACGCTTCGCCTGGCTTGGGCTTCATCAGGAGGAGGAGGGGTGTTAAGGATTGTTCGCTCTAATTATAACCTGGATCAGTCAATCACATGATGTTGCCAGGCTATCAGTTTAAGGTATATGTACACTCAAAAAGTTTACAAAGACAATGTTCTTGTACTGCATTGTAGCTTTAAAAGTGATAAAATAAAATAAAAATGAGATTTAGCATCCTACTAAATCTATTCAGCACCCTCCGTTACCATATTATGCAACTGGGAATTCATGCATATGGAAATTCCTTATGTTTAACAATCAAATGCTTTATTTTTATATGTGCATCAGTGTATTAAGAAGGTGAATACGCAGTTAACTATCTTTCACATTAATTTCATTTTGAGGCCCTTTCACAAATAAAGTTTTCTTGGTCAGCTACTGACTGTTGGTTTTCTGGATTTTTCTGAATTTCCATGTCATCACTGGTGTTTCTTAAAAGACATTTCTTCCTTTGCAGCTCCAACCTCCCAGCTCATCCTAGTGTGAGTAATCATTTATTCTCGTTCACTCAAATGAAATAATATAAACAGACATGTAAGCAATAATACCTGAAAGTGTGGGTGATGTTGGGCTATATGGACTGCCCAGGGGCATAATGTGGCCCAAAAACACAGGCAGAGGGCATTATAGCCGCTGAAAGGCCTGGTATAGACCATACTGCCCGACCAGGAGGGTATTATTGTGCTATGAGAATGGATTGCAAATTACATTTTAATTGAAAGATTTGAAAATAAAAAAATATTTAAAATACATAAATGTGTGCATATAAGCAAGTTTATTAAAAAGTATTCCTTTAATTGGCACAATTGCCAATAGAGGGCACTGGTATTACTACAGTGCTTTCTCTGGTCATTTCCCTAGGGCACTCACTGGTGTTAGCACAGTGTTTCTTCTGGTTACGCCCTTCCCCCCCCCCGCACCACATGCTAGTTGGAAGCCAACGCAGCTGATGGCTGTGAAATTTTAAATTCCCACCCCACCTCCTCTCCTTCCTGCTTACTACTGGAGTGACTGAGAAGAAGTTACCAGCGATACAGTGATCGCTGTACAGGAGACCCCTGTGGTCAGCAGCAGCAGACTGAGCATGTTGAAAATGTCTGACCAAACATTTAAACAGTGAGCTGGGAGGGGAAAGAAAACAAACTGTATAAACAGGTACATTTATGTTGTCTTTCATTCCTTTGAAGGCAGATAGGTGAGAGGGGGTACAGTGTGAAATCTTGCCAAGTGAGGAAAAAAATGGTGGCAGTGAAGGATTTTAAGGAGTAAATTGGGCACTGATATTTATTGTGCAAGGGTAGACTGGTACAGGAACTGGTCATTTCTTGGTCTCTGTTGGTAGGTAATATACGCCCCTGCCAAGGGACTCAGCCAGTCAGGGACTGGAAAATTTGAAACCCATTTTCTGTTGTTTTTTGGCAGCATGTGCAAGAAACGCAGTTGCAGCAGCTTGTTGCGGAAGCAGGTTGTGGAGGTGTGGCACTGTTGTGGCCACTGCCCCCACTGCCTTTTGAGGCATGGCCGCTTTCCCAATGGGGTGGCAAGCTGCTGCTGACACTAGTTCAGCCAGCATGCCACCACCTTGAAACATTTTAGCCGCTGCAATCAGGGGCCACCTCATCATTGCAGCGTCAGCCATTCCGCTGCAATGATGGAGTGACCCATCATTGCAGGGTGGTCCCTTGCATGCCCTCTGACCTAGTTTGCCGACAGGAAGCCCAGTCCCCGTCGGCGTAATGTCACCTCCCAGAAGTTTCTGTTGTCTGCCGAGGAGGTGCCCAATCGCCATCAGCATCATGTCCTCCTCCTTTCTTTGCCAACAGGGTGACCAATCCCCACCTGCTTCAGTCCCCCTTTCTCACATGAATTTGCTGATGGGGGAGCCCACTCCCCATCGGCATAATGCCCCCCCATGAATTGTGTGCCGAGGGTGCCCAACCCCTCAGCTCTTCCCCACCCATATGTGCTGATGGGGTGCCCAATCCCTGCTGGCTACAGCCCCCCCAAAAAACACTCACATGGCACGCTGGGAGCCCACCCCAGTGTGTTAAATGTCCCTGTAAAAAGGAAAAATGTTCCGCAATGTTTTTCTTTTTTTTAAAACCCTGTAAAACAGAACACGGTCCCTCGTTGAGTCCATGGCCCCACACCCACCCTATGCGCACCCTGCCTCCCCACAACCCCCCTCACCCCATACTTACCTCCAGGAACTAGAAGGGGACAGGATCAGATGTGTTTCAGTACAGTAGCTGCTTCTTGTGGTTTTTACAGGGTTTCTTGTGGATTTTACTTGGTAGAAGGTTATTACTTTTCTTTCCTACTACTTCTAAGGGGCTAGCAGGGTATTGTTTTTGGGGCTGTTGGAAGTTTGAAAACTAGTTTGGTGGCTGTAAGTGGGCTCATTTGTTGGATGTTTCACTGTGTAACAGGCTGTGCTGGTGGAGGCCTATTTCTTCTGATTTAAAACCTATTTGGTGGGATTTGCTTGGGGCTGTTTCTTTGGTTGCAGGGCCTGGAGGGGCAGACACAGAGCTGATACACTCTCTCAAGAGTCGGGTGTAGGTCCTAATCCCACCATCCCCAGAGCTCTGCTTATTTATAGGGGAACACCTGCCCTGCAGTGGGAGGAAAAGGCTGCAGGTGCAGCTCATGTAGTTCTAGCCACTGGGGGTTGGGAGTGAGGAGCTTAGGGAGTTGTTCACTTCCCTTATAAGTTTACTGTGTTGTACTGCACCTAGTAACAAGGTTACCGGTTTACTGTGGGTCTGTATCTAGGATTAGTGGGTGACCTGATTAGTCAGTAGGGATGTATCTTGGACTAGTGGGGAACGGTGGCTCACCCAAGGAAACCTACTTGGAGGAAAATGGGACCACATGTTATTAGGGCCTGCATCTTTGGGAGGGTGGTGGGGTGCACAGGGTGTGGGGCAGCCATGATACTGGACTGGGCTCGGAAGTTCGGTGGTTGCCCAGTGTGCTACCAGCTGCCACAGCTTAGGGAGGAGGTTGTGGGGATTAGGAGATGGCTGGGGGAAGGGGGGAGGTATGGTTGGGGAAGTGGGCAGGAGATCTCCCACGGGGTTGCACCAAGCACTAGGGGCAGGGGCATAGGGAAAAGAGTGCAGGAGAATACTCTGGGGTCACATAGGGACCCTGGCAGAGGGGGCACAAAAGGAGGACACTACCAAGGAAGCAGGCACAAAGGGGGGCCAGAGGGACAACATTCTCAGGGAAGTTGGCAGATGGCTGGGGCTGGACAGAAGGAAGCAAGGTGGGGAGGTGTATTGGATCTTAAGCTCAGTAACCGCTTCCATTCTCTTCTTCTGCCTGAGGATGAGGGGGGTGATGTAGCCATGACAGGAGTGGTTAGAGATGGAAAGGGAGTGGGGGGCAGGAGGCGGGGCCAGATAACAGGAGGAACAGGGGGGAACCTGGAATGCAGGAAAATGGGGGGAGCAGTGGATCAGAGCAGGAGGGGCAGAGGGAAGAGGGAGGAAAACACAAGGAGAAGGACCAGTTGGGAGGAAAGGGCAAGGAGAAGGACCAGAAGTACAAGGAGGATACAGTAAAGGGAGCTGGGGGTTTAGGCCAGGGGAGCACGACAAGCAAGGAGGGACTGAATGGAGACAGGAAGGAAGGTAGGACAAGCCAGGCTAGTTTAGCGGATGGGGAGAAGGACCAGTCGTGAGCAGTGAGGGGGAAGGTAGAGAGGCACAGAAGGATACTCGGGAGGAGGAGAGGCATAGGATCGGAGAGGAGGGGGTGGCCAGGGTAAATGAGAGGGTGGCATGTGGCACCCAAATAGGGAGAGGAACAAGGAGCCAGCTGGGTGGAGGGGCCGTAGAAAGGATGAGGGACATGGAAGGGGGAATGGAGGAAAAGGAGCAGTCAGAGTGCTCCTGTTGGGGATTCTATAATCAGGGATATCAAATGGGATAGGAGGGAAGCCTGGCCAGTTGGAACAAAATGCTTCCTGGACTAATGGTGCAGGGCCAAGCATGGAGGTATATCAGCTGGCAAAAAGGTTATGGGGTTCCCGGACATACTAGTCCACCTGGGTACAAATGACATTGAGGGTAATAGCGAGCTAGAGATACAGGCAATGTTCAGGGAGCTTGCTAGGGTCTGTCATGACACAGGGTGCACGATTTCCTTCTTGGAAATCCTGCCGGTGCCAAGGGCTAGTGGGGAACACAAAAGAAAGATAGGGAGATAAACCAGTGGCTCAGGGAGTGGTGTGAGGCCAGAGGGTATGGGTCGATGGGGTTTGGGGGAGACCTGGGAGGATAAGGAACTGTATCCTAGAGATAGGCTCCATCTCAATTTGGAGGAGGGAATCCTTAGTTGAAAATAGAGGGTTCATTGGTGAAAAGTGGGGTTTAAACTTGTGAAGGGGAGGATGGGAGAAAGGCTGTCGAGGGGGGCGATAAAGGAGGGACTTTGTCTCCACTCTGGGGAGCTGGAGGAATGTGGGAAAAGGCCAACTGGTAAAGTGCAGACCAGGGAAAATGGAATCCCCATGGGAACACGAGGCAGGGAAATGGAAGTATAGTGAAGGGTGGAAGGTAGTCCTGTTAAATGCCAGGAGCTTGGGCAATAAAATGCCTGAGCTCCAGGTGATGCTAGCTGAGGAGAGGTGGATGTGGCAGCGGTCACTGAGACCTGGGCCACCGTAGGACATGACTGGGACCTGAACCTGGAGGGTTACACTATGTTCAGGAAGGACAGAGGGGAGGGAAGGGAGGGAGGTGCACAATAGTCAAAAACTGCATTGGCATAGGGGAGTAGAGGAGGCGAGGAACTGTGGAGGTGATTTGGGTCACCTTGATAACAAGGGGGGGGCAAGAGAGTAAAAATAGGAGTGATGTATAGACCCCCTGCACTGGCGGAGGAGCTGGATGAGAGTCTGGTGGTATATGCTGGGAGACACTGCAGATTGGGCAGGGGAAGGGTGGTGGTGTTGGGGGACTTAAACATGCCAGGAACAGACTGGGAGACTATGACATCCTTGGTGGCCAGGGAACAGAGGTTGTTGGATGTCTTTCAAGACGCGTTCCTAACTCAGCAGGTGGGGGAACTGACCAGGGAGGCACGGGTACTGGATGTGGTCCTGGTAGACAGTGACCAGATTGGGGGCCTGGAGGTAAGAGACCCATTGGAGGGGAGTGACCATGCCACGGCCTGGTTCTGCCTGGACCTAGGAGGGGTAGAAGGCTGCACAAAGATGGAGGTAACTGACTTCTGGGGGGTGGATTTTAAGGAAATGGGAAGGATCCTTAAGGAGCATTTGGATGAGATTGGGTCAGACATGGACGCTGACAGTAGGTGGGAAATAATCTGGAGAGGGGTGCAGGATGCTACCAGCACCTGTGCAAGAGTAAGAAGAAAATGTGGTATGGCCCGAAAACTCTGTTGGTGGACCAAGGAGGTCCAGGAGGTGGTGCGGGAAAAGAAGGCAGCCTATAGGCAATTCAGGTGCTCAAGGAGTGAAAGGGATCGAGGTGAGTATGAACTGATGGCTAGAAGGGCCACTAGGGTGGTGAGGGCAGCTAAGGCAAGGAAGGAGCAGAACCTGGCCAGGGAAGTTAGGAGAGTGAACAAGGGGTTCTTTAGATACATTGGGGAAAAAACGAAGGGTGAAGGGGCAGATAGCAGGATTAAAACAGGGGAGAGATGGGCACAAGACCAGGGGGGAGCAGGCTGAGGTACTAAATGAGTACTTCACCTCAGTTTTCACCAAGGAAAATGGGGGTGCTGCATCATACATGGAAGGAGACAGTGATACTGAGGAGGGGGGACCCTTACCGATCGGCGGGTCTGGGGAGAGGAGGAGGCATCACTGGCAGGAGGGGGGAAGGCTAAGCAGGAAGAAGAAGTAGCAGAGGTGGAAGTTAAAGCACAGAGAGTGACGGATGCCTTCTAGTCCCTTAAGACGGAGAAAGCACCGGGGCCGGATAAATTACATCCCAGAGTGCTGAAGGAACTTACGGGTGTCCTGGCGAAACCCCTGGTGGAGAATTTCACCATCTCTCTGAGGACAAGGTGGGTGCCCCAGGACTGGAAAGTGGCGCATATAGTGCCTATCCACAAGGGGGAATCAAGGGAGGTGGCAGGGAACTACAGGCCTGTAAGCCTCACATCGGTGTTGGGCAAGGTGATGGAGGGCATTGTCAAGCAGAGGCTAGGGAGGGACCTGGAAAAGTCAGGGTGCCTGGACGATAGACAGCATGGATTCGTCCCAGGGAAATCGTGTCAGACAAACCTTGTGGAGTTCTATGACTGGGTGGCGAATGCCTTGGACCTGGGTAGACCAGTGGGCGTCCTCTTTCTAGACTTCAGCAAGGCATTTGACTCTGTTCCTCACAAAGGCCTGTTGGATAAGCTGGGAGAAATGGGGGTTGGGAACCAGATGATCAGATGGATAGACAATTGGCTCCAGGACTGGATCCAGGGGGTCGTAGTTGGCGGGATAGTCTCATCCCCAAGGAGGGTCATTAGTGGGGTCCCACAGGAATCAGTCCTTGGGCCCCTCCTGTTCAATGCCTATGTCTCTGACATAAGGACAGGTATCAGGAGTGAGATGAGTCTCTTTATGGATGACTCAAAACTGGGGTGGTGGATGGGGAGGAGGGAGGTGGCTCTACAGGGGACCTAGAGGCTCTGAAAAGATGGTCTAGAAAGTGGAAGCTGAGGTTCAATGCAGGAAATGCAAGGTATTGCACCTGGGGCCAGAAACTCAGGCCAAGTGTACACCTGTGGGGGGGGGGAATGCTACAAGTCTCGATGGCTGAGAGGGACCTGGGGTTGGTGGTGGATGTCAAGATAAACAACTCGGAGACTTGTAGGAGGGCAACAGCCAAGGCCAACAGGATGCTGGGATGCATCGCTAGGGGGATCACCTCCAGAAGGAGGAAAGTGATACTCCCTCTGTATAACTGCTTGCTGAGGCCACACCTTGAGTACTGCGTGCAGTTTTGGAGGCCACACTTAAAGAGGGACATTAAACTCCTGAAGAGGGTCCAGAGGAGGGCTACCAAAATGATTTGGGGCTTGTGGGACAGGACCTATGGGGAGAGGCTCGAAGAGCTAAATATGTACACATTGGAAGAGAGAAGGACCGGGGAACATGATAGAGGTCTTCAGGTATATGAAGGGGTAAATAGGGAGGAGCAGTCAGGGTGCTTTAAAGGAAGGAGGAGGGGCAACTAGAGGGCATGGGTGGAAACTGAGGGGAAGATCAGGGAGAAAGGAGGAGGTGCTAATTCACTGAGAGGGTGGTGGAGCCATGGAATGCACTGCCCAGGGGGCTGGTGGAGGCAGAGACGGTGGAGGGGTTCAAGAGGGGGTGGGATAGGTACAGGGGAAGGGTTCTGGAAGCAAAATCCAGTGCAGCTAGAATATCCAGAACTGGGAAGGGAGAAGCCTGAGAAGGTAAGGGGGGCAGCAAGGTCAGCTCCCAGGGTGGGGGCTGACCAAACGAGCAGACACGAAAGACCGTTAGGCCTATTCTGCTGGCAAGTTAGTGTGTTAGCCAAGCACAATGATTTTCGATGGACCAGGAACACGTCTTCACTCTTCAAAGCCGACCGTGAACTGAAGAAATGTCGGTAAGCTGCATAATGGCATAAATAAGGTTTTTTCAACTCTGGTGCATATCTCAGGCATTTTGGGGAATTTTGGCACCAAATTTTCAACATGGGGTTATTGGGACCCCTCCTATGAATTCAGCCACTGTCATGGTGTTATTCAGTCCCGAAAGGTGATTTTGAGGTCACTGCGCAGAATCACCTTTTGGGACCGATTAATGAAATGACAGTGCCAGTGTTCATGAGGTGGGCTCTCAAAAAGCCTATGTTGCAAATTTGGTGGAAAAAATCCAAAAAATGACTGTTTTAAAAGCATTCAAGATTGAATGATCCTATGCAGGTTCGTAACTTCGCAAATTTGCAATATTTTCATGCCAGATTTTCAACATTGGTGTTTTTTCACACCTCCTTATGAACAGTACAGCTGTCATTTTTCACACCCTGGCTGAAATGTGTTTTCGCACTTCCGGCGCAGAATAGCGTGGTCGCTGTGGGAAATCAGTGTTCAGGACAGATTAAGTAAATGACAGTGACACTGTTCATGAGCAGAGGTCCTAAAATGCCTATGTTGAAAATTTGGTGATCATAGTCCATCAAATGATTGTGTTACAAGCGTGCATAGCACTGTTTCCATGCACCCTTGTAACTTCACAAATTTGTAATATTTTCATGCCAGATTTTCAGCACTGGTATTTTTTCACACCTCCTTATGAAGAGTACAGCTGTCATTTTTCACATCCTGGTCGAAATATGTTTCTGCACTTCTGGGGCAGAATAGCGTGGTCACTGCGAGAAATCAGTGTTTGGGACAGATTAATATCGAGCGAGAGAGAGGGGAAGTGAACGAGCTCAAACGAGCTCTGTCAATACTGCTGCAGATTTCTTTGTGGGCAGAAAAAGGTACCAACACAGGCAGGAGCCTAGTGCAAAAGGGCAGCCTGCAGCATCAGGAGAAACAGAATGAGCGAGTGAGGGAGGGGGAGTGAGCGAGCTCAATGGAGCTCTGTCAGGACTGCTGTGGATTTCTTTGTGGGCAGGAAAAGGCGTCAATGCAGGCAGGGGCCCAGTACAAGAGCGCAGCCTGCAGCGCTGGGAGAAACAGAATGAGCAAGTGAGGGAGGGGGAGTGAGCAACCTCAACAGAGCTCTGTTGGGACTGCTGCAGATTTCTTTGTGGGCAGAAAAAGGTGCCAATGCAGGCAGGGGCCCAGAACAAAAGGGAAGCCTGCAGTGCTGGGAGAAATAGAAGGAGTGAGTGAGAGAGGGGAAGTGAGCGAGCTCAACAGAGCTCTGTCGGGACAGCTGTGAATTTCTTTGTGGGCAAAAAAAGGCGCCAACACAGGCTGGAGCCCAGTACAAAAGGGCAGCCTGCAGCGCCGGAAGAAACTGAATGAGCGAGTGAGAGAGGGGGAGTGAGCGAGTTCAATGGAGCTCTGTCAGGACTACTGTGGATTTCTTTGTGGGCAGAAAAAGTCACCAATACAAGCAGGAGCCCAGTACAAAAAGGCAGCCTGCAGCATTAGGAGAAATAGAATGAGCGAGTGAGATGGGGGAGTGAGCGAGCTCAATGGAGCTCTGCCGGGACTTTACACCCACCTTCCCACCTAGGGTCCTCTGTGGTTCTATATTACAGCAGGGTCTCTGGAGTATAGACAAAGGAATGACTGGATACTTTGAGGATTGCTGTAATAATACAGATTCAGTTCTGTTTATTTCTCTAACTGTGCTAAGTACTGAGCTATGCTGTTATGACTGCTGTAATAATAAATATTTATTTGTTCTGTTTATTTCTCTAACTGAGCTGAGTAATACTTGGAGTGCAATAGGATTTCTAACTGGGCTAAGTGAAACTATATGAGAGTTGTGAACAAAAAGTATGGTAGTTGAGGGGTGAAAAATGGACAAAGAGGCTTTAAGATTGGTACAGTAATACAGTATCTAATGGATGAGATTTGAGACTGAATTAACCCGGTCGGCAAGGGGGCAGTAGGGGAACTAGTGTGGGGAGGGAACAGGAATTTGACTAAATGGGGCCTAATAGTTGTAGTAGGGTACAGAACCTGGGAGTAAGAGCCCGTAACATAAGATGGGGGCCAAAATGGGGCAGGTGCCACATGTCAGTAGGGCAGGCATCTTTGGAAGGGTAGTGGGCTGTACAGGTTGTGGGTCCGTCATGATCCTGGACTGGGCTTGGAGGATGGGGGGTGTATGGTCTGTAGATGACTGGCTAGTTTGAGGGAGGAACTGTGGAGGTTAGGGAGGAGTTTAAGAGGCAGAACAGATGAGTACAGTAGGCATCCTCCGGGGGGAGATAGGGGATGGCAAAGGGGGATGCAGGAACAACAACTAGGGAGTGAAATCAACCCCAGTATCAGAGGCACTAACGGAAAAGACAGGAGAAAAGAGGGAGTGCCCGAGGTGAGGGGGAGTCTCCTGATGGGGGAGGCAGAGACCACAAGGAGCACCAGGGGAGAGAGCAGATGGCTGCGGGTAGGGAGGGACCCGTGGCACGGAGCGGAACAAGTAGGAGGGGGGAACCGATAGGGGAAGAGATGTAGGAAGGGTATTGACTAGGAATAGATTCGAACCTCTGCTGTGGGAGAGAGAGGGAGCAGGAACATACTGGGGGGAGGAAAAGAGGGGCATGAGAGGATAGCAACAGGTAGGGAAGAGATAGCGAGGACAAAAGGGTAGAAGGGGCTAGCAAGGAAGGAGGTGGTGACTGCAGGAGAGAAGGCTACGGGAAGGGGGAAGGATGGGAGGGGCATCACTATCGGGGTAGAAGGGAATGGGGGCTCTAAATCGACAACAGCAGGGATAGGAGAGGGGTTGGAAATCAACAGGGGAGGAGGAGGAGAGGTCGACATGAGAAGCCCAGTAGGAAGTAGTCAGGTTGGGAAGGGGTTCAAGGGGAATGGGAGGAATAAGGCAGAGAAAAGGGGTGAGGCAGAAGTAGGGGGTACAGATACAGAAGTCACAGAGGGTGCATCTGGCGGGAGTAAGGGTCCAGGGAAGAAGCGAATACTGGGGTGGTGGAAGGGGCATTAGAAGGGAAAGGGGGTTAGGGACGGGGGGTACTCATCCTGGGGGATTCTATACTGAAATGGGTGAGATGGGGCGGAAGGGGGAAAGGCACAGCCGTATTTGGGTCAAAGCTGTCCCCAGGTTGACTGCAGGAGGGGCAGGGCAGGCACTGCTCAAGCGTGCAGCGAGGGGGAGGAAGAAACCTCATTTACTGTTGCATGTGCATACAAATGACTTAGCGGGAGACACTGTGGAAGTAGTGAGGGGGAGGTTCGAGTAGTTGGGCAGGCAGTGTGAGGGGGTTGGGAAGTCGGTGGCATTCTTGGAGGTACTGCCGGTACCATGTGCAAGCATGGGGAGGAAGGGTAGGCTTGAGGAGTTTAATGAGTGGCTGAGGAATTGGTGCCACACCAAACATTATGGGTTAGTGACTAACTGGGGTAGGGTCTGAGGGAATAATGACTTGTACGCGGGGGACAGGGTAAACTGGAGCAGGAAAGGGAGGGAAATATTAAAGACAGCATCACTGCCAGCCCACTAGAACTGAGGGTTGAGGCACTGGACACCACATCTTGCGCCACGCTGGCAACCCAGGTTTGTATGCGAGCCCAGGCTGCCAGAGGTCGGCAGGAGAGGGATAGGATTGAGCATCTGGAGGACTCCTTTCCTATACCGGGGCGAGATCCAGGGACCCACCTCTCTGTAGCAGCCCCTGGTGATGACCGGGGGCACTACTAGACCGGTGTAGTAAAGGGAGCGGAGTGTGGTGGACATTGGCATGATGTGCCTAAGCGTCATTGCTCACCTGCACTCCGCAAAAGGGAGAAAAGTGGAAAATGTCTACGGTCAGGCAGCATGAGCTTCCGACCTCTGCTGACAGTTCGTAGGCATGGTACTTTCACTTCCAAATACCTAAACAGCACATTCAAGCAAGCAACATTCGACATTGACAAATGCTTGCTTAAAATGAATTAACAGGTATTATCACAGTTTCAACAAACATTAGGCATCCAAGCAGGCTATATTTTTAGAAAATCCTATTTACACAAAAATGGGTTTGAATACAAGTTTTCATTAAGGCCCTGCAAATGCATGTGAGACCGTTATTGCAAACACCATCGGGGACATATAAATAGGGTTAAACATGCAGGATGGCAAAGATGCTCAAAACATTGTTAAACTGTTGCATTTATGTTCAGAAAGTCTGTTATTAATTGAATAATATATTTTTTGTATCATTTATTATGGATTTTTGCTTTGAAATGTTGACTTTGAATGTGGAACAAGTCCTCACAATGTGGAACTGGGAGCTTTTGTGAAGTAAAATGAGGAACGTTCCTCGTAATGTGGTACAGTTGAGAGGTATGTGTAGCATCCTGTTTTATTTGTCATACAAAGCCCACTCTTTCAGCTGTTTGCATTGTTACCTTGCTTTACCTTGTTGCAACGTTCATTACTTTGTAGCTATTTACATTTTTAGTTTCTTTATTTTATTTGCATTTTTTCCACTACCTAGTCTTCAAAATAATTATTTTTACAATAGGAACACAACTAGTGTCATCCATCATTCCCCGAGGCTAGCGTATTGTAGCATTGATAATTAATTGCATTACCTTAACTTGAATGCTTACCTGCCTGGGGTATTTTTGTCATGTTTTGCACGTTTATATTTCAGTTCTTTAATGTGCTGATTGATGTGTACAATTTATTGCATTCCACTGCACTCCCCATGTTCCCTTTCACCCGGTCACACCTGGAAATGAGCTTCGATGCAGCGTGCCTTCCTGGTAAAACCTTTAAATAAATTTTTATTTATTTTTTGTTGACCGGGTAAGTGCACTAGACAAATCCTGCCTATTTTCAGGCACGACCCAGGGGAGGGAGATACAGATGAATACCAACTGACCTTGAACCAGATTAAGGTGCTGGTGGTATTTTTCATGAATGGAGGAAATTTGGTCATTGCACCGGGGAAATTCCCCTGCTCTTTTCGAGAAGTGCCGTGAGATCTTTAACATCCACCTGAACTACCACCAGAACAGGCAGATGTTAGACTAGTTCCAATTCCTCATCACCCCTCTGCACCCACAACTGACCCACCTCAGCTCAACTCTGGAAAGTAGTCTTATTGGTGACTCAGCTCAGATTTGAACCACTCCAGTTGACTATGTTCAGATCTGCCAATTATCAGGTTCTGCCTGGTCCAGATAATGTAAGGGAATCAAGTTCTTAGTTCCTATTAAAAAGGAGCAAATTGGTGAAAAAAATTAACGTTAACTAATATACACATTAAATGGCATAAATAAAAAGCTTATTAAGAGAGTGTAGGTGCAGCCTAGTTCAGGCATGTGAACCAGTCCAGATCTGCCACTGATCTGTTTTAGATCAGGTCTAGCAAACATACCTCATGGAAAAAATCAGAACAAGAACCAGGTCAGAATCAGAACTGGGTCACAGACGACCTTACCATCCCTACTTATATTTTAGGTAAGAGGTAGGGCTAGTTATAGGTCTCAGCTGCTGGAGTTGCCTTGACATGGCACTGCCCTTGACCATTAATTCAGTCTGAATCTGTGGAGACAAACACTCTGATTACAGTCCAATATGAAAGTGGCCACAGATACTCCTGAACTCATGGTTCTTGTTACAAAAAATTCAGACATTTTGTGTAATTTTAGCTCACTTATTTTAAATTCCCCCTGTAATGATTTCATGGGAAAAAGCTGGATACTGACTGCCGTCTGGGAAAGGAAGCATCCTCTGGTCCCAGGAACCAGACAGATCACGTGCCAAGGATGGCATGAATATAGTCCCAACAGTCTGCATTTCCTAATCTAATTTGGGAGCAAGCCATTCAGTTCAGTGTCTCCCACCTCTTCCCCTTCATTGTGTCCTGCTAGCTTCAAAATTTTAAATTAAAGGATTCTATTTATTCTATACAGTACATTTAAATATAAAGTTAATGTGTCTCTTCTGGTTATGAGTGCATTCTTGAGTTCTTTGAGTGAGAGAGCTACGAAGCAAAGCTGAGCACTGCTGGCACACAAAGGACTTAAGAAGAAACTCTTAGAACCATGACAGACACAGTAACTGTACATATAAACATATTTTAATCATGTTAAAGACCACTGTTTAAAAAAAATTAAATTTGAATTTAAAAATCAAAATGTCTTACTTTGCAGACTAGTAGAGAATTCCTTTTATGGTAATAGACTGTGCCAATTAAAATTAGAACTTCAGAATTTTAGAACTATATGTATGAGACATCCTCCTACAGTTGTAAGAGAACCTGGAGTGCTTAGAAATATAAAATAGAGGCAGGTCTGCCAGTGCAGCAACAAGGCGACCATTTGTGATGCCGATGTCTCGGGTTTGGGAACAGTCCCAGGAGTCAAAGGGCCAGCCGGGCGGAGAAGGATGGAGCATCCGAGGGATGGCTCTCCTTATCGGAGGGATGAGGGTCCAGCTGATCAGCAACCTCTGGCAGAGGCCGGGGGAATTGCGGGACAGCTGGCTATGGACTGAGTGGGAGGTGGGACAGATTCTGGCATCATTGCATGCCTTGCCTCCCTGGGGATCATTGCAAAAAAAAAAACTCGAGTCCCCCTGGTATGACACTCCATCCTGATGCCATTCCTACTGCCACCAGTGCCCATTGGGGGGTTCCACTCCCGTATCCCACCCTTGTGTGGGCAAGCCAGGGTATACCACTAGTGTCCTTTGGGTGGGGTGTCCGACCAGCGGCCGGCCCAGGGGGGTAATCTGAGCATGGTGGGATGGCATTCAGAGCAGGGGCTGAGCTCCCTCCTTGAAGTGAATTGGGTGTGGGGCTGAAAAAAAATATATAAACTAGGTAAGGAAATCCCTGCATCGTGATTGGCCAAGACTTGGTTCTAGCCATTGCCTTAAGAGAGCACTACCAATGGCTACAAACAAGTCCCTGTTAACTAAGGTGCAGAGCATTCCTTATTCATGAGCTAGTATGGAATGTTGATTGTTGAAATGTCAGCCATTTTTTCCCTTCTACTACAGACGTGTTAAATCCTACACATACATAACTGTGGTGTGTGGTTCCCCATCCATTGTAGGGATTTTATTTATTTTTATATTTTTTTTATATAATTTGGTGCTCTGATGCTCCCAGTCTCCTGCTCACTGACTCTCCCCTAGCTACCTGCACAGACACTAGCTCACTTGCTAGAAATGCTGCCTGCCTGATTACTTGTTCTTCTCTGGTCTCACACCCACCCATTTCCTCTAGTGGCCAATGCCTGCAGTGCACCTCCATCTGTGGTAGCAGTAGTGAAGAAAGTACTGCTGGTCTCATCTAGGTGGCAGTTTCCCCACTACTGCAGACATGGTCAGCATCCTAATCACTCGCTCCACTCAGCTACCCACTTCATATACAGTGGGTGTTAATAATGTGGCCACAATTAGGAAATTTATTTACATTTTTTAAATTTAAATTATTTAATTTTTGCAAGGGACTGACTGCCCAAATGTCCATTAACAGGCTCCCCAGTCACTCGTTCTCTTACCTACCCTCTTGCTCCCGTACATGAGCACTTGCACCCAAGATCCGATCCAATGTTGAACAAATCTGTGACTCTCTGCTAACTGCCAGAACTTCGTTTGTGATTTGTCTGTTTTTTCCCCGCACTGTCACTCACACAAGAGCTGGAGGGGGGAGATAGGTACTGGTAGTCACTGCCGATGATGACGGCAGCCCACTCCCACCCATCATTTAAATAAAAGTGGTATTAATCAAGTTAAAATGTCTACCTCTAGTTGCACAGAAGAAATATGACAGCCCCTCAGCTGAACACATGCTTCCAGTTATCTATCTGCCTGCCACAAAGGGAAAAACAGCATGGCTCCTCCTGCTTCGCGGCTACACATAGCAGTGCTCATCAGCCTGTACACACGCTGCTACCCACAAAAACAACATTCTAAAAGGGCTTCTAAAATGCTTTTGTTAATTATAAATAATAATGTAGTTAATAGGGAAAGTTGCAGCTAACAAAAATTGATAATCATCTGGGCAGTAACTCAAATGTAAGGCAGACAATGAAATGACCCCTTGGTGGCACGAAAAAGGCAGACAAACTATTTTGCCTTTCTAACATAGCATTCAAATAATTTGTAATATTTTTTAAAATGTTGAACTTCGGTCATTTTTGGTTCAGACAATACTATTTTATATAAGCAATATAACACTCCAGGGGTGTTAGTTGTACTAGGCTTATCACACGCCCCAAAGGCAGAAGGCACTCATCCTACAGCCACATGCTTTACTACACCCCTAGGTGTGTGGTACATCTAGCAACACCAGTGCCCAGTTGTGTGTCTTATTGCTTAAATAAACAATCCTGATTGGCTAAGAATTATTTTATTACTCATAATTTTTATTACTGCTTCAGGAGCTGATTTCTGTTGTCAAGCTATATCAATAAATGGTGCATGCACCTCACTCTGTATTTTATTGTAACTCATATCCCGTTGTGCTAGATCTTATAATAGAAACTGTGATTTTCCTCATAATATATTTAAAGCAGCAGTGCATGTTATGGTGCTATTCAATGGAAACCGTTTCATTCCATTTTAGATCACTCTTTTTTCTTGTCATGTAAGATGCCATTGTTTCCCCAATTTTAATCTGCTTTTGCATTTTTTGAGATTTAAAATTATTAAAAAGAGCTCTCCTTTTAATATGGTTGTCCCAAGATTCTCATCTATGGTCTCAGTTTTTTGAATATCCATTATTAGCATCACTTTTGTTGATACTAAGATAAATTGGCATGCAGCAGACCCTGATCCCTCCCCTTGTGGGACATGGGTGTTCAAAAACAGTTGACTATACTGATGGAAACCTGTAGGTAGCTGTATTGAGCCCTCCATTTAATTATTTCAAATTAAAAAAAATGCTAAAGCAGATTTGAAGTGGCTTTCTTTAGATAAGGTGTGATCCTTCACCAATGTGCAGGTGATTGGTGGTGAGCCTGCTAATGGAGACAGTCAGACATTTGTGATGTTAATTGCTTGGGAGATGTATGGCTAGCTCCATTAGCAAGTTTCCCACCAACTGTACCTTGCTTAAAAGAAGCCAGTTTAGGCAGTGTACCTTATTTAAAGAAAGTCAACTCAGGCAGTTACATTGTAGAACAAGGACTCAGACGATGTGTGGTCCACAGTGATGTTTCGTGGCAGGGCTTGATTCATGCAGAGCTCCGAAATGAAAACCAGGAGATGCCCACTCCTCTTGGAAATAAAATTACTCAGAAGCCAATTCAGGCTGAATGAAAACTGTAATATTTAAATGATTTGCTGTGGTGGTGGGGGCGCACTGATTTCTCTGTTTTAACTGATATTTGCTACACCAATAGTGCCCCAGATGAGAAAAGTGATTAAAGGTTTGTGACAGAGCAAGGGTTGAGCTGCTTATGTTGCATTTAGTGCTTTGGAAGATGCATGGCTGACTCCATTAGCAGGGTCTCCACTAATTGAATGCACATTGGTTGAAGACTGGAAAGGAATTTAAATGAAGCCTGTATAGGCAATGTACTTATTTAAAAGAAGCCAACTCAGGTAGTAATGTTTTAGAATAGGGACCCAGTCGATTGGTGGTCCACCATGATGTTTGGTAGCTGGGCTTGAAAATGGGATGGCTGTATGGGAACACAATAGTGGGACAATTGTGTGAACACATGAAAGTGAGAAAGCCGTATGGACAAAAAATAGAGGGTGGGTTGTATGTGAACACAATAGTGGGGAGCGGTAAGGACACACAGTAGTTGGAGGGGTAGACAGCCACACAATAGTGGGAGGGTTGTATGAGCACATGCTAGTGTAAGGGTTGTGTGGACACACATTTGTGGGAGGGGTGTATGTGTACACACAACAATGGGAACATTGCATGGACACACACGAGTGGAAGAGCTGTATGAGCACACAACAGTTTGAGGATTGTAAAGGTACACAATAGTGGTAGAAATCTATGAGTACACTATAGTGCAAGGATTGCATGTGTACACAACAGTGTGATTGCTACACTGAAACACAATAGTGTGATGTTAGTGCAAGTACACAATACTGGGAGGGTTGTATGTGTACAAAAGAGTGGGAGGATTGTATGGACACACATCAGTGGGAGCATTGTCTGGGCATACAACAGTAGCAGGGTTATAGGGGTAACAAGGTGAAAGAGTCTAACATGTTTCAATATTAGAAAAATAGCAGGACAAGAGGACACAGCATGAGATTAGAGGGAGGCCGATTAAGGGGTAATGTGAGGAAGTTCTTTTTCACAGCAAGGGTGGTGGATGCATGGAACGGCCTACCGCAGGAAGTGGTGGATATGAATACAGTGCAGGGCTTCAAACAGGCATGGGATAGGCATAAGGGAGCAATACAGATGAGTATAACTAGATAGGCCATTGACAGAACAAAGGCCAATGGCACATTTATAAGGTAGAAAAAGAAATGGGCAGACTGGATGGGCCTTGCGGTCCTTATCTGCCATCAACATCTATGTTTCTATGTAAGCAATAGTGTGAGGGTTGTATGGGCACACAATAGTATAAGGATTGTATGGTCACACACTAGCTTGAAGGTTGCATGGGTACCTATTCTAGGGAGGATTGGATAGGAATAAAATAGTGGAAATGTATATGGGTACACAATAGTGTGAGGTTTGTATGGGCACACAATGGTGGGAGGGTTGTGTGGGTGCACAATGGTGGGAGGGTTGTGTAGGCACACAGTTGTGGGAGGTTTGTATGGATACACGGTGGTAGGAAAGTTGAATGGGCATATGATGATCGGAGGACTGCATGGGCAAACAATACTGGAAGGCTTTATTGACACAATATTGGGAAGATTGTATGGCACACAATAGTGTGAAAGTTTTATGAATACACAATAGTGGAAGGGTAGTATGGACACACAAGTGTGAGTGTTGCTTACACAAAATTATGGAAGGATTCTATGGACACACAACAGTTTGGGAGTTGTATGTATACACAATAGTGGGAGGGTTATGTGGACTCACATCAGTGTGGGGTTACCACCTGTCCTGATTTTCGCAGGACAGTCCTGATTTGGAGAGCTGTGTCCTGCAAAAAAATCATGAAAAATACTACATGTCCTGACTTTATAGTAGAAAAAATATTTTCTAACTTTCCACTAAATACTGCAGAAAACTATAATACCTTAACTGAAATATATTAAAATGATAAGAAACAATAAAAGCAACTAAGAAACTACAATATTTAGCTTAATTCTGATTATATAGAGAAAACAAGTCTGTTGCACTGATCGAGGTTACGTACTGTCCTGCAAAAATTCATGTTTCAGTAAGAAATGTCCCACTTTGGGCTTCTTAAAAGGTGGCAACCCTACATCGGTGGTAGGGTAGTATGGGTACATAATAGTTTGCGAGGTGTTTGGGGGCCCAATAGTGAGATGGCTGAATGGAAACACAACAGTGGGAGGGTTGTATGGATACACATAAATAAGAGAGCTGTAGGGGCACAGAATAGGAGGAGTGTTGTATGGGAACACCATAGTGGAAGAGATGTGGGGGCACACAATAATGGGAGGGGGTATAGGAACACAAATATGGGAGGATTATATAGACACGCAATAGTGTAAAGGTTTTACAGGCACCCACTGGTGGAAGGGCTGCATGGGCAGCAATAGAGGGAGGCTTCTATGAACACACATTAGTGAGATGATTGGACGGGAACACAATATTGTGAGGTTTGTGTGGACACACAATGGTGGGAGGGTTGTTATGGGCAAATAACATTAATAGGGTTGTATGGACACAATAGTGGGAGGTTTATGGACACAATAGTGGAAGGGTTGTATGGGCAGAAAAAAGTGGAAGGCTTGTAGGGACACATAGCAGTGGGAGGACTGTATGGACACACAATAGTGTGAAGGTTTTATGGACAAACACCATAGTGTGAGTTGTATGGGAACACAGTTATGTGAGGGTTGTAGGGGCACAACATAGTGGGAGGGTTACATGGGATCGCAATAATGGGAGGACTGTATGGACACACAATAGTGGGAAGGTAATATGGACACACAGTAGGGGAGGGTTGTATGGGAACACAATAGTGTGATGGTTGTATGAGAACACTATAGTGGTGGGTTGTATGGACACACAATAGTAGGAGAGTTGTATGGGAACACAATAATTTGAGGGTTGTATGGGCACAGAATAGTGGGAGAGTTATATGGGACCATAATAATGGGAGGGTTATATGGGCACACAATAGTGGGAGGGTTATATAGACACACAATAGGGGAGTGTTGTATAGGAACACAATAATGTGATGGTTGTATAAGAACACTATAGCAGTGGGTTGTATGGACACACAATAGTGGGAGAGTTATATGGGAACACAATTTGAGGGTTGTATGGGCACACAATAGTGGGAGGGTTATATGGGACCACAGTAATGAGTGGTTGTATGGGCACACAATAGTGGGAGGGTTATATGGACACACAATAGGGTAGTGTTGTATATGAACACAATAGTGTGACAATTTTATGAGAATACTGTAGTGGTGGGTTGCATGGACACACAATAGTGGGAGAGTTGTATGGGAACACAATAATGTGAGGGTATTATAGGGCAATATCGGGAGGGGTGCATGGGTGCACAATAGTTTGAGGGTTGTGTGGGCCACACAATAGTTTGAAAGTTTTATGGACACACAATAGTGATAGGGTTGTATGGACACACATGAGTTTGAGGTTTATATGAGCACACAGAAGTGAGAGGGTTGAAGGGACACACATTAGTGAGTGGGTTTTATGGGTATATAGTTTGTAAGTTGTATGGGCACAATAGTGGGATGGCTATATTGGAACACAACAGTTGGAGGATTGTATGGACACACAAAAGTGGGACAGTCATATGGGCACACAACAGTGGGAGGGTCGTATGGGCCCAATAGTGTGAGGTTTGTATGTACACAATGGTGGAAGGGTTGTATGGGCACACAAAGTGTGTGTTGCATGGACACACAATTGGGTGAGGGTTGTATTGACACACACAATAGTTTGCGAGTTGTATGGGAACATAGTAGTGTGAGCATTGCATGGACACACATTACTGTGAGGGTTTTATGGGTACATAATAGTTTGAGCATTGTATGGGCCCACAGTAGTGGGATGGCTGTATGGGAGCACAGCAGTGAGAGGATTGTATGGACACACAAAAGTGGGAGAGTTTTATGGGCGCAAAATTTAGGGTGAGTTGTATGAGAACACAATGGAGATTTTTAGAGACACTATAGTGGGGGGTGTAAGGGAACACAATTATGGTAGGATTGTATCGACACACAATTCTGTGTTTTTGATAAGGTAAAAAGTACTAGGTGACTGTATTATAGAAATTAAGTTATCGAGGTAGAGATATCAGAAAAAAAAAACCTGTTGTGTTGTTAAATACATCTAAATTGAAGATTGTTTGACAGCCTTCTTGGTACCATGCATTCCTGCTGTAAACTGAGCCAGTCTGAAATTTCATGATGCTTTGCATATACATCCCATGATGTTTTGCATTATTAGGGTATGTGTGATGTTGTGTTTCTTTGGCTTTATTGCCAATGCCCTTTGGGGTAACCCTTGCTTCAGCGCTTCTGCACTGAGGTTCTTTGTCTTTAGCTTGTCTTGGGGTTTTTTGTTTGAGCCCCCACCCCCCCAAGCAAACAAGACAAACATAGGGATGCCAGGGTTTTCACTTAAAAGTTAGATCAGTGGGTCAATAGGTACTGACTAAATTCAGAGGAAGGACATTCATAATATGTTGCTTCAAACTGATGTATTGAAGAAGGGATGTGCCATTGCTAAAGGTTATCTGCTGTGTTTTGAATAAACATCACACAGAGATTGTGTGTTGAACATGAAGTTCTGTGTCTGGTCTGTCTGTTATCCCACAACCCCTCCACAGTTGAACAGTTATGGGAGGGTTGTATGTATGGACACAGAGCAGTTTAAGAGTTGTATGGGCCACACAATAGTGCGAGGGTTGTGGGGACAACAATAGTGAGAGGGCTATATGGTATATGGACACTCAGTGGTTGGAGGGTTATATAGACACAATAGTTTGTAGGTTGTATATGCACATAACAGTGGAAGGGTTGTATGGATTCATAATAATGTGAAGGTTCCATGGGTGCACACACACACATGCACACATAGACTTAGAAGTAGCAAGCGACATCGATTTTTTTTAAATTGTAGAATTTGGTGACCAGGAAAGGAACACTGAGTCAAAGTACATTCTGAGACACATCCTGGGAACATAGGGAGGTTAACTGAGGTGCCCTGGGCCACACCTTATGCAAGTAACACTTGTGCGTTTCAGACCCAGGTTTGCTGGAGTTCTAGGTTCACAGCCAGGTGCCTTAACCCTCTAGGTAATGCTGCCTCCTAAGTATGCATACCTTGTTCACTCTTGTGGCATTGCATATATATGTGTACATGCAGAAACACTATAATGGAGCCCAGCGGTCCACTTAAATCTGCAATGAAGATGGCTCATTTGACCTCCTAACTTCCCTCCCCCAATCCTGTTTTCTCTCTATCTGACTGTTCCCTTTGCATTTGGCTCCTACTCCAGTATAGGGGTGATTGAAACACCATACTTGGTTGTTCCTACCTTGACTGCTCATTTTGCACTTACTCTTGTAATTGATTTGTGTTCCTTGATTGCTCTTTATTGTAAATGCAAATTGTGTCTGTGCTTTGCACTTATATCCCCTATTTTCTTTCCCCGCTGCTCACCTGGAAATGAGCATTGGCTCAGTGTGCCTTTCCCTGTCACCAATTTTCAAATAACTAAATAAATAAATGAAGACTAAAACCCACAGCCTTCCTGTTCTAAGGGCAGTTGTCTTACCTAGGTTAGGGGAAGCTCCAGCAACAGAAAACTGTGTTACACCTAAGCCAGTACTTATTGCTGCCCCCTGCTTTGCATAAAGCCACCCTCCTGTCCTGACAAGTAGCAGAGCATCAGGGCCACAGATAGGGAGCTCACTGGACCGCTGGACTCCATTATGATGTTTCTGCATGTACACATACATATGTAGTGTCACAAGAGTGCACAATCTATGCACACACACAAGCTCCTTAGAACCTGAGAGGAGCTTTATCAAATGAACTAAGGGAGCAGCTCCACCAGCTTAGCTGACATAGAGTTATGTTGTAGTGGGTCAGAGCCATTGCAGTCACAAGGCATATCTTATACAAAATTGCTATAAACTAGGAGAAAAAAAGCACATCATTGCCAGGATGCTGTGTTTTACATCCCCCTGAATTTTCTATCCCTCTGCCTTCAAGTTGAAGGCAGCATGCACCTTAAATCAGTGTAAGATGTTGCAAGTTGATTTCATTTCCTAGGAGAACGGTGCAGATGTTTCTCATAGAATACTCCCATCGTGGAGATGTGATTATTTATGTGAACTCTTAGTCATTTTCAGGAGAAGCAGAAAACGTAATGTCTACCGTATCCAATGTCACCCCATAGGTCAGCTTTTGCTTTTTGATTTTCCATGTTAATTTTTATTGTGTGTTATTTAGCAGTGTTTCCCAGAATTGTAAGCAGTTTCTTAGATAAAACAAACACTGCTTGGCATCTGATGTTTCTTGTTGTAAAGGACACCTTGTGCATTTTGTCTCTGCTGCAGAACTATCCAAAATAAGCATTGTATGAATTGAAAAGCTCTTTTAGATATTCTGCTCGGTGTTCTGCTCTACATCCTTTTTACTTTTACAAACCCTAATCTAGTAACATATTATGTAGGTTTCAGCTGCTTTTTTCCCCTTTAGAAAACAATGAAGGTGCACAGGACACTGCCTATCAGAGCTGCCTGCTACCCTTACCCATGGTCATATCTGTGGGCTTGTCTAAGGTGGAGGAGATACCCTATCCCAGAGGATGCTCTCTGTCTCAAGAAAGGGTGGGACCACCTCCCAATCACCCGGGAATCCTAGGGGTAGGAGACCAAGTAGTGGGCACCTAGCGTAAGCAGTATTGGAATGACGATGTAAGTATGCTGAGGCTGTCTCCTCCCTTCCCACATGACCTACAGCAGCAATTTGAGGCTGTCCCAAATGCAGCATCTGGTGAGGGCCATGGGACTATGCTGTGATCAATGAGTGGAGGGAGTTGCAGAGAATTCTGGGCTCCTGAGACTAGGGATGGAGTACCCAGATAATGGGATTGAAGGAGGCCCCCCGAGTCTAGGAAAAGAAATAAGAGTAGAGCATAGCATCAAAAAGATGGAAAACAACAGATAAAGAGGTGTGTGAGCTGCACCTGGACGTGGACCTGTGTTGGTAATATGGTTAAGAGGAGTGGAGTGGAGTGGAGTGGAGTGGAGTGGAGTGGAGTGGAGTGGAAAGGCAAGGCAAGGCAAGGAAAGGAAAGGAATTTGGTTTTATTATCACCTTCCAGAAATACTGTATCCCAAAGCATGTTACAATACAAAAAGAGCTGGCAGTAGTCATAAGATGTGCAGAGAAAGGTTGAGGAAAGTTGCAGAGCAGGAGAGAGAATCAAGCAGTAGGAGGTTAAGTGGCTTGCTCAGAGTCACACAGTAAGTAAGTAGCAGTTGTGAGATTCAAACCTTGGTCTACTGAGTCTTGTGCTCAGACTCCCAGACCATACTGAAAGAGGTGCACAGTATGAATGATAAAGAGAAAGAAAGATGCAATGTCATTTACTTTTTTGCTTTTGCAACTGAAAGCTCTTGTACTGTAGGGCTTTCCAAGATCAGGTTACTCACCATGCTGTTTAGTGTAGTTCATGGCCAAAGTAATGACAAACTGTACTCTGCTGCCAACATGAAAATTCTGTTCTCGCTCCCCCCACACACACACACATGAGCCCAGACTTTCAACGCAGTGCCAAGACAAGCATTATTTATTTTCTGGTGTTCTAGTCCAGCACATTCAAAGAGCTGAGGCAGTCCAAACTCAGTTCATGGATGACCTTGGAACCCACCAGACTGGAATGGCTCTTGGCCAGTCTACTTGGCAATGGGGCTGAGACAAAGTCCCTGAGGTGAAAGGCTAGTTTATAAATAACAGCACATTGACCAGGGGCCACCAAGCAAGGAGCATTCCAAAACATAGTGTTGCCAGATAAGATTTCTATCTTCTCCAGGATTGCTAATGAACTCCATGTTGTGCTGCAGTCCTGGGCAGTACTTTTCAGCTGCACTTGGCCATGTAACGGGTGACAGTAAGCAGTGGCAGTTGGAACACAATGCGCAATGTCAGGGCACATGTGGTGGCAGTAGTGGACTGCTTGGCATCACTCAGTGACACCAATCCGACTGCAATAAATAGAGCATCATGTAGGAGGAGTTCTTGATTTACACTAATGAGCTCAAGTCCAGTCCATTTTCATAGTCTGATTAGCATCACTTGTTGCTAGGCAAGTTGTTCCCTACCCTTCTAATTAGTGCTTCAAACTTTTGGGCTACATGGAGAGGAAACCCGACAAAGCTGGCAGAATTTTAGCCATCTCCCCAATCATGGTTCAGGCTATCTAATATTTTCTGATTTGGGCTATAAGGTGGGGAAGGGGGTTTAGGGGTATGGCTGTGTCTAAAAAGATGGCATCAGGTGGGGAGCAGGGCAGGCAGGACACTGCACATGTTCATTACATGGAAGAACCAGAGCAGGGGGTGGATAAATTACTGAGTGGGTGGCCGTGGGACTAGACACAGTCACCTGGCATGTGGGGAGCTGCTGTTTAGCTTTACAGAGGGGCAATCCAAGTACCAAATACCCTGCTTGATATTTATTATTCAGAGATGAATAATGACTAGCCTATATTTGGAATTAATGTTAATTACCCATACAGCTGTTGACTCTCTGGATTCTACTCACTCTAAGAAACTGCTTGATCATCGCTGTCATGTCATCACATGAGCAGATCCTATCAAGGGAGGTACATACATGCTGCACCTCAGGATCAGCACAGCATAGCTATAGTGCTACTGCTCACATTGCCGGCAATCCAGGTTCAGAAATGAGCTCGAGTCAGCAGACGGCCAGCCAGAGGAGGAGGAGGAGGACTGAGCATCCCAGGAGATGCTGGCCTCCTCGGGGGCAGGTGGGCTACAGCTCCCACTACTATACCACCACCTGGCTGACCACAGCCAGTGGTGCAGTTGGGACTGTCAGCTGGGGAGGAAGGCTCACTATCTGGCTCCAGTGTGCATGGCCACATGTCAGTATGTGAACGCACATTGAGCATCCAGTACTCCTGTGGAGGGGAAAGAAAAAAATGGAAAAACACCCAAGACATGACTGGATAAAGTCACTGGCACCCTCAGGATCCTGACACACTAACTGGCCTCTGGGTGCTGAGCAATTCAGGAAAGGGAAGTTTGGCCACCTCCCCCACTGACCACACCCCATGGGGGAAGTCAAGGGTAAGAAGGCATCCCAGGTGAGTGCCAGAGAAGATGTAGTTGGGGACTCGGAGGTCACCTCGGAGAGGGAACAGAAGGGGTCCATGGCAGTGCAACAAATGCATAAAAAGGAAGTAAAAAAAAAGAATCACCACTATGTTGCCCTGCTGTGTACAGATAAGCCAACAGTGAGCAAGATTCACTGGATAAGTGCTACCAACAGATACAGGAATTAAAATATTGGCATTAGCTCGAATATACATCCCTAAGTTAATGAGAATTAGTAATAACTACACCAAATAAAAAAAATCAAGCTGAAAAAACAGGTCCTTAGCTGGCCCTATGGTGTGGAGGTCAGAGGTGTTGGGTGCCTTACCTCCTGCCAGGCCGGCGACCTAGGGTCAGGAACAGACTCGGGTTATTCGGGGGCTGGCATGGAGAAGAAGTATTGAGCATCCCTAGGACAGCTTTCCTTCCTCAGGGAAGGGGGTTAGTGTGGTGCATTGCTTGACAGCCACCCAGCGGCAGCTAGATGGCAGCTCATCCACGTCACCACATAATGGAAGTTCAGGATGCCAGGGCCATCTCCATGGAAGTGGAGCTTGGACATCACATCCATTGCACGTCAGTGGGCCCCAGGGTAGAAAAGCAAGGTGGAAAATACAGAGGTTAGGCTTAATGAATCCCTCCCCGAGGTCACCAACAGCCTGCCCGGACCTGGGAGGTGGAAGGGGGGATTAAGAAGGACGTTGAATATGGGACAGGCTGACACAGCCACCCAGCCTGCCAAAGAGCACAAAAACCTCTATAGAAAAAAAAAAAGATCCTTACAATCAGTGTGCTAGTGCAGTAAAGTTAGGAATTAGTTCCCCTGGGTGTACAGCTTTACAACGTTAAGGATGTTTATATAGCATATGATAACTTTTGCAAAATATCTAAAGATGTCTGTGATAAGAAGTAGGTTAAATACAGAAAACTGGGTGATTCCCCGATCTTGGTTTGACTTTAAACAGCCAGGAATCAATGTAAGGCATTAATTAGAAAAGCTAAAATTAACTTTTATTTTTAAAGTAAAACAATTAGAAAAGTGAATGGGAACTCCCACAACTTCTGGCAGACCCTTACTGATCTTACTGGAAGGAACACAAAAAATGATCCCTTAGTTTTAGAACATGATAATGACCTGACTACAGATCCAGTTCTTATGGCTAAGCAGCTCAATGAATTTATTTTTGAGACTTAATGAAACATTGCTCTCAAACTACCACTCCAACCAAATTTGACTCAGGTGATAATCACTTACTGTCCGAGAAACATTTTCCTACATTTTATTTTAAGTAGATTACAGCTGACTTAGTTTTGACTTACTTAGAAAACTGATTTATGTATTCATTAGCTTTTATTGACCAGGTTAAGTACATAAGATACATACTGTATCATGCCTATTTTCACTTATGACCAAGGAGGTTACAATACAATACAAATGCCAGGGAAAAATTGCAGGACAAGCAGTACAATAAATGCAATAAGGATATCCATACAAAAGAACATGAATTAACACAGCTTATAAAATGGGTCTGGAGTTTTCTGAGTTCTGATTCACTGAGAGGTACCCATGGCTGTGTCCTTATCAGCACATATTCTGCCAACTGGTACCTCTTCAGCCACTCAGGACTCACCACAGGAGAAATCACACTGCCAATATCAAAGATCTGTGTGTTCGAGCTGTCCACCCTCCTCCCAGCAACTCAGCGTCCATTACTCTACATGTTGCACTGACTGCACAAAAGCGCCACAGTATGGGGATCACTCCACCAAAACTGTTTATGCATTTCCCATCATTTTTCCCATCATTTAAAAATAAAAATCTACCTCTGCTGCTTCTGGAGAGAAAGCAGCCCCCGATCTGCTGAGTGTCCCGTGTGCCACCAGATGCAGCTTTCAGATCTCAAGAAAATGGAAACCCTCATCTCCGTCAAGTAGTTATTTATCAAGCAGATGGTATAAAATGCAAAACATAACAGCCAGCTTTCCTATTTTGTAACACGGAGTTAGCTAGCAGCCTGTTCCTCATTGCAGGCCAACATAACTCAACCGCTCAGAGAAAACCGGTAACTATGGCAGCCCCTGAAAGGACACACTCGCTCCCACGGAAACCAACATTAAAACAGCAAAGTAAATCAGCAATCTGTTCAAAAATAAAAACAATTTAGAGGGTGTTTCTGTAGGGTTGGGAAGCATAAAGAAACACATCTATTCTCCAGGATGTTTATTAGTGTGTGTGTGTGTGTGTGTGTGTGTGTTGGGGGCACACAGACATTAACACCCTCTAATGGAAATTACTACTTTTCTATTAAAATATATTTTACAGTGTTTGACAGATTTTATTTGAGTTTCTGAAGTTTCTAACAATTCTTTTCACAGGGGACCCATTTTTTAAGCAGAATAAGACACACCGAGATGTGGTTTATGGCCTGATAAGAGCACTTCCCAGGTGCTAAAGGCACTCGGCGCAAGTGCCTCATGCCTCATTATGCACCTGGGGTGTGATCTTATCAGCCCATAAACTACACCTCATCATGTTTCATTCCTTACATTATGTACAAAGAAAAAATACAGAATAAAATATATACACATGTGCAGTAAAATACATAATAATAATACAATAGGGAGACATGACTAGTACTTGAGCAGGAAATATCATCGTAGCAAAAATATACAAAACTGATACTTGATCAAACACAGATTCACCATTGGTAGGGAACCTATCAGGTGTGACTGCATCAATATCACTGAGATGTGAACTTACTAGCATTGGTCAGGTAAAATGACCTTACATCAGAAAAGATGGAGCTAGCCGTCATGTGGAGGGTCACATGATGGCAGCCTGAGAAGCGGCAGCAGCCCTCCATTGCTCCGTGTCTCCGCTACATAATTCAGCTCCCTGGTACGACTTTTTAGTGTAAGCATACTATAAAGCTGCAAGATTTCAACTGGTAGACACTCAAGACTATAGCATCCTGCTCTAAGAAATGGAGGTGTACATGAAAAAGGCACTTCTGAGGCTTTCACCACCACCCTTCCCAGAGAAAGACAAGGCCGCAAAGCGCCCGAAGCATCAGACAGCGGGCTCCAGTAAAACCGGCACCACTACTGGTGCTTTCTCAGAGTAGCGGTTTCTAGAGATGATGCAACCGCTACAGGAGAAACTCATAGAGATATATGATGATTTTCAACAGGTCAAAGCCTCTGTTCACTCCTTGACTACCCGTGTAACAGACTCAGAGATTAAATTGGTGTCTTTGGAGAAAAAGCACGACAAAAGTGAATTGACCATGACACTTTACGGAAAATGAATCAAGAAGCTCAAAGAGAGGATTGAAGATTTAGAGGGAAGAAGTAGAAGAAACAATTTGCTGGTGATCGGAATTCCTGAAAAGGAGGAAGGTGCTGCCCCTATTATTTTCCTTCAAAAGTTATGCGAGAGAATCGCCGGTCCCTCCCCGAATGGTGCATCCTACATTATTGAGAGGGCACATCGGGCCTTTCGCCCTCCTCCACAGCCTGGTTCCCCACCAAGACCTCTCATTTTCAAGATGCTTAACTTCTTAGACAAGCAGCATGTACTAGTGAAGTTGCGTGAATTGCAAGAGGTTCGATGGGAAGGGCACAGAATCCGGATCATGCAGGACCTTCCACAGTCAGTGCGGGTGAAGCGACAAGGAATGCATCCTATAGTGACAAAGCTTATCGCGGCGGGAACTCCATTTTGTATGAAGTATCCAGCGGTCCTTCAGGTGAAGGCAGGAGAAAAATGGGTCTCTTTGAATCGCAAGAGCAGGCGCAGCAAGAACTTAAAAGTCTCTTCCCAGACCTTTTCAAGTGAAATGATCCAGCAGATTATGAGCACATGCATGTTGTGCATAATGGTTCAGAGCTGGAATGAAAAAGAAGCTGCCAGTGTTTGATAGGGTGGACACCCTTAGGGTTTTTGGTTGGACATATTTTGAACCTCTCGACAACACAGACATTAAATATCTGTGGGGTAGTGGCTCCCTCCTTATGTTTTATATTTTTTTTTCTTTTTTCTATGGGGAGATCGCAGAGACATGGTGAGGATGGTGTGGTTTCTTTTTTATGGAGGGTACTTGAAATGGTGCCTGATACTACATTGTGAAATGTCGGTGGAGAATCAGGCTGTCTGATTGCTGGACCCATCACAAGAACATAGCTGCACACCCCCTCAAGTTAATTAGGCTGATGTGACTGAACTTAAAATGTTGGGGGCCAATCATCTTTCATTTTTCATCTCTCCTGGATGGGGTGTTTTTTTTTTGTTTGTTTTTTTTCTTCCATAATTGCGTGTTCGGATTCTGGGGATCCGGGGGGCTACTGGATATATGCTCATCTAGAAAGGATTGAGGGACTTCTTTAGTATCTTAAGGTACCATAAGCATATTGTTGATTTCTTGTTGCTGTTATGTTATTGCAACCATTGTAGAGGATAAGCCTTATTAGAAGGATGCTATGCATATAGTGGATTAAGAAGTTGTTCTATTAGGGGAATTTAAATGGTAAACATAACTGTTAGATAAGTAGCAGGGGCAGGGGGGAGGTAGAGGGGAGATAGGAGGGTAACTGGTGCAACTCAGTACCTGTGCTAGGACATCACTTACCGAGAGTGGATTGTGGTGCAGTTAATTAGAACGGGGAGATAGTGGGTAGAGTACTATTAGGGGGTTATGGGAATTGTGGGGGGTTGGGACAAAGGACAATATGATAGATAAGTTTTCTTCTTTAATAGTTATCAGGGGTATGGGGGGGTAAGTCAAGCGTGTTAATCTATTTTTTTGAAGTAGAATTTTCATTGGCACTCAGTCAGATGGGGTTGGGATCTCAGGTAATAAAATGGCTCACGTTACCCTCAGTATTGTTTGATAAATCAAAAGATGGCTAACTGTTACAAAGTTGTAAGCTGGAATGTTAAAGGTGCCCAAGATAAATGTAAGAGACAGGTTATCCTCAGGCACCTTCATCAATTACTAGCTGGGACTGTTTGTTTCCAAGAGACACATCTTCGGAGATATGATGTTAATTTATTTCTCAAGACATGGGTGGGACAAGCCTATGGAGCGGGGAAATTCATGTCTAGTGGGGAAGTTGTGATATTAATAGATAAAAAAATTTCCTTTTAAATTGGACAAAGAAATTTGGAATCTGGAGGGCAGATATATAATACTAAGTGGATCCCTGGAAGGCCGTCAGATTACTTTAGGATCGATATATGAACCAAATTCTGAGTCTCCTCATTTTTTCACCTGCTTACTGAGCCTTCTTGTCACTGATCCACCCATTTTAACTATTTTGGGAGGGGATTGAAATGTGGTACCTTCCACGTACATAGACAGATGTGACTCCCGGAAGTGAGGTTTGTCTCCCTCACAGAGAGCATTACGTGACCTTATGACAGGCGCTGATCTCCTGGATGTATGGAGAGTTCTTCATCATGGAGAACGCCAGTATACTTACTTTTCGCCCCCTCATAAATCCATCTCCCATTTGATTTCTTTTTATTGAGTTCCTTCGAATTATCTGGGGTAATGCATGCAGATATACATGCAAGAGTTATCTCAGACCATGCTCCAATTTCCCTTACATATCTCCCTGGATCAAGTACCCAAAGGGATGCCCTTTGGAAGTTGAATAATCAGCTGCTTCAAAAGTCAGAATCTCTTCAACACATAAAAGGTTTTATGGTCAACTTCCTACTAGATAATAGGGGGTTGACTACCAGGATAGATATGATTTGGGCAGCCCTAAAGTGCTCCTCAGGGGTGGAATGCCTTAGGCTATCAGCAAGCAAGATGTCGCCAGTTTCGGATGGGCAAACAACCTTGTTCCTACATACAGACCATGGAACGCACCCTCTCCCAGCACTCCCCAGATGTGGACTGGGCACTTTTGCACCAATTGCAGAGTCAGTACTCCGATCTCATGTACCAAAAAGCAGAGCTTGCCTTGAGATGTACTAAGATGAAATATCTTGATGCGGGTGAGAAGGCTGGTAAGTTATTAGCTATTCGGCTTAGGCAAGCAGCAGCCTCACGAGCCAGTCCTTGTATCAAATCAACTACCAGTGATAACCTGGTGACATCCCCCAAGGAAGTGTCCGAGGTCTTACATTCTCCTTACCAAAGGCTGTATTCTGAAGCTCAGGAGGAAAAGCCTGTAGCTCAGGATATGACTGAGTACCTCGATGCTGCTGATCTTCCTAAACTAAAGATCCCTGAAGGTGAACATCTTGGGAATTTAATTACAGTGCAGGAAGTGGTAGCAGCAACTGAGCAACTTGCACCTGACAAGTCCCCCGGCCCAGACGGCTTTTCTAACAACCTGTATAAAAGCTGCTCACAAGAACTTGTTCCCCTTTTGGTGGAAGTTTACAATTACTGGTTTGTTGAAGGGATGTCGGAAACAAACTTCCTCAATGCTATAATTACTCTTATTCCCAAGTCTGGAAAGGATGCCATATACCCAGAAAGTTATAGGCCTATCTCTTTAATTAATACTGATGTCAAAATCTTAGCTAAGGTTTTGGCCATGAGATTGGGTCCGCTTCTTCCCACGCTCATTAGTAGAGAGCAGATAGGTTTCATGAAGGGTAGATCCTCAGTGGATCACATGCGTTAGTTAATATATATCCTCTCGGCATCCAAGGACTCAAGCATTCCTTCTGTTCCGATCTCCTTGGATGCCGAGAAGGCCTTTGATAGAGTTTCCTGGGACTTCCTTTTTGAAACCCTGGCCCATCTGGGTCTTCCCCCGGGCTTTCTTAGATGGATCAGATTATTACACACATTCCCATCAGCCCAAATTTGGTCTAATGGGACACTGTCTGCTCCCTTTCTACTTCAGAGGAGGACCAGACAAGGTTGCCCCCTCTCTCCATTATTATTCAATCTTTATTTAGAACCCCTGATTAGGAGATTGTTAACTTTCTCTAAGCTCCAGGGCATTGAAATAGGATCACAAAGGTACTCCCTTTCTGCATATGCAGATGACCTTCTTTTACACCTTCAATATTCTGCAACAGGTATTCCAGAACTTTTGGCCGAGATAGGGTGGTTTTCTGCCATCTCCCACTGTAAGTTTAATGAATCTAAGACAAAAGTTTTTCCTTTAAATAATAATACTTCCCGGTCAGTGCTCGAAAGCACTAACTTAATATGGGAATCTAGGTTCCTTATGTATCTTGGGATTAAGGTTGCCAGAGAGGTCCCTACCATGCTTAAGCTAAACCTTACAGAACTATTGAATACAATTAAATTAGACCTAAACAGATGGGGAGATCTCCCTCTTTCCTTATGGGGAAGAATAAATATTGTAAAGATGAATATCTTGCCCCAGATACTATACCCCCTGGGAATGTTGGGTCTGTTTATCCCTAAAAAATGGTTTGGTAAACTAAATCAAATGCTAACTGCCTTCCTTTGGAAGGGTAAGAGTGTCAGGCGTTCCTATTTGAAGCTCTCTGCACCTAAGGAGCAGGGTGGCCTAGCAGCCCCTTCCCTTTTTTCATATTATTGGCTCATCATCTTAGTAGGATGTCTTACTGGTCAAGGGAGATGTCGAGAGAGGAGCGACAAACATATGTGCCTTTATGGTTAGATATTGAACAATTTCTAGCAGCCCAGCATTGTTGCTCCCTGCCTGCCCTGCTATACGCTAGTCCTAAGGCAATTCCAAAACCTCTTTGGAATGTTCCGTTAGGTTGGTCCATTAGGGCTTTGCATCAGCTGCAAACTCCTCTATCCCATAACTGGCTTGCTTTGTTGGAGCAACCTGTTGTGGGGAATCCCCACTTCCAGATTGGGCGTAAACCCATTCCCTTGGCTTTTTGGCCTTCCCTTAGTAATACAAAACTTAGGGATATATATGAGGAGGGTAGAGTAATTCCTTCTGCTCTTTTTAGATATAGGTTTAAGGTGTTTGTGACAGCCTTTTTTAAGTATGAACAGCTTAAGAGGGCCATCCTTGCCCATTTGGGTCGAGGGGGGATGAGTCAGGGGTCTACTGATGTCTTCAATAAGCTTCTGAGGGCAGCTGAAGAACCCCATGCTGTGTCTGCAGTATATAAAGCAATCCAGTCGGTTGACTTGGGGCTGCCACAAGGATTGTGTTATTATTGGCTGCAGGTATTTTCCCTTAATGCTGAACCACATTTCTGGATTAAGATCTGGCAGACCCTGTATAAATTTGTTAAGCAAGATAGATTATGCTGATGCAATTTAATGTTATGCATAACTTATATTTTACGCCACTCAAATTATGTAGATTGGGAAGTAGGCCCTCCTGATTGTCCTAGATGAGTAAATCATACTGGGTCACTTTACCATATGTTGTGGACCTGTTCTTGGTCCAGAAATTTTGGCAAGCCATCAGAAAAATGCTTGATCCCTGTTGGGCCTGGTTTCTATATTACCCCAGAGATTTGTTTCTAAAGCTTTATTTCGGAGGTACTCCCAATGTTAGAAAAGCACATTTGGCTCTGATCCAGGAATAGCTGTTAATTATTATGAGACATTGGATGGATGTCTCAGTCCTTCAATCATAGAATGGCACAAAGAGATGCTTGTTCTTTTGACTAGAGAAACACATTTTAGCCAAGAACAATCATCACAGATTTACCAGATTAGGTGGGCCTTAGATGCCTTATCACTGTATGGAAGCCATGATAGCTTTTAATATGGAGAGTCTTGTTATTAATATAATCCGATGGCTGAGCATGTAGGCTTGATGGGGCGGTAAGGGGAGGAGGGGTAATTGGGGTTAGGATATCAGCTGATGCTTTTTAATTTATGGTTTTCATGTGCTTTATTGGGGGGGTAGTTATTCCTGTTTGCCTACTTACTACCTACGTTTGTATTGAAGTTTATAATATGTCAATAAACGTATACTGAATTATAAAAAAAAAAAGATGGAGCTGATTTTAGATTCATAAAAACTAGCTAATGATACTATTGTCTCCCCCCCCCTTTACAAAACTGCTCAATCATTCACTTGGTTACGGGTCTTTTCCATCCATCCGGAAAAAAGCAACAATCAGGCCCATGTATAAATCTGAACAAACATATTTAGTATCAAACCAGAGACAAATAGCTCTATTTGCCTCTATCTAAATTTTGTGAGTATGTTAGATAGGTTTGCGATCCTGGCAACATTGGGGGAGGAGAAGGGGAGAAAGGATAGCCGGGAGAGGGCAGGAGAGGAGAAGGGTGGGGAAGGCACAAGGGATGGAAGTAGGTTGGAGGAGGGAGCCAAGGGTAAGGGAGGGCACAGCTGGAATGGCAGTTGAAGGGAGCAGTAACATGAGAGGGGAGGACTGGGGCTGGTAGAAGGTTGCAAAGGCGAGGGGAGGGTCAAGGAGAGTGGTGGGAGGGTGGTGGAGGATAGGGAGGGAGAGGGGACAGGTCAGGATGGGGACAGGGGATATAGAGGGAAGAGCAGAACTACAAGGTCGTGGACTCCAGAATGAGAACCTTTTGGCAGTAGCTGAGTGCAGGAACGAGAATGCTCAGGGGTACTAGTGTGCTTGGGGAATCTATATTAAAAGGGATAAGATGGGGCAGCAAAGCTGAAAGGCACAGCCACATATGGGTAGAGTCCATACCTGGGTTAGCAGTGGGCAGAGTGGAGCAGTCACATCTGAAGTACACTAGTAGGGTAGGAGGAACTGCATCTGGGCATGGGTATGACGACTGCGGGGAAGATGGGCGGAAGTAGGGAGGGAGAGTTTGAGGAACTGGGAAGGGTGTGGAGGAGCTGGGAGAATCGGTGGCCTTCTCAGAGGTGCTCCCAGTGCTGAGCGTGAGTACGGTGAGAAAAAGGAGGATTAGGGAGTTCGACACATGGCTGAGAGAATGGTGTCGATCCAGGGGGTACGGATTAGTGGGGAGCGGGTGAGGAACCTGGGACAACAGCAAGCTATACACAGGAGACAGGCTACACTTGAACGGGGAGGGGACGGGAATACTAAAACAGGGGATAAAGGGGTACATAAGAGGAAAGGAGAGTTTAAACTAGGTGGGACGTGGTGAGTGGACAGCTAATAGGCAGGAAACCCAGAGAGGGGAGCCCAACAAGCTTACCCCCCAAGATAACAGGGGAGGAGTCAGGGTAGGGGCACGGGGGGAGGAGGAAACCCAGGGTAAGACAAGGAAGGATATGGGCTGGAGGGTAGTCATGCTGAATGCAAGGAGCCTAGGTAATAAGTCAGCTGAGTTGCTGGCTTTCTTGGCAGTGAGGAGGGTGGACATTGCGGCCATCACAGAAACATGGGCTAACCAGTATCAGGACTGGGACATGATGATCCCAGGGTACAAAACATTCAGGAAGGATGGGGCTAAAGGGAAAGGGGGCATGGCAATCTATGTACGATAAGGGATAAAGTGTATAAGGGAGGAGGGGGAGGAAGGCAGAACAGAGGCCCTATGGATGCAGTTTCAGGACTCGAGAGGTAGGACATTGCGGACGGGGTCAGTATACAGACCACCAGCACAAGGGGAGGCCCTGGACAGAGAGCTAGCTGAGCAAATCAGAGAGGTCTATAGAAAGGGGAACACAGTAGTGGCGGGGGACTTCAGCCTACCTGGGGTGGACTGGAGCATTCCAGACATCATGAGCACAAGGAAGCAGGTCATCCTAGAGGCAATTCAGGACAGCTGACTGGTACAATTGGTACATGAGCCGACTAGATTGGAGTGGACACTGGACCTGGTACTTCAAATGGGGAGGCTGTAAGAGAACTGGGGGGTGGAGAACTCTCTAGCTGGCAGTGACCACCACTCAGTGTGGTTCACGCTCAACATGAGTAGGGAAACAGGGGGTACGGGGACCAAGGTGATTGATTTTAAAGGGGCAGACTTAATAGGATGGGGGAAATTTGGGGTAAGTATCTGACAGGCATTCATCAAGACATGGATGCTGGTCAAAAGTGAGATATTATTAAAAGAGGTCTGATGGAGGCCACTGGAATGTGTACATAGACACGGAGTAAGAAAGGAAGGGCAAAGAAGCCCAATTGGTTGACTCGGGAGGTTATGGAGGGAGTAAGGGCCAAGAGAAAGAATTTCAGAAATTCAAGAAATCTTTGGGGGGGGGGGGTTGTTAAGGATGAGTACACAAAGAAGTCCAAGGAGGTTACCAGGCTAGTCAGAGCAGCCAAGACATCAAGGGAACTGAGACTGGCACAGGGTATTAAGGAAGGAGAAAAGAACTTCTTCAGATACATTACAGAAAGAAGGAAGAACAAAGACCAGATTGTGAGGATTAGGAAGGACGGAGGGTGGGTGGAGAAGGAGCAGGGACAAGCAGAGGCATTAAACAAGTACTTCTGTTCTGTATTTATGAAGGAGAAAGGGGGGCAGATGCCCCAAGGGGGGTAGGGTGGGGAAGTGTGTGACTGACACAGGGATTGCAGAAGACAGGGTTCTGGAAGGATTGAGGGCACTAAGGGTGGACAAGGCACTGGGACCAGATGGCATTCACCCTAGGGTACTCGGAGAGCTAGCAGAGATCCTGGTAGAACCACTGACTGACCTGTTCAATACCTTCCTGGACACAGGATGCATCCACAGGACTGGAGGATGACCCATGTGGTGCCTATTCACAACAAGCATTTGTCAATGCCGAATGCTGGCTTTCTGGCATTGGCATTGGTAGTGCAGGAGTTAGAGACATGCATAATAGGAAAGGCAGTGAAGTATTGAACTGATGCCAACCACACCCCCACCCTGTAAAGACTGACAGGCATTGGGGGTGTACCTTTGGATCATCAGGCATAACGCTCATGCCATTTCATCTCACACTACCCTGCAGACACTGACAGGTGTCGCGGTGTGCTTTGGGATCTTTGGGCCTTACACTCATCCCATTCCATAACGAAATAGGTGCGGTATAGGAGAATGGGGTGAATGCCTGGGCTGAAGACCCCATGGCACATCTCGACTCCTGTCACTGGCTGCAGAGTGGGGGTGGAATAGTGTGTGAATTATGGACGACGATCTCAAGTCACACCCCCAATGCCTGCCAGTCTCTACAGAGGTGGAAAATTATGGTTGAAAACCCTAACGCCCGGGGTGTTTGTTGATATTTTCCCCTCCAAATTTTCAAAATGGGATTTTTGTGACCCCACCTCATGAACATTGGCACTATCATTTCATTACTCAATCCCGAAAGGTGGTTTTGCACAGCAACTGTGCAAGAATTGTCGAGTATCTAGAGGCCAGAGGGGCACAGGACCCAAGGCAGCATGGATTCACAGTGGGAAGGTCATGCAAGACAAATCTGATAGATTTCTTTGACTGGGTGACCAAAGTAGTAGATCAGGGAGGGGCTGTGGACATGGCCTACCTAGACTTTAGTAAGGCATTTGACACAGTCCCACACAAAAGATTAATATACAAGTTAGCCAGCCTGGGAGTGGGTCCCAAGATGACAGCCTGGGTAAAGAATTGGCTGGAGAATAGGACACAGAGAGTAATAGTAAATGGAGTCCACTCTGAAGAAAGGGGTTACTAGTGGGTACTTAGGGTTCAGTATTAGACTGGTCCTCTACAATGTCTTTATGTTTACATTGCAGAGGGACTGGAAGGAAAAGTATGTGTCTTTGCAGATGACACAAAGATCTGCAACAGAGTTGATGCACAAGGTGGGGTGGAAAGGATGAGAAGGACTTGGCAAGGTTAGAGGAATGGTCAAATGTATGGCAGCTTAGATTCAATGCTAAGAAGTACAAGGTAATGCACCTGGGAAACAAAAACCCAAGGGAAGAGTACACAATGGGGGTGTAGATACTAACAACAACAAAAATGGAAAGGGACCTGGGGGTAGTCATATCAGATGACCTAAAGGTGGGCAAGCAATGTGAAAGGGTAGCAAGGAGGGCTGGGGGATACTGGGATGCATAGGGAGAGTCATCACCAGTAGAAAACAGGAAGTTATTATCCCTCTGTACAGACAGCTGGTGAGACCCCATCTGGAGTATTGCGTGCAGTTCTGGAGACCCAATCTCCGCAAAGACATAGACAGGATGGAAGCTGTCCAGAGGAGGGCAACTAAAATGGTGCAGGGTCTGCACCAGAAGACATATGAAGAGAGACTTAAGGAGCTTAATATGTATAGCCTTGAGGAAAGGAAGGAGAGGGGACATAATATAAACTTCAAGTACCTCAAGGAATCAACAAAGTCCAAGAGGGTAGCATCTTTTCAAAAAGAGGTGTGCAAGAACAAGGGGCACAATTTGAAGATGGGGGGTGGCTCAGAGGTAATTTAAGGAAGTATTTTTCACAGACAGGGTTGTGGATGCATGGACAGCCTTCGGAGGAGGTTGTGGAGTCAAAAACAGTGGTGGAATTCAAGCATGCATAGGACAGTCATAAGGCAATTCTAGGGGTTGGGGTAGGAAAAAGTAGGCTGCTGGTTAACTAGGATCTGCAGCTTATCCATTAGGTAGGGAAATGGGCATACTGGGTGGGCCAAGCGGTCCTTATCTGCCATCAAATTCTATGTTTCTATTTGGCATCACAGGTGTGAAAACACATTTCTGGCAGGATGTGAAAAATGACAGCTGTACTGTTCATGAAGTGGTGTGAAAAAACAGCAATGTTGAAAATCTGGAGTGAAAATATGAAAAACTGGCAAGGTTACAAACGTGCGTAGAAACTGTGCAATGCATGCCTGTAATGCAATTATTTTTTGGAATTTTTTCACCAAATTTTCAACATGGGTATTTTTGAACCTCTCCTCATGAATAGTGGCACAGTGATTTTGTTACTCTGTCCTGAATGTTGATTTCCCACAGCGACCATTCCATTCTGTATCACAGGTGTGAAAACACATTTCAGGAAGGATGTGAAAAATGACAGCTATACTGTTCATAGGAAGGTGTGAAAAAATGGCAATGCTGAAAATCTGGAGAGAAAATATAAAAAATTGTAAACATTAATGAAAAAGGTGAGAAACTGCGCAACGCACACTGTAATATAGTCATTTTGTTGAATTTTTCATCAGACTTGCAACATAGCTTTTTAGAGGTCACCTCATGAACAGTGATATTTTCATTTTGTTAATCAGTCCCAAAAGGTAATTCCGCGCAGTGACCGCAAAATCACATTTCAAGACCAAATAACGACATGACAGTGACTGAGTTCATGAGGTGGGGTCCCAAGAACCCCATGTTGAAAATTTGGTGCCACAATTCACAAAAATGGCTGAGATATCCACTTAAGTTGGAAAAAAAAACATTTATGCCATTATACAGCTTACCGCAATTTCTTCAGTTCGCGGTCAGCTTTGAAGAGTGCAGACGTGTTCCCAGTCCACTGAAGATCATTGCTCCAGGCTCCAGAGGCAAGTATGGAGTGAGGGGGAGTATGGGGATGTGGGGTGTGTAGAGGGTGGGTGCGGGTTAGGGGAGAGGGCACCAGAGATAGCGAGGGACTGTTTTCTGTTTTTACAGAAAAAAAAATAAACAACAATGTGGGAGGCTTTTAGCACACTGGGGTGGTCTCCCAGCATGCCACATGGGTGTTTGTTGGCAGGGAGGCTGGAGCCAATGGGGACTGGGCACCCCCATCGGTCATTCAGTGTGCTGGGGGGCACATGAGCTGAGGGGAATTGGACACCCCCCTCGGCACACAACAAATGGGGGGGGCATTATGCTGATTGGGACTGGGCTACCCCACCGGCAAATGAACTGGGGAGGGGGCATGCCAACTGGGGGATTAGGCACCCCCGTCCGCTTTCATGGGGACTGAGAAGCATCCGGTGACAGCCGCTGCTTGTCATCAATATGCAATTTGCCTACATGTTACCACCGCTGATTGCAGCGGTGGTTTTCTTTCAACTGCATGCCACTGCATCTGAACTGCTGCCATAGACAGCTCAACCATTCATTGGTGCAGTGTGGTCGCACCTGCGAAATGGATCATGGCATTAGCAGAGTGGGCGGCACACCTCCAAAAAGTCATATGGTGGCACTATGTTTCTTGCATGTGTGCGCAAGCCAACATAAAAATGGCCCCAGGGATGAACCAGGCAACTACAGGCTACTAAGCCTCACATCAATTGTGGGGAACTCATGGAGACAATCCTAAAGGAGAAGTTGGTGATCTTCTTGGAGGACAATGGTCTCCAGGACAGTCATGAACATGGGTTTGTTTTGGGCAGATACTGCCAGGCAAGTCTAATTGAGTATTATGACTGAGTGACCAGGGAACTGGACAGGGGCCATGTGGTGAATGTCCTTTATGTGGACTTCAGCAAGGCCTTAGATTCCATGCCGCACGGGAGGCTGGGGGGGAAGCTGGAATACATAGGGGTGGGAACAAAGATGGTCAAGTGGATCATCAACTGGCTGAATGGAAGGCAGCAGAAGATGGTGGTGGTGGGGGAGCTCTCATCACCAAGGGAAGTGACGAGCAGGATACCACAGGGATCGATACTGGGATCTGTGCTGTCTGGGATATTCATAGCTGATATCTCACATGGGGTCTGGAGTAGGATCGGTCTGTTTGCTGTTGATACGAAGATGGGAGCAGTGGTAGATGACATTGAAGGGTGGAAGGGGCTGCAGGAGGACCTGACCAAACTACAGGAGTGTTCAAAAACATGGCAGTTGGGGTTCAATGCCAAGAAGTGCAAGGTACTGCACTTTGGAGCTAGAAACCAGGAAAGGAGCTATCAGCTGGGAGGGGTGCAGCTGAAAAGTAAAGAAGAGGAAAAGGATCTGGGGGTGCCTATAATGGGCAGCATGAACAACTCAGTTCAATGCAGGAAGGCAGCAGCAAAGGCCAATAGGATGCTAGGGTGTATAGCGAGGGGCATTTCCTCCAGGACTAGGGAGGTGATCCTTCTCCTGTACAGGTCCCTGGTCAGGCCTCACCTGGAGTACTGCATGCAGTACTGGCACCTGTTCCTGAAGAAGGATATAAAATTGTTGGAGGGGTGCAACGTAGGGTGACAAAGATGATCCAGGGATTAGAGGGGAAATCCTACGAGGATCAATTGGGTGAGATGAACATGTACTCTCTGGAGGAGAGGAGGGGTAAGGGGGATGTGATTGAAACCTTTAAATACCTGAAAGGGATAAATCAGGTTAATACAGAAGGGACTTTCCAGCTTAGAAGAGGGAAGGATAAGACAGAACTTCAGCTGAGGTTGGAGCGGGGAAGATTCAGGAGGGAAATCAGGAGACATTGTTTCACAGAAAGGGTGGTGGACAGGTGGAATACTCTGCTCGAAGGGGTGGTATTCTGTAGAACAGTAGGTTGCTTTAAGAGAGGTTGGGACAGGGTGGGGAGGGTGTTACGATGAGGAGCGGGGAGGAGGGGAGAGGAGTGGGGGCAGCTGCAAGTTGAAGGGCTAGCTTCACATTCGAGCAGACTCGATAGACTGTAAAGGCCTGCTTCTGCTGGCATTTTTGTATGTTCGTATGTGTTGTCTTTGATCAAGTTTCAGAATTCGTCACAAAATATCATTTGTTACCAGGATTTCAACATGGCTTCCATCCACTTCATAATACAAAACGGGGGTTGAAGCTTACTTTTTCAGCCACTAGCCAGCAGGGCTACTGGCTAGAAAAATCCCCCCCCCCCCATAGGTTTTTCAGTAGCTCAGCACAAAATGAAATAAAAACACTGCAATAAAAATGTTGCAGCAGTCATCTGTCACACACACACACACACACACACACACACAAACATATACACATTCTGGCAGTGACTCTTTCAGTACTAACATATGGACAGTTGAAGTTATGAGGTAGAGTGAGCAGGCATTAACTGCAACCTGCTATTGCTGTATTGTCCTCCTGCCTCCTGCCTCCCTTTATCCCTTCTAGTGGCTATAACTCTCCCTCCCTCTGACTGTAATATAGCCTGTGCTGGTCAGGCTCTCACTCCAGCAAGCCTTCTTTCTCCTGCAGTCTTGCTCAGAGAGTACAGTCCAGTTGTCCTGATGGTAGACTAGTTTGTGCAATATACAACTGTCCTGTGAAATAATTGCTGCGGCCTGGACCAAGGATCACCATCACCTCTCGAATGCCCTCACCCTCTTCACTCTGCTTCCCCCTCATCATGCGAAGATGAGCATGCATGATCAGGCAGATATGCACGCATGTCTTAGCGTGATGAGCACCCCCAAGAAAGCAAGGATACAGTATATCAGGTCTTCCTTCAGAGGGCAGGGATCTGGCAGAAACAAAGTAACAGTCCTCCAGAGGAAGCATCCAGCAGGCATTTTCAGTCTTTAAATCAACCTGCCTAATGGACAATCTACCTGCATTTGAAGGGTGGGTGCCAATTTTAAACCCAGCAAAGTCTATTGATGAGATTCATAAACCAGATTCCTCATGGATTCTGATAATCCATTAGCATGTGTGTTTGCGGAACTCACCAAGGCATTTGGCTTTGTTTATTTTGACCTTTTTGTTTATTATGTCACTATCATTCTCATAAGAATGTTATAGAGTGGTTTAAAAACTATTGAAATGGGAGCGAGCATAGAACAATATTCCAAAAAGTGGGTTGTGGTATCCAACAAGGTTCCATGTTGGGGCCCCTCCTCTTTTCCCTCTTTTAAATGATTTCCTAAATGCTTTCCTGTCTACCACCATATTGTTGTATGCAGACAATGCTATCACTTTAAGAGTGGGAAAGGCTCGAGGGCCCTCAAATTCAATGAAATAGTCCAGAAAAGACTTTAACAACTTGCAAGATTAGGGCCATCCCAGTGGTGTGGAGGGCTGAGGTGCTATGCACCTTGCGTCCCACCATACTGGTGACTCAAGTTCAGGACTAAGATCGGGTTGCTAGGCGTCAGCTGAGGGGAGAAGATTGAGCATCTGGAGGACTGCTCTCCTCTCCCGTGGTGGTGGGGAGGTCTGCCATCTCAACCCTTGACTGACCCAGGTGGAGGCCTGGGAGTAGCACCAGTGCCCGAGTGCCAAGAAGGGAGGGGCCATGATTCTGTGGCATGCACATGCCTTCACACACACACACTCATGTGCCACCACAACAAGGGACTGGCAGCCTGTGATAATGGTGCTCGTGACTGAGTGCTTTCAAAAAGGGCAACTCAATCATGGCGCCTGTGCACAGGGCTACCTGGCAAGGGACAACCGGATGGGGTGTAGGTGAATATAGAGATGGGATGTCACTATGTATACACACGCATGGGTTAGGTTTGTAGTGACCACGCCGTGCGATGAGTGGAAGGGGAGGGAAGGTTTGTGGGGTGTAGTGTGGTGGTGGGTTGCCGAGCTGACCATGTGGCATGGAGGGTTGGTGGCAGGCTGGGGTTGTCAGGTGCCTGGTTCAGTTCTGGAATGCGTTCGTTGTTGTCGCGAGTTCAGGTTTTTTTAGTTTTCTCCCTCCCCAACATGTACCCCTCTGGGTTGAGAATCCTAAATGATAGAAACCTAACTCTTGGGCACCGTTTGCTGTTAGCAGATTAGTCTTGCATCGACAAAATTTATTTTTGGCGATGTACACTGGCCCAAATGGCGATCACTATTTTGCGATCGCTGTTATCACATGGAACCCAAGGGACCAGGGGAGAACATGGAAAAGAAAGGCGACTCAGGCTGCATGATATTCCAGCCTCCCTCCCCAACCAGCACCAACACCCAGATCACCAATCCACACTGGATAATGAATGTCCGGGTGGGGGGAGAATGTCCCTCCCCTTCCTGGCCCCATCACAGGTGCCAAGCCGTGGGAGTCACTGGATCCAGTTGAGTGTTGGGGGAGGAAGTGGTCAGTCAAGGGTGAGGGGTGATGGAACAGACTAGCCCCTACCCGAGTCAGCCAGAGAAGAAAGAAATATGAAAAAAACTTGCAAGATCGGTTTGCTTCCCAAAAAATAATTCTGAATATAAAAAGAAAAAGGTCATGATTTTTGAGAGCAATGGTAAATCCACTGATTGCAATTTTACTATGAAGGTTATAGGAGGTGACATAATAGAAGTGGCTAATCAGCTCAAATATTTGGGTATATATCCTGGACAGTGCCCTGTTATTTGACTAGCACATTGATTATTTGGTAAACACCATTCATCAAAAACTGGATTCTTTATATAAGATTCAACAGTTCCTTCTCCCAGAATCTATAAGACTGCTGGGTAGCAGCCTCCTTACAGAATTATATTGCTACTTGTCTGCTGGTTCTGGTGTGCTGTCCAGGATGAAAGTCCTAATATCATCTGTAGGTTCATTAAAGACCTGTCTGTCTTGACGCATGATTGTGCTTTGTTTAGTTCAACAAATTTATTATCCCATGAGGACAGAATAAAATGTGAATTGTCTCCTTTCTTTCACAAACTTAGATTAAATAGACCCCCCAGTTGCTACTCATTTGCCAATGTCCAGCTCTGCAGGAAATACAGGCTCAAACAATGGAGTTCACTTTGTTTTTCCTTTTAAGAGGACTTCTCTGGGACTGGGGGCCTAAGACTTTTAAGGTCCAACTTTGTGTAAGAATCACCACTTTCTGTGAAAAGCTGCTTGTCTGTTAAGGTTTTCAAGTCATTTTTAGGGCTGCAGTGGGCGTAGCCCTGCAGGCCTCTTACAACAGAAAAAGGACTCTGTGCATTCCTTCTGACTGAACAACATGTTGGACATGGAGCACAGTTGCCTCTGTGTCCGTGGCATCCTTGGAACACTCCACTCCTTGTCTCCAGAGACACTCCACTATTTTTGTAAAACACAGAGGTGTCCTGATTGCAACACTTGGGGATTGAGCACCCCTAGTATCACTCTTATGTTTCTTGGAGGTGTAGGTGTTTGGATGCTGAGAGGGAGGATCAGGTGGGGGGATATCTATAATTTAAAAGAAAACAAGAATGAGCAGTCAGGGCACATTCCACTGTTTCCAATATAGCCACCGCAGTCTACTGTGCATGCATCTTGGAAATGACGAAGTGTGCCATGACTGCCAATTCTCTTATTCTTTTAAATTATAGATATCCCCCCACCTGACGCTCCCTCTCAGCACCCACCACCCCCACAGAAACATAAGAGGACACTGGGTGCCCAATCCCCAGTGTCATGGATCAGGATGCCGCTGTGGTATTTTTTTTGTTTTAGTATTCCCCCACCCAACCCTCCCTCTCAGTGCCCACCCTCCCACCCCCAAAATATAACAGTGGTGACACTGGGGGCTACCAATCCCCAGTGTCATGATCCAGAGCCTCAGTTTTTTGTTTGTTTTAATATCCCCACCCTAACCCTCCTTCTCAGTTCCCATCATCCATCCCCACCCCACCAGAACATAAGAGTGACACTCCGGTGCCCAATCCCCCAGTGTCATGATCTAGAGCCTCATTTTTTTTTAAACCTGTAAAAAAAAAAAAAACATCCAGCAATGTCTTTTGTGGCTGTTCCTGCCCCCTACCTTACCCTCTCAGTCAGCACCCACCATCCCGCACCACCTCCAAGCCCTTACTTTCCCATCAGGATCCACCACAGACACATCTTCACTCTTGAATGCCAGACCACAAACTGAGGAAACCAGGTATGCGGTTCAATGTATTTCAATGGGATTTTGAACTTAGTAGTGTAACCTGGCCATTTTTCAATATTTTTGCCCCAAATTTTCAACACACGTTTGGGACACCATCTCATGAACAATGCAAGTGGCTTTGGGTTAATCTGTCCCGAAAGTTGATTTCACAGTCACTGCATGAAATCACCTTTTGGGTAGGAGTTAGTAATTTGGTGTAAAATATTAGACAGTTATGATCTTCAATATTTTGCAATGTAGACTCATAACTTTAGTAATTTTCAATATTTTTCACCAAATTTACAACATAGCCATGTCTGCATAGCACTTCATGAATGTAACAGCTGTCATTTTTCAAATCCTGGCCAAAATGTTTTTTTAAGAAAGACAAGGCAAATTCTATTTATATAACGCCCTATCCAGGGGCTCAGAGTACTGTACAATACATGATAAAATTACCAAATTTATAATGAAAACATCCCCAAAAATAAAATCAAGTATTTCAGATAAAACTGAAGGCCTTCTTGAACAATTTTTTTAAAGAGGCTTTAAAGGCCTCCACCGTGCTGGCTGCATGACTGTAGGGTGGAAGAGAATTCCACAATGATGGTGCAATGGTACCAAACGCTCGATCGACAGATCTCTTAAAGTGAGAGGCGGGTGCAACCAGCAAGTCAGCCTCGGCAGAACATAGGGGGTAGATAGGGCAATACAGAACCAGGAGCTCCTTAAGGTAGTCAGGTCCTGAACCACGTAAGGCCTTGTAAGTTAACAAGCATATCTTGAAGGTGTTGCGTGAACTCACAGGCAGCCAGTGCAGAGCATGCAGAACAGGAATGACATGATCCCTCATAGAGGTACCATCAACATCCTGGCTGCAGTCGATGCATCAATCCTCCAGACAGCCCTAGGTAAACAGCATTACAGTAATCAGGTCTGCTAGTAACAAAGGCATGCATGACCGTAGCCAGTTCAGCAGACGTCAGGAATGGGCAGATACTGGCGATATTCTGGATATGAAAAACCCAGATCTAACAACCAATGACATCTGTTGTTTGAGAGTAAGTCATTCATCAAGAAATATCCCAAGATCCTTAACCGCACTGATCACCGAAAAGAGCCACCCACCAACTACTGGAGCAAGCAGCCTCCTGTCAGTGGAGACACCTCCATGACCCGGCTCGATCACCATAACCGCTGTCTTGCTGGGGTTGAGACATAGCCAGTTTTCAGACATCCAGTCACTGATCTCAGCCAAACATTGGCTCAACATACCTGAGGCAGAAAGGTCACCTGGGGCACAAGACAGGTACAACTGGGTATCATCCACATAGCAGTGAAACCCCAGATTGTGCCACCTAATGATCTCTCCCAGTGGCAAGCATATACATGAAGAACAACAGGGGGGCCAAAATGGAGCCCTGCGAAACACCACAAGGCAGTGCAAAAAGTCCAGAGGAAAAATTCCCAAGCACTACATGCTGTGATCTTCTGGTTAATTATGAGCTAAACCAGCACAGAACTGTGCCAGTAATGCCCACAAAATTCTGGAGATGGTCTAATAGCACCCCTTGGTCCACCATGTCAAACACGGAGGATAGGTCCAAGAGCCCCAAGATTGTAGAGTGCCCTTGGTCCCTTGCCATGAAGAGATCATGTGCCACCTTGACGAAAACTGTCTCAGTGCTGTGCCGGTGCTGAAAACCCAACTATCATAGATGGACAAACTCTCCAGATGCTCAACCAGCTGGTCAACTACCACCTTCTCAATAAACTTCCCCAAAAAGAGAAGATTAGAGACAGACCTATAGTTCGAGAGAATGTCAGGGTCTAAAGTTGACTTTTTAAGGAGGGGTCTCACCACAGCTTCTTTCAAAGCCATAGGAAAGACACCCTCACTTAAAGACCCATTAATGATCTCCATGAACACTGGACCCAGGAAATCCAAGCAGCTAATAAGCCACGCTGGACCCAGGTTCAGGGCACAGCTGGTGGGATGCATGCTGGTAAGCATCTGTAGGACCTCAACTGCCAAAACTGGCCAAAACTCACTCCAACTCAGCAAACTTTACCAGCAGGCCAATTACCTCCAGCAAAAACTGGACCAGAGGAGGCAATACACACCCTGATAGAGGATACCTTGTCAGCAAAGAAGTGCCCTAGCAGCTTGCACTTTTCTGTGGAAAATACTGCCCCAGACTGCAGACAGGAGGGACATAGCCAACTGTCGACAGTGTAGAACAACGCAGCTGGGCAATTTCTTGCTATAGCAATTGACCGAGACAAAAATTCAGTCTTCTGAAGATCGATTGCCTGCTGATACTCTTAATAATGGAGTCTTAGCACTGCCTTGTCCTCTTCAAAAGCTTGACCTCTTCCAGGTATGCTCTAACCTACACCCCTTAGTCTTCAGCTGATGCAGCTCAGCACAGTACCATGGTGAGTGGTGTTGAGAGGTCAAGGGGTGAACATGGAAAGGTGCAATCAGGTCTAGGGCCTCCATTAAGGCTATATTATCAGCCTCAACACCAACCTCTGAACCTGAGCACAGGCTAGCATCAAGTTCAAGACATCCAGCGACTTCTGGAGTTGGCAAGGCTCCAGTTTATTTCTTGGACGACACCAGATAGTCTCCACAGAAGGGATTAATTTACAGGGGGGCCCCACACAGGAATTCAACAGCATGATGATCTGACCAACTGATCTGATCAATCTTGACCACTGTAATGTCAAGTCCAAGTGATAAGACCAGGTCAAGAGTATGGCCATATATGTGCGTCTTGGAAATAACTACCTAAGACAATCCCAGCTGATTAATCAGCAGAGGAGCTCTTGCCCAAAATGACAGGATTCATCATTGACCCAGGCATTAAAATCACCCAGGACCAAGTTGCTAGGGGACTCCAACACCAGCTCAGCGATGAAGTCTGCCAGCTCCTACAGGAAAAGGCTCATACTCCTGGAGGCTGGTAGCTGAGTACTATCCTGCCTTTGACTCCCAAGGTACACTTAGTTACCACACACTCGAAAGACACCAGTGTCCTCACTGGGATTGCAGTCATGCCCAGTGGATCTAAACTAGATGGCCACCCCGGCCCCTCTGTGGTCCCTCCTTGGGCAGTGCAAAAGAGAATAACAAGAAGAAACAAAAGCCACCAGTACAGGGCCAGCATCATCGCCCACCCAGGTCTTAGCCGTGTAGACAAGATCAGCTGAGAAATCAGCAATGAAAGACTCCTTCACCACAGTCTTATTCCTCAGTGACCTTGCACTATAAAGAATGGCCTGAAAGGGATGAGCCGAGCAGGCAGGATGAACTACCTGCTGCCTGGTGACATTTGGCAGAACCCTTGGGAGGGGTACCAGGCATGATGGTCCTCTGTCCTGGGACCTTCTCCTCCCTGGGTGCCTCCTGGTCCATACTACACCAATCATGTCCCCTCCCACATTACTAAACTGGGGACCCTCACTGAGGTGAATGCTCCCCCCTTTTAGGACTCCCAGTTCCTGACAGCAACTTAGCACCCCTGCCTGCAAAAACAATGGGAGCCCTGAAAAAGGATGAAGTGACTGCAGAAAGGTTCACCAAGTAGATGAGCCTTAAAACCTCAGTGCCTCTTCACATAATTCTAGCGAAACTAAACAACATAAAAAAAAAAGGAAACAAACACACAAATCACACTTATCCATAATCAAACAACCAATACACACACATCAATCACACACACAAATTCACACCCAGACAGACAAAACACAAATTAGAGTTAAAATGATTTAAATACTCCCCTACCTCACATCCAAACCTAACAAAATGAACAGCAAACAGCAGAATCTAGACAAACTTAAAATGCATGTAAACAGTCAGAGTTCAGTTATATGTAGTCCAAGGTTGATAAACAGACAGTTTTCCTTTTGATGTTATGAAAGGAAAAGTAGCAGGCTTACATCCTGAAAGGTGATTTTGCAGTCCCTGCGTAAAATCACCTTTCGGGCATGAGTTGAACATTTTCTCTGCCTCTGTTCATGCGGTAGGGTCATAAGAAGGCTATGTTATAAATTTGGTGTAAAAAATATTTAAAAACAACAAAGTTATGAGCCTACATTGAGTTTTGCGAACAGGGTGTTCCATGCTTTATACTGTAACTAAGGATGTTTCCATGAAAACAGACTTTTTACCTGTTAAACTTCATCTGTTCTGCTGCTTTCCATGCCCTGAAGTCATAATCGTATGCTTGTCACAGAATAATCTCCATGTCAACTGGTTTTGATTTCACAAGCACAGTATTATGTAACCCCCAACCAAAAATAAAAAGGCAGTTGGGAGCTTAAACCTTTAGTCCTGGTTGTACCAGACTACCCTTTCCAAATAGTAGTGCAACTCCATGCTGGTGCAATTTGAGCTGCTTAAAACTTCCATAAGACTCCTCCCTTGAAACTTGTCAATTCCACAACATCCTGTGCTTTGGCAATTCAGTAAACAAGTGACCCTGTGTTGTTTGTTGTTGTGCCCTAGGAGTATAAAAAGGGACCCATGCCCAGGAAGAGTATGACAGGGGCCAGAGGAAGGAGAGATCCATGCTGAGAGAGATGAGGTTCACCCTGCTGTGACTCCAGCTGCAACAGGCCAGAGGGGACTTACCAGGCTTGGGAGATGACAGCATGGATCCTAAGTCTGGGGAGTGGCACCTGTCCTTTCAGGCCTGGTCTCTGGCTGCCTGCTTCCCCAACACCTGAACTGAGGACCATCACCAGTATGAGGAGAGACAGTCAGAGGTTCCCTATAAGAAGGTTCAGCCTGATGACATCCACCATGTATCCCATACTTGCCATTAAAGGTGGCAGATAAGCAGAGTCAGAAGAAGCAGACTGCGCTCTTGCAGGATTACCATGCTGGTATCCTGTCACATACCACCCTTCAGAATGGAGCAGGGAAATATGCGTAAAAACAGCTAACTCATGAGTACTCAGGGAGGTGCTACTGGGTGTAAATAGACATTATTGGAATGAGCACCCTTTAGTGTACTATAGCAATTCAGTAAACAAGAGGCCTTATGTGGTCTTGGTTGCTATACCCTAGAGGGCACAAAAAGGAGATGTCTGCTCAGGGAGAGGGGTGGTATGAGGATGGAGACAGCCACATTGAAAAAAACAGGGTGGCTCTGACTGTGACTGACCAGAGGAGACTTTACAGGTTCGGGTGGTGGCACTATAGGTCCCAAGTCTGGGGAATGGCACCTGTCCTCTTTGGATCTGGTCTCCAGATACCCACATCACCAACACCTGAACTAAAGACCACCACTGAGAGAGTGGAAGCCTATCAGAGATTCTGACTCAAGGGGTTCAGCTTGATGTCATACACTATGTAGTGACCCAAGGATACCATTTTTGTGAGACAAGGGGTGCATGTTATAAAATACTAACAGTACTGTGTCAAAGCACCAACACCCAGGGCTGTGTGCACTAACTAGCAAAAACCCAGGCTGGCTCCCTCAGAGAGGTAGACAGTGGCAACCTGCGGCCTCTGGGCTTACCTTTATTCCACATATCACACATAAGAATTGATTCATTTTAATACACAGTACATCATTGTCAGCACTAACCTTGTGTGAATAGTTACCTAGGGCTAAATACAACACTCCCTTTTGATTCACATTCTGGAATGCCTACCAAAAATGCTGGTGCCCACACATTGGAGGCAGCAAAGTAGTACTCTAATCCATGACACTGTCTTCAAAGATTTTATCACCACTAAAATAAAAAAAATTTGGAAACTGATACCAGCTCAGTGACATCACCCTACAGGAAGTTACAGTATAAAAGTATTCTTGCAGGGACATATCCCCTGCACAACAGGAAAGCACTAATCCTACACACAGTAACTGGAGAAACTAAAAAGTACATACCATAGCTACAGAAACAGCAAGAGCATACCAGAGATACTGAGGCACACTGGGAATGAAAAAGCTTGCCTGTGGTTCAATGGAACAGCTGGCTAACTCTGCCCACCAGCACTATGTAAGGCAGGTAATCCTAGACCTACTTGCCTAGGGTAAGATCTCACAAAGGCCTTCAACATCAAGAACTACAGCATACTCCCATACAACCTCCATCTGCTAAGATTAGTCCAGAATGCTTTGGCCTATCTAGGACCCTGACTGGCCAACAGAAAGATAAAACTATACTGTGAATTCTTTCTCCCTTAACCCCTCAACCTATGAGTCCCTCAAGGATCCATCCTTGGTCCTTTCTTGTTCAACCTCTTTTTAAATGGCCTCCCATCAGTTTGTAATGGTCAAATACCCAACATTCACCTAGAGGAAGAAGACACCATTATCTATGCCTAGTTGAAATTTGCATATAACTTCAAAAGTACCCTTTAAATAGTCTTCAATAAAAGTTAGGCCTTGACAGATAAAAGCAAGTATCATTACGATGCTCATGTTCTTTGTTTGCTGTGACCCAACTTTGTTAGCTCACTTTGATTACTGTTTGGATGTACGTAAATGCATCTGTACAGTGTGTGTGTGTGTGTATGCAGTATTTTAGGTTATATGTAACTATGTCTGCTGGACTATATTAACATGTTGACTGCTATTATCCTCCCTGGAACCCCAATGAAAATGAGATGCTGCATCTTATGGGGTTGTCCAAGTTGGACTCATTTCAAATAAATAAATAATGCATTTCCTTTGACGCATGTGCAGGTGTATGGGCAATCCATGGCGAAGCTGTGGCCGGTCAGAGAAAACATAAATAATAAAAAAAAAAACAACAGTAAAACTAAAATGATGGCATTCCATAGAGATAGATCCTTACCTCATTCCTTGCAAATCTGACCTTGCTCAGGCCACCCAATCAAATCTGTGCAAACCTTTAAGTACCTTGGCCTATGGTTGAACCAGAAACTAAACTACTTGTAATACATTGCAAAACAGCCAGACTGACATACCCCAAACTTGGAGCACTCTATGGTATCCATCACATAGCAACATAGAAGTTGACGGCAGACAAGAACCACAAGACCCATCCAGTCTGCCCATTTCTTTTGCTACCTTATAAATGTGCCATCGGCCTTTGATCTGTCAGTGGCCTATCTATTCATACTCATCTGTATGGCTCCCTTATGCCTATCCCATGCCTGTTTGAGACCCTGCACTGTATTCATATCCACCACTTCCTGAGGTAGGCTGTTCCATGCATCCACCACCCTTTCTGTGAAAAAGAACTTCCTCACATTATCCCTTAATCTGCCTCCCTCTAATCTCATGCTGTGTACTCTTGTCCTGCTATTTTTCTTATATTGAAACATGTTAGACTCTTTCACCTTGTTAATGCCCTTAAGGTGTTTGAATGTTTTGATCGTATCACCTCTCTCCCTACTTTGCTGTAGGGTATACATATTGAGCTCCGTTAATCTGCCGTCATATGTTTGCTGATGCAGTCCCTGCACCATTTTGGTTGTCCTTCTCTGGACTGCCTTAATTTGGTTAATTTCCTTGTGAAGGTGTGGGCTCCAGTACTGCACGCAGTACTCCGGGGCCTAACCAGTGTCTTGTAAAGAGGGATTATTACCTCCCTCTTCTGACTTGTGATATCCCAACTAATACACCCTAACATCCCCCTAGCCTTACCTACTGCTTTAGTGGTCTGCTTGAATGATTTCAGGTCATTGATGATGATGATGCCTAAGTCTCTTTCTTCCCTTGTGACTGCGAGTAACTCCCCTCCCAGCCTATAAGTGGCTTTGGGTTTCTCTTCCCTATGTGCATGATCTTGCACTTCTTTGCATTAAACCCCAGTTGCCACTCTTCTGACCATTTTGCTAGTTTATCCAGATCTCTTCTCATTCTACCCGCCCCATCTGGATCATCTACTCTGTTGCAGATCTTGGTGTCATCTGCAAACAGACAAATCTTACCCTCCAGTCCATCTGCAATGTCACTGATGAAGATATTGAAGAGGACTGGCCCCAGGACTGATCCCTGAGGTACCCCACTTATGACTTGCATCTCTTCTGACTGTATACCATTTACCACCACTCTCTGTTTTCTGCCCGTCGACCAGGTTGCCACCCATTTGACCAACTTCTGACCCACCCCGAGCCTACCCAGCTTATTTATCAATCTTCTATGTGGAACAGTGTCAAAAGCTTTGCTGAAGTCAAGGTAGGTGACATCAACTGCTCCCCCTTGGTCCACCACTCTGGTTACCCAGTCAAAGAAATCTATGAGATTAGTTTGACAGGACCTTCCTTTTGTAAACCCATGCTGTCTTGAATCCTGTGCTCCTAGGGATTCCAGGTGTTGCACTATCCTTTCCTTAAGGAGTGCCTCCATAATCTTGCCCACTACTGAGGTAAGACTGACTGGTCTGTAGTTCCCTGCCTCTTCCCTGCTACCACTGTTGTGGAGCAGGATCACATGAGCCCTTCTCCAGTCTTCTGGGGCCTCTCCTGTGCTCAGAGACTCACTAAACAGTTCTGATAATGGCTCTGCTAGTTCCACCCTTAGCTCCTTTAGTACCCTGGGATGTATGCCATCAGGTCTCATTGCCTTGTCCACCTGAGCTTATCGAGCTCTTGTAAGACCCTTTCTTTTGTGAAGGGACTAATGCTCACCTCCCTCCCCCATGTGTCCATGGTGCTGAGCTGTGGGCCCTGCCCTAACTTCTCTTCAGTAAATACTGAGCAGAATTATCTATTTAGGATAGATGCTTTTACATGGTCCTCCTCCTCCTCACATGCCCCCTTATCTCCTTTGAACTTAGTAATACCCCCTCTGGACTTGCTCCTTTCACTAATGTATCTATAGAAAGTCTTGTCACCTTCTTTTACTGTTTGTGCTAGTGTTTCCTCGGTTTGGGCCTTTGCCTGCCTTACTGCCTTCCCTGCTTCCCTTAGAGAAGTTTGGTATGTCTCCCTATCTTCATCCCGCTGTGTTCCCTCATATTTCCTGAAGGCCAGCCTTTTGGCTCTGACCTTTTCTGCTACTGTTTTTGAGAACCGAAGTGGTTTCCTTCTTCTTTTGCACTTCCTTTTCTCTCTAACACAATGAGATGTTGCTTCAAGTATTGCATACTTAATCAGTGGCGCCGGAGCCAGGGGGGGGCACCCGGGCCATGGCCCCACCACTTTAAAATCAGGTAAGGCATAGCCTGGGCACTTTTTATTGTAAAACAGTCATTGTAAATTGCATCTTCTTATGCCCCGATTTTGTTCCCGGTCCCAAACTCACGTGGCATCCCTGTATTTTACGGGGAAATGGGGCACTCTACATGGAGAGTGTTCCTTACTGTTCATACAACCAAACAGAACTGTCTAGCTTTCACGACACATAACGCATTCTACAGGAAAACACAGGAAGATAACCTGGGGTTACAAGGAAATGTGACAAAACAATTGTTGTGGGAGTTCTGCGACCGAGCTAAAGCAGACTTCTGCTTTTGCAGAGAAGAACAAACGGAGTTCTGGCTTTCTGCTGCTGCCAGAGTCTCAGGCTCCTGAAACTTTCCCCTGCTTAGATGCAGTCGCTAAAGACTTGATGCGCTACCCAAATTCCACTGAGAATTTGATCTCAGTGGATATCCTCTTCCCCAACTCGGCTCACACTGGGCAGAAGACAGGTGGTAACTGCCCCCCCCCATTGGGTTCCGGTTGGGGCCGAGCTGGTCCCCCCCCAATCGGGTTCCAGTTGGGGCCAAGCTGGTTCAAAGTGACACCTGAACCGAAGACCCAGCCCCTCCCCTTCCCGAACCAGGCACGTACTGAGGTGAAGGCGTGAAAACCTACCTCACCCAGACTGGACATCCATTGGGTGCGGGGGCGGGTGACACTCTCACCCTACCCAGACCCGTCACATACTAGAATGGATGCTTGGGGGTATTACCCCATAAGTATTTAGGGCTGAGATTGGGGGCAGGTGAAGGTTTGGGTGACATCACCCATACCAGTGCACGCCACCCATATCTGCCTCACATTATTGGGGTGGGTTATGGATTGCCTGCCCCCCCTCAAAAAAAACCCTGACTAAGCTGGGGTGGAGATCTGGGATGACAGCCTCCCCCCACCCCAAAAACACACACGCACGCAGTTGTCCGGGGCATCCTAAATCACACTGGGACCAGGCAAGTGCCCAGGCTAAGGGCTCGTGATTAGTGTGAGCCTTTGCCCAGGTACCAGTCAGACGTGTTTACACTGAGAGGGTGGGACACGCAATCAGTAGCTATCACAGTACAAATCAAAGTTGACATGCTGCCAGGATAAGGAAGGGTGTGGTGGGGCTTTTCCCAAACGATGCATGCAGGAGGTCCCCCTGGACATAAGAGCAGCGCTCCGGGGGGTGTCGGTGTGGGCGGTGGAATGTTTGCTCGCTGCCTTACTGGAAGGGACATGTCTGTCGGTGACACTCGAGGACGGGTGGCTTCTCCTACACACTTCCATCATTCTCTCTCACCCGGCGAGGACAGTAGCATTGCGGGACTTCCCAAAACCACAGACGTCACCTCTCAGGGCTGCCAACACCTATCTACCTACTTCGTATTTAAATAACTTTTTATTTCCACTCGCTTCTCTGATGTCGTCTGGGGGTGGGAGCTGTTCGATTTCCCATCATTTCACTTGCGAACCCACCATGCAGGATCGTCTTCTTGGCTCTCAAGTCCCAGGAAGGGACTGAAGAAATGAGCTGCCAGTTTTTCCGAAGTACTTTTTGCTGGGCGAGTGGAATCATGTGAATTGCTCGGGCTGCAAATCCACATCATGCCTGAGTTGGATGGGTATCACAGGAGACAACTTGTTCCGGTGTTCTTCCTCAGTGGAATGTACTACATGTTTCTCTTCTGGACCAAAGAGCTTAACGCTTTAGATTTCTCAGGTGAGAAGTTCATTTCAGATGTATGTGCATGTCAGGTTTCAGACCACCACTTTCAGATGTGTGGTAATAACGTCCAGTTTAGACAGTGATGACTTCACTTTTAAGTGTGTGACATTCACTTTCAGGTGAGTAATAGGGACTTCAGGTGTGCAATCTCTGCACCTTTAGCCTGACAGCTTCACTTTCAGATGTGTGATGATAGCTTCACTTTCAATTGTGTGTACCATTTGCCTTCAAGTGTGTCTGTGTGTGTGGCATTCACTTTTAGGTTCATAATAATATGACATCACTCTCAGTTGAGTGGGGACTTCACTTCCAGGTGTGTTTGACATTTACAGTATTTCCAGTAATGTGTGGCATTCTAGCCCCCCTCAATCATGTCAGGTTGCAGGTCCGGACTCCACATGCATAGGAATAGTAGTCCCTCCCCCTCATCCAGTATGAGCACTCAGTGCTGATGGTGTGACCACATGACATCCCTGCCTGGCTGCCTCAAGGAGATTAATTTCCAGGGTGGGAAAGCAGTGTGCAAGGCGAGCACCATGAGAGAGGAGGATGGAGTGAGTGATGCCTGAGAGTAGATGACGACGAGAGGAGAGTGGAGAGGAGATGACCGTCAGGACGACGACGATCAGAATGGAGCCTGGTGGTCCAGAAGCCAGTCGTGGGTATGTGAGCAGTGAGCTCATCTGAGAGGAGAAGAAGACTAGATGATCATGAGAGAGGACAGGAAGGAAGAACAGAAGTCCAGTCCTAGTCCAGAGAGTTGGCCCCTAAAAAGACAGTTAAGTTAATCTATGTGAATATTTCACTTCACACTTGTGGTGTGTTGTCTCCTTTCTTAGACTTCACTATTCACTATAGTTTCAAAAATTGCAAATTAGCAATCACTTGTCTTGACTACGCTGGCCTGTGATGTGCTGCTGCCTGGGCGTCTGGTCAGGCCCCCCGCCCGTTTTATTAGTCTGTGACTCTGTATAGGCAATAAATTATAGAATTGATTGAAACAGAACAACAATGAACTTGAAAGAAGAAGAGGCATTTTGAAGCAGAACTCAGAGAGATACGGTTTGTGTTTATGTGGCATTGCATGTTTGTGGAATTTGAATATACTGTCTCGGCGCTGACCGCTGACTGTGGTGCGAACTCAATGACTCAGTTTGTATGCTTCAGCTTCATTAGTTGATTTATCCAGGACTGTTATCTTAAATGTAGGATACATCCTGAAGTCGGCTTACTATATGGTAGTGGAAGATTGTGAAATTGCAAAGGGACGGAAGTGGTTGTGGGGTGCTGGTTGCCTGTTCTCGTGCTCCTGGTCACCTGTTATTCTGGTCAGTGGAACAAAACGCAAAATGCTACAGGTGGGTTTTCTTTCCTTTTTTCATTCTTTTTTTAACTTCTCCTACCAGTGTGCTCAGCCTCAGCCAGTTAGTGCAGAGACTGGCCTGTAATAATTAAGTGTTTCTTAGCTTGCATTTTACCTGTGTAAGTGATCAGAATTCACCATTATTGTTCCTGGCTTCAGGGCTTGCATTAGTATGTGTAAAGTATGTGTGGTGGTGGGGAAGTGCAGTTGACCCTTTGCTACAGTTGCTGGGGGTCAGTCAGACAAGAGAATCTAGGGGCCAGAAATTTGCTGCAGTGGCTTTGTAAAACATTACCAGATATTGTTTCTGCTAATGAAACCAATAAAAAAATCTTCCCTATACAGGGCATATGCTGAAGCGTTGCTTTAAAACCTCAACATTCCCATTTGGGGACTTCAGTAGAGGGGTAAATGGTCACTGTCAACCTTTTGTGCATCATATTAGTTTTAGGCAACAACCAACATTTTATGATTGCTTACTTCCTCTAAAATTCATTGATGTCACTAGTTGCTATTTGCCTATCTGCCTCCTTGCTTTTTAGAATCAAAATGCATGGTAATGTATAACTATGACCAGATTGGTTTTGTTTCAGATCACTGAATACTCTTAGTGCACACTTCCTCAACATTAGAAACACACTTGAATAGTGCAGCCACTCATGATACAATACTGTGTCCTTTACTCCCACAGCATCATGAGTTGTTAGATTGTATTGGTGATGTTCCCCCTGTGTCCAGGAAAGATGCAGTGAGAGCTGGTCAAGAAATGTAAACACACATGTTTTGGTGTGACACCAGTATGGTGGGCAGTTGGTATTTCACATTTTTAATATAAGATAGGGATCTGAATCAAACTACCAGCTGCATGATGCATCAGTAGTCTCTCTATAGAATGAGAACAATCATAAAATGTGTTTTTTAAACTAGGGACACTTTGAGACCTAAGGGGACTGTGACAGTGTCCCTTTAATGCAAAGAAAGCTCTGTTGGCTAGTGCAGCCATCTGCAGCTACAGGCTATATAGAGCTGACTGTAGATAAGGACCAAAGGCCCATCCAGTCTTCCCATTTTTCTACCTTATGAATGTGCCATCGGCCTTTGCTCTGTCAATGGCCTATCTATTCATACTCATCTGTATTGCTTCCTTATGCCTATCCCATGCCTGTTTGAAGCCCTGTACTATATTCATATCCACCACTTCCCGAGGTAGGCCGTTCCATGCATCCATCACCCTTTCTGTGAAAAAGAACTTCCTCACATTACCCTTAATCGCCTCCCTCTATTCTCATGCTGTGTCCTCTTGTCTTGCTATTTTCTTATACTGAAACATGTTAGACACTTTCACCCTGTTCATGCCCTTAAGATGTTTGAATTGATTCTGAATTTCTGTAGCTTTGATATTCTACTACAATCTTGAATCAACTTGTCCTGATGGTTAGTGCAAAAAAAAAAGGTTAAGGTTGACCCCTGCTTCCACCCTCTTTTGCCTGTTGTAGACAGACAATTGTTTGTGAGTTGTGACTGTGCCATAATGAGTTTACAGTTGCACCTGTTTTTATCTTCTCTGCTTTGCTGCCTAGTTGGTAATAAATACATTTTAATATTGCTATGTTTGCTGCTGTGCATTTAATGCTTATATTACTGCATTTATTTCTGTATAACTGGCAAATCTGGATGAAGAAATCTGTCAGGGATTGGGCAGATGATGGGGAGGGGGGACCATGGGGCGGAACCAAATAGGTAGTGTGGGCAGAGTCAATGGGGAGGGGTGGGGCCAGACCATACATCACATTGGCCCTACCACTTTTCAGAACCTTCCGGCACCACTGTACTTAATGTTTGCCCACTTTGCCTGTACCCCCTCACCTGTATTTCTTTTTGCCACGGCTAGCTTAACTCTGTTGGCCATCTTATCAAAGTCAGCTCCTCTGAAGTCCCATATTTTTGCCTTGGAATGGGATGATTTAGTTGTAGTGGCCAAATTGAACCATACCATGTGATGGTCACTGGCCCCCAGGTGACCTTCTACCTGGAGATCTGTGATCATTTCCCTGTTAGTCAGTACTAGATCTAGGATAGCACTGTCTTTCTTCATCCACCAAGAAGCTTATAATTAAACAATCACTACTGCCAGCCCTGGAGTACAGCAGTGAAATTTACAGTCCAGCCCCATCCTTTTCATTGAAACATAGAAACATATAATTTGTTAGCAGAAAAGGACCAACTGGTTGACCCAGTCTGCCCAGATGGCCATTGCCTAGTCCATGTCTGCAAGCTAAATAAAATCACAACAGTGTCTGCAGGTTTGCACTGGCTTATGACAAAAGAATGCATCATTGTTTTCTGTATTACAATCTTGGCCACCTATCTGCAGAGAAGAGACTGACCTCAAGTGGACAACCACATTACACAAATGCCTCCATGGGCAGTGGTCAGCCTATATCAGCAATCTCTTGAGCAGGCCTTCTCAACTCTATGCACTCAGGTCACAAAATAAGGATCTGCTTCATGTAGCCAGAGTACTCAAAGCCATTAGAAAAAAGGCCCTAGCCGCGCCTACCACCTGGATCACTCTCTCTGGACATGTCAATGAAGTCACAAGTACCACTACTTTCTAACAAGTCATGTTTGTATACCTTGATACTCTGTATAACTGCTCTCTCTCTCCCATTCTTCTGTTCATGCAATCACCCAGCCATCTATCATTGACATTTGCATACTCTGTCTCGTATATCATATAAAAATGTAAATCTATATATGTTGTAACTGTTGTAACCATTTACCTTCTGTTTATTAACTTTATGCTAAGCTAGTCTTGTAAGTGTTAGGAATAGCTGCTGATTAATTTGTCCCCTTAGGGCCTTTTTGAAAACTAGACATGAACCTAAATAGGGATACCCCGGGGCACACAATTCCAAATAAATGTTACTATGGGATTTAAACACAATCTTCCCTTATCACTGATTGGAAAAATTAGTATTATCAAGACAAACATCCTACCTTCCTTCTCCTGTTTATTCCAGGTACTCCTTATCCATGTTCTGTACACGTTTTAATAAAACTTCATGGTCACTAATCTCATCCTTTATATTGCCTAGAAAAGCACCACAGATTAAACATACTATAAGTCACGCCAAAAAAATCGGGGGACTGGCTTTGCTGGATTATTAGAAACTATTATAGAGCCCGCCAATTGGACCTGGTACTGCGATGGTAAATGTAGAACTTGGAAATACCATCACGGGTGGACTTAGGAACAGCTGACATGGGGGGAAAAATGTGTTTCTGGCTACGTATCAATACACGTAACACCACTGGCCTAATCCGCTCATATTTATTTGAATTTTGTTAACCAGGTAAACCCATTGCCTCGGTGGACCCTTTATCAGGGGTGACCTAGAATTAATTACGGAAATAAGTCACAAACTGAAATGAACAATACAACAGTGGAAAGAACTGTCAGTCGTACAAGCACACAAGATTAGATTCAAGGCATAGTATAGCACTAATACAATATAGTCAGTCATAGACATTTGATGGGTCCTGTAATACAGGGCTAGATAGTTATCAATACTAGACATTAGGCTCTTGCCAAAATTCCTTAAGGATGCAGCATTCCAATTATGGTGGATAAAGGGGATCACCTGCATACAAAAAATTATATGACAATGGTACCATATGTAGTCATTAAAAGCCTTAGAATGCACTACAGGCTTCCCTACATGCACCACTTCAAATATCTTCAACTATGGAACCTCATAGCACAAGAAATAGGAAAATCATACAACAGGCTAGCATGAATTTCTCACAAGGCATGAGAACCATCTCTATGCTATATCGGATATCTGGGAGTTGTGCTGGACAGCACCCTTTCCTATGCTCAGCATGTCGACTATCTTGTAAGAACAGTGCATCAGAGATTAGGTTTGCTATTCCACCTTCATCAAAGCCCAGATCCCAAAGCCAGAAAACAGCTGGCAAACAGTCTACTGTTATCTCTTCTGGACTATGGTATTTTAGGGTACTCAGCTGCTGGGATAGGGGTAATGGCCAGGATAAGAGTAATATACAATTCTACTTGTAAGACAAAGAACCTCGGTGCAAAAGCACTGAGGCAAGGGTTACCCCAACGGTCACTGGCCATAAAGCCAAGTTTCAAAGAAATACAAGGTCACATATACCCCAATAATGCAAAACATCATGGGCTGTACATGCAAATCACCATGAAATTTTAGGCTGGTTCAGTTTTAAGCAGGAGTGCATTGTGCCAAATGGCCTCTCACACAATCTGCAAAGGGTGCAAACAGAAGTCTTCTGTTTGTGCCCTTTGCAGATTGTGTGAGAGGCCATTTGGCACCATGCATTCCTGCTTAAAGCTGAACCAGCCTAAAATTTAATAATGATTTACATATACAGCCCACAATGCTTTGCATTATGGGGGTAAGTGTTATTTTTGTGATTCTATTTCTAGATTTGTTACAGGCTTACCGCTATGTACCCACCATTGTCTATTATACAACAAGATGGATTACCTTTCATTTGATCACGGAGTCACTTTCAAAACTTCCATTTTCTTTCACAATGTCCTGCTTGGTAAGTTGTTCCCCTCTATTATGGAACTTTTTTCTGTTAGGTGTAGCAATCAGAATACTAGATCCCATGCTGAACTACTATTTTCAGTTCCTTTTAAAAAGTCCTCAGCAGGTCAGAAATCTCTTGATTATCCAACAGTACGGCTTTATAATAATCTACCATCTCAGTGTAAAGTAGTCAGTTTCTCAATGTTTTTATCACATATTTTTACTACACTTGCTAATGGGTCAAGCCTGTTGCCCCTGTGCACATTAATTCAAGTTTATCTGTCTATAATATTATCCACTCATTCCAATTGCTTGCTGATTATGTATGTATTTTATTCAATCTTTGTATTTGTCTGCTGTTTTTGTATAATAATATATTACTTGTTTGTACTATCTGTTGGTCAATTTTGAAAACAGGCAATTTTTACTCAGTATGCTTACCAAGGTAAACAATACATGAAATGAAATAATATGAAATGTGTTAGATTGCATGGTGACCCCAATGCAGTTCTAGATCAACTAAAACAAAAATAGGATATGTCATATTCATAGGACATCCCACTCTCAGAGAAGGAATGGAACCAGGCATCTATGGGGGTCAAGGGCATTCCAGGCCATCAGGGGGCATTCCAGTGGGTGGGGACCATCACAGAAGGTTAGGGTACATTCTAGCAGGTCTGGGGGTGTTCTGGTGAGTCACTGGACATTTTGGGGATGGAGGCCCATTTTGACATGTCAGAAGGATTTCTGGTAGATATGGGGCATTCCAGTAGTTTGTGGGTAGCATTCTGGTGGATCAAATGACATTCTGGTGGGTCAAGGGGCATTATGGTGGGCCAGCAGCTATTTCCATTGGAATGGATACTCTGGCAGGTCAGCAAGCATTCCAGCAGGTCAGGAGAGCTATTCCTGTGGGTCAGGAGTGCCATTCCAATGTGGCAGGGGTGCTATTTTTGCAGGTCAAGGGAATTTTTGTGGGTGATGGGTACGCTGGATGATCTAGGGACATTCCAGTGGGTCGGGGAGTATTCTGACAAGTCAGGGGGCATTTTGGGGGTATGCTGTTCTGGTGGGTCAAGAGGTATTCTGGGGGGGGCCTTTCTGATGGGCTAGGAGCATTCCAACAAATTAGAAAGCATTCCATAATGTTAAGGACCATTTTTATGGTCAGGAGTGTCTTTCTGACAGAAGGGGTGCTATGCTGGTTTGTTCAAAGGGCATACTGGTGGATAAGGTATTAATTCCAGCTTGGGAGGAGAGTCATGACAAATGCGAGACCAGAATTGATGCATTCCAGTTCTAGGTGCTTTACATTTTGAGACTAATTACAGTTTTCCCCATTCCCTCCCAGTTGATGCACACGGGCATTTCCAATAGTCAGTGCACAAAAGGAAAGTCCAAAAACAGTGGTAAGTAAGCAGACCATGTGGTGTCAATAAAATGTAATGATACAGTACATCAGCATTCCACACTGAGACCCTATGGTTACTTCAAGGTCTGTAACTGTAATAACTGATCTCCTGCTTTATAAATGTAGAAGTCCAGAGTGAGATTCCAAATCATAATACAAACACGTGACACTGAACATTGATTCAGTTATCACATTAAGGTAGTTAAAACAAGCAGTTATATCAAGTATCAGGAAATGTTACAGAGACACCCAATCTGCCTATTACAAACCAGGCAGGAACAGTGATAGCAATGTTAACATGAATAACAGTGTCAAAGAAGAGCAACTCTAAAATGGATATTATAGTCCCCAGAGAGTTCTAACTATTTGCTACAGCATTGGACATGTGAAATTACAAGCAGCTGCACGTTGAAACACAGTGGGTCAGCTGAATGCCACGTGGTGGTGCAGCAAAGATATCAGTACAAAAGTCAATAATTACAGAGAAATTCTGTCATTGTCCTAATTTATATTAGTCCCACCAAATTTGTCATCTAAGCATTAGAGCCCCAGTGAAGCATACTGAACAAAACAAAATAAAAGAGTAGCGTACCTATGTATGTACAGCCCCCCCAGCTCAGCTACATGCTCCCTTGTCTCACTGGAGTGACCCCTCAAACCAATGGAATCTTCTGACCTCCCAGAATGTCATCTGACCAAGTGGAATGCTATCCAGTGGCACCCTCTCCCTCGCCCCATCCCATGCCAATGTGATCCATGGTGTCCAGTAGATTCCCCCACTCCCAAGATGGCAACCAGTACACTCTTCCTTTCATCTCCTCAGTTGCCACCATCTGAGCTTTATCACAAGTGCAGTTTAATAAAGATACACATTTTATTAAATTGAGGGTTGCAATAATGTTCAGATGGCAGTCAACAGAGGAGGTGAGGGTGTTGTCACTGGAGACCAGGGATCATGGGGTGAGGGATTGGGACACTGGACATCAGAGATCATGTTGTCATAAGATGGGATAAAGGACGGGATTGTCACTGGACACAGTGGATCATGTTCACATGCAATGTAATGTGTTGAGGGAAGGGAATGTCACTAGACACCAAGGATTCTTGCCAGGGATGGGGTGAGGGAGGTGTGCTACCGGACACTACGTATCATGTAGCATCAGATAGGCAGTCCAGTGTGGTGGTGGCCATTCGAGCAGCCAAATGGCAATTTCAGCTTGTTGTACGGGATTCTGGCAGATCAGTGGTCATTCCAGTCAGCTAGGAATATTTTGGCAAGTTGGGACATTCCAGTAGGTTAGGGGTTCATTCTAGTGGGGCAAGGGGCAATTCTGGTGGGTCTAGGATATTTTGGTGGTCTGGGCAACATTCTGCCAGGTCCAGGGGCCATTTCAGAGGGTAAGTGGGTCATTTTTATTGGGGGGCATTCCATGGGTTCATGGCAAAAGGAAAACCAGAATCAATCCATTCCATTTCTGGATGCATTCTAGTTCTGAATCAATTGAATTCCAGAGTTCATCCATTCCTGGGAAATTCCCACTAGCCAAGAGCTACTGTTAGAGTGCACCTTTGATTTCCATGTATTGCAGTCTCAAGAACCATCACCAACAGTCTCTCAGCTGTTACAGTTCCTTACTTTAGGACTTCTGTTATTCGTAGCTCTCGTCATTAGACTGCGCTGCATTGCACAGACTGCCTTTTCTCATATGCAACACTTTCCCAAAAGTAAAGGGAATAGAAATAGCAATGTCTGCCCACTAACTACAGCTAGTATTACTTGGGGGCACAGTGCCACTAAAATTTCAAGACACAGGCTGCAATCACTGGAAAACTGTCAAAGCTACAGTTTTTCTGTTTTTAATTACACTCGCTTTCCAAACCCTAATTGTGTTTTCGATTAGGAGCTGCATGAATTAGGTTTGTACGCTAAGGATCAAAAAAGAAAACTTGATGTGTAAAATATCTGTCTACCACATTTTAAAAGAAGTCAGAATATTATTTACTCAGCTCTCTGAACTGGACAAATGAAAACCGTCTTCAGGACTTACAAACCCTCCTTTGTCCTTTTTCTTTCTCCTGGGATCACCCCCAGTATTTACTTTTTCTCTCTCCTTTTCCCACTACCAGTTTTTACTCACAGCAAACATCACTGGTGGTGACTGGGTCCCTAGTATAGGCTTCCCTATGATGCTACCTCAGTGTGGTGCATGGCACCATCAGAACCAACTAATTCTTTAATCCCCCCCCGCTTGGTATGTACTCTGAATACTTACCCTTCCATAGAAGCACTGAGGATCAGAAAGGTTGGTGGGTACTGTGTAAGCAATAAGACGTAACAGGGTAAGCAGTACTGTTGGGCAATGGCACATTTCAGGGATTCAACTTATGATTCACACACCCAAGAAGTAACACTGTCCCACAGTTGCACCCAAACTGGAATACCTCCTGCCTTATGGCTCCATTGTAGAACTGTGCAGAACTTTAATGTTCTGCTTCTACCGGAGTTGCGCAGAATTTTGAAAAGTCTGCCAAATTCTGCAGAATTCAAAAATTCCAAAAGCAAAATATTTTTTACAGGTTTACATACACAGTGGAATAGTATTCATCATTTTACATAAACTGCAGATTTACTGTCTGCAAGCTGTGGAATAATTTCTGTGGTTTACATAACAATGCATTTCGGAATTGTGCAGAATTAAAAAAGAAAACATTTTGGAAGTGGATTTCAGCAGCTGAATTCCACATTCTGCCCAGTTCTACTCTCCTGATACTTAATTATTGAGCTGAGTTACATGGTTTCCATGTCAGAAAACAACTCTTTTCCTGTAGCTGTTAAGGAAGTACATGTAAGCTCCCACCCCCAAAGGGCTTACCTTGGGGGGCTGCGGCCCCACTAGGTCCTTTTTTCTGCCTCTGGTCCCCTGTGTAGCTGGAACAGGACCAGAAGGCTTTGGTCAGAGGCTCTGGGGGGGGGGGATTCATGCCATGGTGCCTGGCTGACTGCAGGGTTGCAGACACCAGCATCCTATGGTTCCTCGACCCATGTGGGGGGGGCAAGGTCCAATTGATGTCTCTGCACCTCTGGGCACATAGGAGGTAGTTACTCAGTTATGGGAGCATCGAAAGCCTGGACCAAGTACGTAAACAAAAAACATGGCCACCTTGCGCCTTTTGTACCAGCAAGCAGTGAAATTTAAAGGAGTCACGGCTCCCAAGCATTACTTTTATTACGGACACAAATAAAAAGTATCCCTGGCTCCAGCACAGGTAGCAGAGCTGGGGACTAAGAGAAAAACACCTCTGGGCACAGCAGGGGAGGTTTTCTGCCTGAGGAATGGGCTACTATAAAATATAAAGGCTGGTCTAAATTGGGACAGAAATGTAAGTAATAATGGTGGCCCCATGGGACTCCTGGGTAATGTCAAAGGGCAGTTTGTGAACCCAGGAACAAGGCAGCCAATCAGGTGGGGACTGAGAGAACACTATAAATGCCACTAGCAGCCTGCCAAGGGGAGAGATTCTAGAGGGATTCCAGAGCGAGCAGGCAAGCGAGAATGCTATAGGCTATCTAACCCAAAGGCCTGCTTGGTTGCCCAATGCCCTTTCTGGCTCCTGAGCTGATCAACAGAATGTGTGCCTGTGACAAGCAGAGGAGACAGGGGAAAGAGCTGAACTGCTGACTGAGTTCCCTGAAGCAAGACTTGAACCTGCGACAGTGAGTTTTCATCTGGCAGTTAGCAGCCTGAAGCTAGAGATTGTGCATTTGTAGTGGAGAATAAAGAGAATTTGCAGCAGAGAATAAAGAGATTCTGCAGCAGACAGAAAGAAACCTTGCTGCTAAATGAAGTTTGGAAAGGCCTGACAGGTGAAGTCCAGCATTCTTCAGACCCTTCAGCCAGCTGCTGCAATCCTGCAGCTATGGTGCACCACCAACCATGATACCAGCACAGTACTGTTCGAAACAGTTTGTCTACTTAACCCTCTCAATCACTAGATTGCAAGTACCTCTGGGCTGCAGCTTCAAGAAGTCTTCTACTTTAGCTAGCTAGCTATTTAGTAAAGGGGGTTAAGACCTGGGTGGGATTCTGCTAGCACCAAGATAAGCCCAGCCAGAAAAAAAGTTAAAGTTTGAATGTGTTTAAAAGTTATTGGGCCCCAACTGAAGTATTCTTTTCCCAGTCACAAGACTGTTTAGCCCCACCACATCCCTGCCTTTTGGAGCAACTCCGGCAAGGTACCCAATGTAACCTATTGACTGTTTCTAATGGCCGTTTGAGAGGGGAAAGCTGGCTGCACCTGTAGGTGGGAAGTGTGGGAGACAGTGTGGGTTATCGTTGTTGTTGCCATTTATTATTGTTTCTTACTGGATTTCATGCTGGATAATAGGAAAGTCAAGAAGGCAGAGCCCATAAAAGCTTTCCCCACAATTCAGTGGCGGTAACCAAGGGTACCAACTTACATACTAACATACTAACATACTATTTGCCAGCAGATTAGGCCTTATGGTCTATCAAGTCTGCTCGAACCTAGATCCTTAGTTGGGTGCCGAGACCCTCCCATCCCTTGTGCTCCAGCAACCCCTATCATCCATCCCCACCCCCCCGGGACAGGCCATCATCTGATACATCCACTTTCTGTGTCTGTCCCACCCTCTCTTAAAGCTCTCCACTGTGGATCTCTGAACCAGCTCACCAGGCAGAGCATTCCAAGGGTCCACCACCCTCTCAGTGAAAACCTCCTCCTCTTCCCCCTCACCCTTCCACCTTCCAACTTCAAACCATGCCCTCTGGTGATGCCTCCCTGCTTTAGTCTAAAGACCCCTCCATGTTTACCCTATTTATTCCTTGAGGTACTTGAAGACCTCAATCATGTCCCCTGTCTCCTCCTCCTCCAATGAAAACAGGCAGAGCTCCTCAAGTCTGTCCTCGTAAGTCAAATCCCCTAGCCCTCGATCATCTTTGTTGCCCTCCTCTGTACCTCTCTCCAGGAGCTGTATGTCCCTCTTCAAGTGTGGTCTCCAGTACTGTACACAGTACTCAAGGTGTGGTCTAACCAGTCCATTGTACAGTGGCAGAATCACTTCCTTGCTCCTAGAGGTGATCCCCTTGCGATGCATCCCAACATCCTGTTTGCCTTGCTAGCTGCTCTCCTGCACTGCTCAGTGTTATTCATACATGTATCCACCATGACCCCTAGGTCTTTTCCCCTATTGAGGCTTCCAGCACCTCCCTCCAGGGTGTACCTGTGTTTAGGGTTTCCCGACCAAGATGCAACACCTTGCACTTGGTGATATTAAATTTAATTTCCATGTGTGAGCCCAGCTTTCCAGGGTGTCAGGTCCCTTGCAGGGCCAACCTCCCTCTTCTCCTCAACTACTGCTCCCATCTTGGAGTCATCCCGAAGAGACTCATTTCACCCCTATACCATCCCTGATGTCTGATATGTATGCATTAAACAGGATTGGACCCAGGACCGAGCCCTGTGGTACCCCACTACCAACCTCTGTAGGGTTGAGGCTCCCCACAGACCACTACTCTCTGAGTGCGTCCAGCTATCCAGTTTTCAATCCATCTGACCATCAAAGGGCCTACTCCTAACCCCATCAGTTTCTCCACCAGACCATTGTGGGGACAGAGTCAAGCCTGTCTGAAGTCCAAGAATAATACATCCACAGGCTTACCCCTGTCCAGTTCTGATGTTACCATTCATAGAACTCCACAAGGTTGGTTTGACATGATCTACCTGGCACAAACCCATGCTGCCGACTATCCAGACCTCCCACCTCCTCCAAGTAAACCCCCAATCGTTCCTTTAGTATACTCTCCATTAATTTTCCCACCACCGAGGTTAAACTGATGGGTCTATAGTTTCCTGGTACTTCCTTCGACCCCCCTTTATGGATTGGTACCACATGTGCCTCTCGCCAATCCCTAGGTACCCTCCCTGTCTCAAGTGACCTGTGACTTCATTTATGTATTTATCTATTCCCGTCTTAAATACCTCCACATTCTCTGCATTAACTATTTCCTGCGGTAATCTATTCCACGTACTAATTGCTCTATTTATAAACCCATTTTTTCATATATCTGTCCTACACACCCTTTCCTTCAACTGCCTGTTATGTCCTCTCAGTTGATAATTTGGATTTTTAAATTCAATTTCCATTTCCCTCCTCATATTTTCATCCCCTAGGATTTTAAATAGAAACAACATGTCCCCCCTTTTTCTCCTCCCCTCCAAGGTCCATAAACCCAGCATCTCCAACCTCACCTCATAATCCAGACCCTCACACCCTAAAATTATTTTTGTATGAGTCCTTCGAGGCCTTTCCACCATTTTAACATCTTTCACCAAATATGGACTCCATACTGTTGAACTGTAGTCCAAAAGGGGCCTCACCAAGATGATATATAATGGCATCAGAATATCCCTCCCTCTAGAGTGAAAACCTCTTCTAACACTTTACTAAAAACATTGCCTTATTAAATATGTCCCTTCATTGTATATCATTCTTAAAATCACCTTGGATATAGATCCCCAGGTCTCGCTTACACTTAGATTCCTTTAGTTTTATACCCTTCATATAATAATCTTGGTGAATATTTTTCCTTCCTATGTGAATTATGATACATTTATCTTTATTGAAATTCATTTCACTTTCCTCTGCCCATTTCAAGATTTGTAATAAATCTCTTCCAAAACTTAACCTTTCCTGAAATGTATCCACCAACCCTCCTATTTTCACATAATCGGCAAACTTCACCAACTTATTTGCACTACCTATATCCAAGTCACTAATAAATAAGCCAAACAGTAACAGTCCCAGCACTGACCCCCGGGGAACACCACTCCCTACCCTCTGAGGTTCTGATAACACTCCCCTAATCCTCACCTGTTGCTCTCTATTAGCCAACCATTGTTTCACCCATTTTACAATGATAGAATCTATTTCCAAATTAATCATTTTCTCTACTATCCTATTATGTGGTACAGTAACAAAAGCTCGACTGAAATTTAATAACACCATATCCACACTTTGTTCCTTGTCCACCCATTTGTGTATATGTTCCTAAAAAGTAATAAGATTAGTCTCACATGACCTACCTGCAACAAATCCGTGCTGAAGCTGCTCTAATCTTCCCTTTTTTGCTATAATCTCCTTTATTTCATCAGTAATGATGCCTTCAATTATCTTTCCCACCACTGACGTCAGGTTCACTGGTCTGTAATTAGCCGCCTGATCCCTGTTCTCCTTCTTATAAATCGGCACCACGTATGCCTTTCTCCACTCATCCGGCACCACTCCCTCATTAAGTGATCTTTGACCCATCCAGGTTATAACAACTACCAGTTCATTCCTCAACTCCTTTAACATATATGGGTGAATATCATCTGGTCCTGCTGCTTTATCCCCTTTTAATCCCATAATTCTTTTCATCACCCTTTCTTCTGTTATTATTTCCTTTGGATCAAGATTCCCACTACATTCTACCCTAATTTCCAACCCAGTGCTCTGCTCTTTATATACAGAACTGAAACATTTGGCAAATTCATTTGCCATATCCAGCGGATCTGACATTATTTCCCCTTTAACTGTTAGTGAGCCCACCATATTACTTCCTCTCCTCTGCCTGTTCACATAAGCATAAAAGCTTTCATTATTCTTGTTCATTGCCAGTCTCATTTCAAGCTGCTTTTTAGATTTTTTTTATTTCCTGTTTAAGTTTCTTCAATATTTTGCTATACCTAACCTTATTTTCTGCTGTCCCAACCTTCTTCATCATCTGGTAACAAACCTTCTTTTTTTACATAGCCTAACTATGCCTTTTGTTAGCCATGGAGGCTTCTCCCCTTTATTATTATAGACTCTCTTATGTGGAATATAAGTTTACTTGATCTAATTTATTTTTCTTAGGAATAGTTCCCATGATGTCTCAAGATCATACAGTAATTACCTAATGTATATTCCCAATCAACTTTCCTTAATACCTCCCTCATTGATCTATAGTCCCCCTTCTTGTATAGGTATTGAATCATATTACCCCTTACCAACTTCATCTCCCAATCTAATTCAAATAATACAGAATTATGATTGCTCATTCCCACTTGTGACTGAACATTTACTTGTTTAACAATATCACTTCTGTTTGTAAGAATGACATCCAATATATTTTTGCCCCTAGTTACTTCGTGTATACATTGCTGTATTCCTGCTGCCACCAATCCTTTGTGGAAACTATTTGAGATGTTATTTCCCATCTGATTTTCACCCCATCTAATTTCTGGCATATTTAAATCCCCCATCATAACAACATCAGTGTCCTCTGCTGACCTACTCATATATTCAAGGAAGGCTTCTGTCTCCAATACGTCTGTATCTGGCGCTCTGTAAAACACTGATAACCTACATTTTTTCCCACTATTCCCATCAGTTCTGTTGTTATAATTTCTACTTTTCCCAGCTCCACTATTCTTCTAATCTCTAGATCTTCCCTAACAAAAAGAGCAATTCCTCCTCCCCCTTTTCCCTTTCTGTCCCTACTAATCAGTTTATAACCAGGTATATTCTGACACCATCCATTTTCATTCTTCTACCAAGTCTCAACCACCTCTACTATATCCAACTCTCCCTCTTTCATTATAATTTCCAATACTGATCTACATACTTTGTTTAAACTCCTAGCATTAAAAAACATGACCTTTAAGGACTTAACCCTTCTAACTTTACTTCTGTTTGTCACTTTTTTCCTGCTGTTTTTTATGTTTGTCCCCCTTCCATTTAGTTTAAACTAATTTCTATCTCGTTTTTCAACCTCATCCCCAGTATCCTACTTCCCCTGTAATTTAAGTGGAGTCCATCCTTCCAAAACAGTTTGTTTCTATTGTTAAACATACTCCAGTGCCTAATAAATCTAAATCCACTTGAATCAGCCCATTTTAACAACCATTAATTTGTTAATGCTATTCTCCTTTGCTTATAGACCAATGACCTTGGTTCTAATAAGATTTCTGAGATTAATATCTCACTCCCCTTTTCCTCTAATTTCCTAACCAGCTTTTTGTATTCTTCCTGCATTTCTGGCAATGTCTTTTTTGCTATATCATTTATGCCCACGCGAATTACAGCAACTGGTCTTTCCCCGGTTACTTTAAAAATATTATCCGTCATATTATACAGATCCACAATTTCTGCTCCAGAGAAGCTACTAACCATCCTATTCTTCTTATCATTCCTACAAATATACTGATCTGTAAATTTTATGATGGAATCACCTATAACTACCACCTGTCTCTCTAATTGCTCTTCTTGATTTCCACACATTCTCCTTCCTCACCATGCCTTTGCCTAGCCTCTCCCATAATGTCAAAACTGTTTTGCAGCTGTATTCCTTCCGATATCAGATTTCCTTCACCATTTTCACTCCCCAGTTCTACATTTTCCATTACTCCCTCATTTTCATTTGATCCTTTTGGATCCTGCTCCATTCTAATGTATCCTGGGACTTGTTGTGAAGGACTAGCCCCTCTTCTTTTCCTTTTTGTTTTGCCATTTACTCTCACATCTGCCAGACTATCACTTCATTTTCCATCACCTTTCTTTCTTTTTCCTGAGGCATTATTTAACCCTGCAATATCCCTCCCTGCATCTAGTTTATTTATACTGAACATGATTTTTAATCTCTCTGTGAGTACTGTCTGACTCCTTTCTAATGCTTCTAGCCTTTCAGTGACCCCTTGAAGATTTTCACATAGGTCTTTATTTGTTTTACGCTTCTTGCACTCAAAGGAACGATAATCAGTCCCCAGTTCGGCCACTATAAACATCATGCAGCTGTTGCAGCACACCATCAAATCCCCTTCTGATGTTAATATCGACATCATTTCTTTGTGCCCCTTTTCATCTATCCATTCCATAGCCTCCCCAACTTTTATTCCTTACCTTTATAACTTTTACAGTACTCTTTGTCCTTCTCCTTCTCCCCTTTCCCCACTAACACATGAACACATGCGCAGACGCGCATGTCCCCGCGTGTCTCAGCGCACCGATGAGCACCGTGCATGCTCGCACCACTCGCATGAGCGTTTTTTTAAATAGCCTTCCGGAGCCGGAAGTTCGGCTTGCCTCGGCTGTCACTCTCCCAATCACAGTACATTCTGTTTGCCCCCAAAAGTACTAATGCACTAACCACCCCTTCAGCACACAATGAAATAAAACAGTTAGGAATAGAAGCTCTATTGTTCACTTGGGAGCTTAAGCAGCAGCCAGGTAGGAAAGAGGGCTGGAGTTATATTCTGTTTTAACTGAAATATTTGAATAGTTTGTAAGTGAAATTAGTTTTATGTGTTAAAAATTATTACCTTGAATTAGAACTGTTACATTGTAACTTTGGTGGCTTGTGGATAGTTGTTTGGCAGGGATACTTAGAGGGAAATTTAAATGTGTTGTTTGCCTGGTGTTTGGGGGATGGGACATTAGCTGCAGTTACCTTGTCTCTAAACAGGAATTAACTTGGCTTTCATTGTTCACTTGGGAGCTTAAGCAGCAGCCAGGTAGGAAAGAGGGATGGAGTTATATTCTGTTTTAACTGAAATATTTGAATAGTTTGTAAGTGAAATTAGTTTTATGTGTTAAAAATTATTACCTTGAATTAGAACTGTTACATTGTAACTTTGGTGGCTTGTGGATAGTTGTTTGGCAGGGATACTTAGAGGGAAATTTAAATGTGTTGTTTGCCTGGTGTTAAATACTGAAAAGCCACTGGGGGTTGGGATTGAAGGGCTGAGTATTTCTGTTTGGGACTGAAATTCGAAGCAACAGGAGCTGGTGGGCCTGTGACATCGTATGGTACCTGATGTCTGCTTACATACACTGTTAGTGGGACCCGAACACACTGGACTGTATGTGTTTGTGAGACTTGGGAACGTTATTGGTGGGGTTGAAATTGGGTTTGTAAATAACTACAGTCAGTATAGAGAGAAACTGTACTCGGGGAAAGGGACTGAGAAAAGGGGTGTGCTATAATAAACAGAGGGGAAAATCAGGGTGGCCATATTCCACCATGGCAGGCATCTTTGAAGGGTTGTAGGCTGCACAGGCTGTGGGATGGCAATAATTCTAAATTGGGCCTGAGAGAGGGAGGCTGCCCACTCTGTGAGACAGCTATCTTGTATCAGGAGTGAGGTATATTGGTTAAGGAGTAAGCTGGGGAGCTGGGGGTGTCCAAGGATAAGGGTGTGGATATGGGCAGCAGAAGGGTGGGGCTGAGGGAGGCTAAGGCAACGCCTGAAATTACAGGACGCTATGTTACAGCAAGCAGGAGGGGGATATTAGGGACAGAGGACCCTTAGATAGGGAAGTTGATGCTAAGGGAAAGCGTACAGGGTGAACATTCTGAATACAAAGAGACTGGAGGGGGAAGAGTCAGGAGGGGCTGTTGTGCGGAAGCCTAAAACAGCAGACTGTGGGAAGGGAGCTCCTAAGGTGAACAGTGCAAGAGAGGAAGAAGAGGGTCAGTTTAGAGATGCAGTCAGGGGAAACTCGGGTTACTTGATGGAGGCTGATATAGAGTGTCACAATAAATTTGAGCTACTAAGCAACCTAGAGGGGGAGGAAGGGGTTGGGAAATGAGGAAACTTATACAGAGGCCGGGGAGGGTCGGATACCCATAGGGCATCACAGACCAGCTATGGAAAGGATAGACATAGTCCCAGAGGAGAAGGAAACATATATGTTAAGCAAATGGGGAGATGCAACATATTCCAGACATGAGGGAGGAGAGCATGATTGGAGAGAAACTGGGAGACAAGGAGGTGGGAGAGGAGCCCCCCTTCAGCTGGGAGGTCAGTACCAAGGATGGGGCCCTAGCTAAAGGGGACCCACAGAGAACCTCTGGAAGCAGGGGTACTATTACAAGGGGGGAGGATGGTGGTGTGGGGAAAGGAAACAATCAGGGCCAGGATAAATGGTTCAGATAAGAGAGGGTTAAAGGGACACCTATTCAGAGGGTTTGAGTTAAGTGGGCAAATAGCAAGGAGGCAGAAAGGGAGGGTGACAAGGGGTCTATAATAAGGCAGGAAGACGCCCATGAAATTGAGATCATGAATAAAGGGGAAGGGGGCTGAGAGGGCATAGTGGAGGTAACCATAAGGATGATGGCATGTGTCAAGGTTCTGTTACTGGGAGACTCGATGATTAGGGGTATCCATTGGGAGGGACGGGGTGGATGCCATAGCCAGGTGAAAGTGTGAGAGTATCTCTGGGCTGACAGTGCACAGAGCAAAGTTCATGGTGTATGAAATGGTTAGGGATTGTGAAGGGAAACCGGATTTCCTGGTGCATTTGGGAACTAATGATCTAGAGGGAAATAGCATTTTGGAAATCCAAGCAAGGTTCCAAGAACTTGCCAGAGCCTGTCGGGATAATGGATGCAACATTTCCTTTTCGGAGATATTGCCAGTACCAAAGGCCTCAGTGGAGAAAAAAATGAAGCTCACAGAGGTTAATGACTGGCTCAGGAAGTGGGGGTGAGAAGAGAATGGGTTGGGGGTGTTAGGGAACTGGAATGGAGTTTGGGAGGATAAGGGACTATATGCCAAGGACAGGTTTCATCTTGCCCCATTAGGGAAGAAGTCCTTAAACAGGGGATGGCTGACTACATACAAGAAAGGTGGGGTTTAAACTTGTAAGGGGAAGGGATGAGGAGGGGCTGACCAGAAGCCTCTCCTCCAGATGAGGGAGTAACCGTCAAGCCCAAGAGGGAGGAAACAGACTGGAGGTGGAGGTTTCAGGAGGAGCAGAGGGAGGATGGAAGTATAAGGAATCTGGGTGGGGTTCGACAAAGAGGATCAGGGATAAGGGTGGGGTTGGTGTTAGTAAATGCCAGGAGCTTGGGAAACAAGTTGCCGAGTTCCAGGCCATGCTGTTCGAGGAGGGGGTGGATGTGGCAGCGGTCACGGAGACGTGGGCCAACAAAAACCACGACTGGGACCTAAATGTACAGGGGTACACTATGCTTAGGAAGGATAGAAAGGAGGTCAGAGGGGGTGGAGTGGCTATGTTCATTAGAGATAATATAGAAATTGCTATGGTAGAACAGGCAGAGGGAAACGTGGAGGCCTTATGGGTCACCTCACGATCCCCAGCAGGAGATAAGGTCAAGCTGGGAGTAGCATATAGGCCCCCCAGGATGAGTGATGTTCTAGAGGATGGTTTGCTGGACAACATCATTGCCCAGTGTGGTCCAAAAGGGGAAGGAGTGGTGTTGATGGGGGACCTTAATATGCCAGGTACAAACTGGGGAACCATGTCCTCTAAGGTGGCCAAGGAGCAGAGGCTGCTGGATGGCTTCCAGGATGTGTTCTTAACACAGCATGTGATGGAGCCCACAAGGGAGGGGCATGTCCTGTATGTGGTTCTGGCAGATGGGGATCTGGTAAGGGACATAGCTGTACAGGACCCCCTGACTGGGAGTGACCACAATACTGTCTGGTTTCAAATAAGCATGGGGGGAGTGGGGGTGAGATCTAGGACACTGGCAGTGGACTTCAGGGGGGCAGACTTTATGGGCATGGGAAATATTCTCAAGGATCACTTGAAGGGGATTACCTCGATGACAAGTGTGGAAAGGAGATGGGAGGTCATAAAACCGGGACTTCATGAAGCAGTCAGGATCTGCGCTAAGTTGAAACGTAAGGGAGCAAGGTCACGTAAACCATGCTGGTGGTCCAGTGAGGTACAGGTAGCAGTCAGAGAAAAGAAGGCGGCCTACAAAAAATATAAAACAACAAGAGGGGATAGGGATAAGGAAATGTACCAGCTTGCATCTAGAAAAGTCACCCGTATGGTGAGGGGAGCAAAGTCCAGTAAAGAGCAGCGGCTGGCACAGGGGATACATGGAGGGGAAAAGGGGTTCTTCCGGTACATTGGGGATCGGAGAAAAACTAAGGGCCATCTCAGCAGATTGAGATCAGAAGGAGGGTGGGTGGAAGAGGTGAGGGACCAGGCAGAGGTATTTAATGAGTATTTTGCCTCTGTGTTCACTAGGGAGGGGGATGGGATATCTACAAAACAAGGCATGAAGGGATGGAGCGGCAGGGAGTGGGATCAGGGAGCAACAGAAATGGAGCAAGAGGGAGGAAAGGTACCCCAGGGGGTCACATCTGGATAAGGATAAAAGACCAGTAAGGGGAGGGGACGGATGATGCTATCTCCACGAAAAGGTGTGGTTAGCCCTCAAGGCCCTAAAGAAAACAAATCTCCTGGGCGGATGGCATTCATCCAGAGTACTATGGGAATTGGCGGACATACTGGCTGCACCCTGGCGGAGCTTTTCAGCAGGTCACTGAGACAGGAAGGGTGCCTAGATCATGAGAGGCACATGTGGTACCAATCCATAAAGGGGTCGAGGGAAGTACCAGGTAATTATAGACCCATCAGTTTGACCTCGGTGGTGGGAAAATTAATGAGAGTATTCTAAAGGAACGATTGGGGTGTACTTGGAGGGGTGGGAGGTCTGGATAGTCGGCAACATGGGTTTGTGCCAGGTAGATCATGTCAAACCAACCTAGTGGAGTTCTATGAATGGGTAACATCAGAACTGGACAGGGTAAGCCTGTGGATGTATTATTCTTGGACTTCAGCAAGGTGTTTGACTCTGTCCCACAATGGTCTTGTGGAGAAACTGATGGGGTTAGGGTAGGCCCTTTGATGGTCAGATGGATTGAAAACTGGCTAGCTGGACACACTCAGAGTAGTGGTCTGTGGGAGCTCTCGAACCCTACAGAGGTTGGTAGTGGGGTACCACAGGGCTCGGTCCTGGGTCCAATCCTGTTTAATGCATACATATCGGACATCAAGGAGGGTATAGGGTGTGAAATGAGTCTCTTACGGATGACTCCAAGATGGGAGCAGTAGTTGAGGGAGAAGGGAGGTGGCCCTGCAAGGACCTGGACACCCTGGAAAGCTGGGCTCACACATGGAAATTAAATTTCAATATCACCAAGTGCAAGGTGTTGCATCTTGGTCGGAGAACCCTAAACACAGGTACACCCTGGGAGGGGCTGGAGGCCTCGATGGGGAAAAAGACCTAGGGTCATGGTGGATACATGTATGAATAACAGGCAGTGCAGGAGAGCAGCTAGCAAGGCAACCAGGATGTTGGGATGCATTGTAAGGGGGATCACCTCTAGGAGCAGGGAAGTGATTCTGCCGCTGTACAATGGACTGGTTAGACCACACCTTGAGTACTGTGTACAGTACTGGAGCCCACATTTGAAGAGGGACATACAGCTCCTGGAGAGGGTACAGAGGAGGGCAACAAAGATGATACGAGGGCTAGGGGATTTGACTTATGAGGAAAGACTTGAGGAGCTCTGCCTGTTTTCATTGGAGGAGAGGAGAGACAGGGGGGACATGATTGAGGTCTTCAAGTACCTCAAGGGAATAAATAGGGTAAACATGGAGGGGATCTTTAGACTAAAGCAGGGAGATATCACCAGAGGCATGGTTTGAAGTTGGAAGGTGGAAGGGTGAGGGAAAAGAGGAGGAGGTTTTTCACAGGAGGGTGGTGGACCCTTGGAATGCACTGCCTGGTGAGCTGGTTCAGAGATCCACAGTGGAGGGCTTCAAGAGAGGGGGACAGACACAGAAAGTGGATGTATCAGATGATGGCCTGTCCCGGGGATGGATGATAGGGGTTTCTAGAGAACAAGGGATGGGAGGATCTCAGCACCCAACTAAGGATCTAGGTTCGAGCAGACTCGATAGACCGTAAGGCCTAATCTGCTGGCAAATAGTATGTTAGTATGTTAGTATAGGGATATCAACCCTCTGCTTTTCAGATAGAGGGCTTCCTGCTACAGCTCCCCGCACTCAGCAAGAGATGTTTCAGTTTATTTAAACTCTCAGTCTCCTCGAACAGCACTCTTTCAAGCCACTACACCCTCGTGTCACCGTTTTTTCCTGTGCTGTTTCTTCCCCTTATTTCCCCCTCCCTATAATAAAACTGCCATTGGTTTGTGTTATATGTTATTACTTGTTGATTATTGCAAAGGACCCATGGTTGCTGTGTGGGGAAGCAACTGTGGGGCAGTCACTGTATTTTCCTGGGGGGGCGGTAACCTGGAATTTATCCCATAGGTATCCTATGTCACTACCCCAGGTGGAAGCACTGCGCCATTCTACTCCAGTGTATCGTTGTCCACTTGTGAACCCAGGCCAGCCCCTTCAGAAGACTGTGCAGTGTGGACCAGAGGGCCCAGGAACAGCCAAGGAGGGCTGTTACATACATATTTGCTTTAGTTTGTTTTCACTGTTCATGCTAGCCCCCTGTAGCCATCTTGGGAGTCTCCATTTTATGGTTGTTGAAATTTCATTGTCCATGAGAGCTACATTAGCATGTGAGAACATGATGTCACATCACCCATTTATATCATGTATCTCTATGCCTAAAGTATAAATATCCTGAAAAAGTTCTCTAGGAACACACAAACTGAATGCAGATTAAAAGGAAAAACCCTGCCTTACAACTCAGTTTGCAAAGCTAACTGAAGCAAATGTGGTATTTCACACATTGCTGCAACTTGTTTTGTTAAAACTCTGAGTTAGCAGACAGGCATACTATAGAGTCTAAAGGTTGCTGACACATCATGTTCTCATATGCTAATGCAGCTCTCTGGAACAATGAGATTTCAATAACCAGAAAATGGAGACCCCAGGACAGTTACAGGGACTAGTATGAACAGGGAAAATATACAAAAGTAATCACATATATCCCTAACAGCTACAAAAAGTGTTGTCTCTCAACATGGAAACAAAATGTACAAGATATGCGGGTGTAGTTTTCCTTTAAATCAGCAGTTCATGCTGCTTGTATAAAACGTGGCAGTGGCATTTTCAATTCAGCAAGAGTGACTAGGATTCTTAGATACCGGGAAAATGGCTGCCCTTTTCAGCTCAAACTGTTGTATCCATTTCTATATACTAATTTTTGGTAACTCTTTAAGTTTCCTTAATTAAACTGTAACTGCATTGCAATTTCCATGTAGTTAAAGGCAACAAACATGTAACTACAGTGTAATTACCCCAACTGCATGTAATTAATGATTACTTACCCGCAGTTACACTGAAACTGACACTTAAACTGTGGCCTTATTTTCTTTTACAATACTGTTTTAATACCTTATAGAATAAAGTCTATCATACAAGTTCTGTAGTGGAGTATCAAAACATCCATTTGAATCCAATAGGCGATAGTGTACTGTGTACGTTGCTGGGAAATAGAAACAAAAATAGGCTCCTTTACTGAATCCCGCTATTGTAAGATAAAAATAACTAAGGTACAGTAGTAGGTCTGATAGGACTTTAGTTCCATCATGTTACACACAAACACACACGCACTTTGCAAGCAGGGAAGCAATAAAGAAGCTGTGCAAACATTTGCCAGTTTATAGTAAATAGTTTATTTTGCCTTAGTTATTGTTTGCAGAACCAAAGAGAAGCCAGCACTGGCCAGCCCTCACCAACTCTAGAACAATCCCAACAGACAACCTTAAATATGACTTTACCTTAATCATTTTTATATTGCATTACTTCAGTTCAGTAAGGGAGCCTAGTCCCTTTCTTATGGAATTGAAAATGACACCGGTAGCTTTGACCTGTGCTAGAATAACGCACGGTCATGTGATCATAATTGACCAGTCTCATTTCTTTTCTTTTGTTACCCATTTTGGATTGCATTGTTAATCGTCAACCCAACTCACTGCATCAGATTTGTTAGCTAGGCAACACTGAAGATTGCCAGAAAGTGACAGAAACTTTAATCAGGGGATTCAGACAACTTCTTAATATTTCCATGAGTACCCAATATTTAGCATTCCAGTACATCATGTGGCACCATCAATTTTTTGTAACTATGTTCTGCAGGGTGGCCACTACCAGAGTGTGTGGTGGGGGTAAAAAGGGAAGTGGAGGGGAGCTGTATCAGTCATAGCTATATCATGTAAGGGAAAGTGCTGGAAGGGCTGAGGGGATTGTGGGAAGATAAAGCAATAGGGCCAGATGGGTTACATCCTAGGATACTCAAGGAATCATGAGAGGTCTTAGAAGCTCCAGCAGAAGATATTTTCAACTGCTTGCTGGACATAGGAGTGGTCACCAGGGACTGGAGTACTGCTGATGTGGTCTGTCTGTATAAAAGCAAGAGGAAGGATGTGCCAGGTAATTATAGACCAGTCAGCTTGATATCTATCATAAGAAGGCAATTGTGGCCATACGGAGGGAAAGACTGGGACAGTCTTTGTGTAAGTAGGTTGCAGGACAATAGGCAGCAGGGGTTCATCAAGGGGTCATGCCAGACTAATAGAGTTCTTCGACTGGGTGACTAGGGTGCCAGCAAATGACAGGCAGTCAACATACTGTGCCTAGACTTCAGTAAGATCGCTGACTCAGTCCCTCACAGATGAGATGACTAGTCAAAAAACTGAGGGACCTGGGGGTGGAAGAACAGATAGCATCATGGGTGGAAACTTGGCTGGGGGGGGATACAGAGGGTAGTGGTAAATGGTGAATTCTTGGATGTTGCAGACGTAACAAGTGGGGTACCACAGGGTTCAGTCCTGGGTCCTGTCTTCTTTAACATATTCATATGCAACATGGGTGGGCATACAGGGCAAGATTTGTCTCTTCATGGATGACACTAAGATTTGTGTAATGCTAGACACTGAAGAGGGAAATGTGGCATTAAGGGAGGGCCTGGGTAGGCTGGAAAAAATGGTCCATGATCTGGCAACTGAGCTTTAAGGAATGTAAACAAACATGTGTTTGTGTGCTAACACCAGTATGGTGAGCAGTCTGTTTTGTTTTTGTTTGTTTTTTAAAGAAAAAAAGGAAACAATTAAACTCCTAGCTACATTAGCAATCTCCACAAAATGTGAACAATCGTAATGTGTGTTTTTGAAACTAGGGACACTTTGTCAGTTCCAGTTCTTTAGTTCCCTTTTAAAGTATTTTTTGTAGTTGTATCTTACTGTGTCACGTGCTGTTACTTTGCACCCCATGATATGTTGATCTGTATTGGTCAGCACTATACCTGTCATATTATTGTATTTCCTCTTGTATTGTCCTGTACATGATGGGTCACATTTGTGTCATGCATTATTTCTAAAAAAAATCCCACTCCTTTGATGTTGTCCCTTTAAACTCATTCCAGTTCATTTTTGGGTAATTAAAGTCCCCCATAATAACTGCATCTTTTTTCTCTGTTACTTTTTTATTTCAGTTAGATTTTGTTTGTATCCTGGTCTATATTCGAGGGTCTGTAACATATATCCACAATAACTGCACCATACTGTAATCCAACCAGTTTGACCCATACCAAGTTTGTCAAGTCAGGTTTCTCAATGGCATCTGTAATATTGTATGTTTCAATGATATTAGAGATGTATAGCATCACTCTTTCTCTCCTCTTGTCTGGTCTATCTCTTCTGCATAATCTATGTCCATGTATTTCCTTGTTCCAGTCATCTATTTATTCCCACAGTGTTTCTGTGACTCCTGTCAGGTTGGGCTTACTTTTTACTGTTAGTGCCTCTAGTTCTGATATATTTTGAGTTATTCATACTTCAGGAATTAAGCAGTACACATGATATTATTTTGTTTTTTCCTGGGAGGACTTTGCCCGAGGTTCAATGTTGGGGGGAAAAACTCCTCTCACAAACCAAATAAAATGCTGCCTCTCCCAGCAGCCCACACTCAGAGTGTTTCAAGCAGCTGAGCTGCTGTGTGATCCATGTGACTGTGTTCCTTCCTTCTTTCCTCCTTTTAGTTTCTCCTGCATTGCCTTCTTTCCCTCCCTGTTCCTTCTCATTCTGCTGCTTTTTGCAACTCCTGTGGCCCTTCCTTGGTGGCCCTCACTACTCCTCCTCCTCAACCTGCCCCCTTTTCCTGTCTGCCTTCTTCTCTGTGCTTTTTCTTCTTGTCTGCCCTTTCTCTTTCCTTGCCATCTCTCTGCTTGCCACCCCAGTGGTGTATTCAGTCAGATGTTTTCCCGCACCCCCACCATACCTCCTTCCTCCTCAGGGCTCCCCAGGTTTGCTTGAAAAAAAAGGGGGGCAGTCCTCACCATGTCAGTTTTTTCTCCTGCTCCCTAGCATTCATTCTTTCCTGCTGTTCTGCTCCGCACCTGTTTTGCTGCTCAATCTACCATTCCTAGCTGGCCTGGTGGTGCTGAGGGTTGAGGCGCTGGATGACACACCTTGCACCATGCTGGCGACCTGGGTTCAGGAGTGAGCCCGGGTCTTCGGGGGTCATCAGGGGAGGGAAGAGATCAAGCATCCAGAGGACTGCTCTCTTCCTGGAGAGGGATCCAAGGATCTCCTGCTCATAGAGTGGCCTCTGGCAGTGGTCGGAGGCACCACCATAGCAGCACGGCATTTGCCAGGGGGAAGAACAATGGCATAATGTTGCCTTGCCAGCTGCACTCCGCAGGGACTGTACCTATACAAAGAAACCCCCCTCCACTTCTGATAGGCAATGGCTCCCTACAGGGCTGGCTGTCACATGCCTAACACTGGGTCTTCATCTCCGCCCCTTCAGCCACCTTGCCAAGCCAGCTGGGCACTCTAAATTGTAGATAGAGTGCCAGAAGTGGTTAGGCAGTCCCACCCAGGGGGCTCAGAGCTGGGAGGAGTGCCTGGCTGGTGAGCGAGGGGGGCAGTAATATATATCAGGAGCGGAGGCCATGGTAGGCAGTAGAATGGACTGGTGAGTTAGGGCAACCAGAAAGAGTTCAGGGGAGTAACGGAGGTGATAAAAAGAGTTAAAAATAAATAAATACATTTAAAAAATCTACCATTCCTGCCTCCTAGCCTAACAACTCAGACCTCCACATTCCTGCTCCTCTACCTCCATTTCAACTCCTACAGCAGCCAGTCTGCTGTCTCTACAGTTCTTACACAACCCTCACCAGCAGCCCTACCAGATTCTGCCTTTTTAAGTCATTCCTTTAGGAGGTCAACGAGTGTAGATAGGGTTTGATTTCATCCACCAGAGGTGGGAGTCTGCAACTTTCAATCAATCAGTAACCTATTGGACTCACACCTCACTTCATTGTTGCAGCAGTTCTTCAACTGATATGTGTATTAATGACTTGATTTTGTCTGCCAGCAGTGTGATTCAGCAACCTGCAAATCTTGAAGCAAACACAGCTCCACTGGAGCTGTTTCATCCAACATAGTGTCCAGTAACTGGCCTAAGTTGCCTGGGGTTCATTCTCCTTCTCAACACTGTCAGTGGTAACGCTTCTCCACAAACTTGTTGCAGAATACACTGCCCCCCTATTCTTCTGAGATTTGTAAAAGGCTCAAGTTCCTCCACCCAGTGTTTATTCCTCTGAAGTGCAATACGAAGTGGTGTATTGGCACTATGGACTCCACCACTCCTACTAGCCCTCTCTCCAGATCTGAAGGAAGGTCCTTAGGGTTCCCCTCAGGCTTCTTCAGACATGCATTTGTCTCACAAAAGACCTGCAAAATGTATGCTCCATAAAGGAGAGGACTATCTCTCACCTTATGCCAAATTGAAGAACTTCGGTATTCCACCTTCAGATTCAGCATGGATGTATGAATTCTACAATTTATTCATAGTTGCTACTTCTCATCCTGCAAGAGATCCTGCAGCTAGCCTGCTCCTTTCCCAGTCAGTTCCTGCTGCTTTATCTGAAATTCAAGAAGTCATGGCTCTGCTCATCATATTCATATCAGAGCTACAATCTCATATCATTTCTCTTGAAGCTTGCCTTTCCTCATAGCCTACTCCTGCTCCAGTTTCTCAATACCTGCTGTTCATCCATCCACCAGCCATCTCAAAAGAATGCTACTTCTAATGCTATACCAACCACAAGCACTTCATCTACTTCACAACTGCCAAGTCTACAGAATTCAGGCACCACTTCCTCTTCAATTACTCCTCCTCAGTTCATCTGTTCTACTCATCTTATCCCAGGTCATGACCGCAGAGATATCATACATGGAAAGGCAGTAAACCTGATATCCCTTCTCAGCTTGTCACATGATACCACTGAAACCAGAATAGTGTCTTGCAGAGATGTATCTGTCAGTTCAAAGTCAAAAGATCCCATGTTGGTGAAGAAACTGTCTATTCTGGTTTGTGTTCTCGCTTTCAGCGTATATCATAAGGACTTTACTCTGCATTTCCATCTAGACATGAGGAAGTGGACTTGTTTTATATATTTTGATTGATCTAGGTGTTGATATGGAGGGACACAGTTCTAGCATTTCATCAATCCTTTTCTGCAACACTGCAGCGGCATTATTTTATGTGATCTGTACTAGGCCATCCTCAATAATTAGCTGTTTTGTTGTCACTGTGTTGGGCAACATGCATATTCCTGCCTGCCGTATGGCTACTTTACCCATTTCACTTCACTTTATTCTGTAGTTTTGTTGGATATCTTACCATCTACCATTTCAGCTAAGAGTGATAGATCAGCTGGAGCAACTCATGCTTCCTTTTTCTCTTGAGGTTGACCTGCATGATTGCTATTCCTAATGTCTCCTTCCGCCCAACTTGGATAGATGAGGCAGACTCCTTAAGTATACAGAAAGCAATCTGATGAGCAATAACTTTAATGACAAAAGCTGCCCAGGCTCCAGCTGTCCATTTTTCCTATCTGCAGTTTTAGTGCTGACACTCATGCTCAATTTATTTATCCAAGTGTCCCATGTTACATAATGACAATCACTTCTTCTCATTGTCCTACCTTCTAGAACAGATGTTTTATGTTTTACAAGACCATCTCCTGACTTACATCCCAAGATATATACTGACACATCACTAACTCATGGATATGCTGCTATCTTCAAGCATTCCTGAATCACCACTGCCTGGCCTCCCAATATATCCACCTCTTGAGACTTTCGACAATGTCTCCTCTCTGTGAAAACCTCCCTATTGAAGTTGTTGCATTTGTATGGGGACATCACCAGTCTGCAACGGTCTCAACCTTTTCAGATAATCAATCACTTAGAGTTCACTTAGAGTTGAAGGAACAAAAAAAGGGGCAAAGCCCAAAAGCAGCTCCTTTTAGGACAGTGTGTAGAAATTCATATTTCCCCCTTTCATAATATATCTGTCTAGACACTTTTTAAATTTATATTTGTTTGTATTCAATATAATTTTTTCTGGTAATCTATTCCATAAGTTGGCTGCCCTTTGTGTAAAATAATATTTTATTTTTTTTTGTCTTTAAGTGCCCTTGTTTTACCCGTAGTGGATGATCCCTTATCGATATTTGATCAGACTTATACTCTATATTCGATTCAGACATCAGAATATCATCATTCATAACAGTATAATAAAGGAGTATGTCACCTTGCTGCCTTCTTAGTTCAAGACTGTACAGGCCTAAGTTCGATAACCTTTCCTCGTACAGTCTATCTTCCACACTTTAAATGTTTTTTGTGAATCTACGTTGAACAGATTCTACTTTAAGTATGTCCCTTTTATTGTATGGGCTCCACAATTGACTGCCATAGTCCAGTTGTGGTCTGACGTAGGAAAACTATAAAGGCATAAGCACCTCCTGAGTTTTACTCCTAATATTTCTTTTTACTGACCTCAGTGTTCTAGTGGCTGTAGCTACTATTGTAGTTTGATGTTCTTTTAAGTCCAAATTGTTATCTATCATAACACCAAGGTCTTTGCCTACAGTTTATTCTTGCAATATTTGATTACATATTGTATAATTGTGATGCAGATTTTTTCCCCGAAATGTAATATACAACATTTTTCTATATTCAGTTTCATACCCCATCTTACAGTCCTCATAACTATGGCATCAAGATCTTCCTGAATTGAATCTATTTGCTGTTTAGTATAGCATGGCCCTCCTAGTTTCTCATCGCCTGCGAATTTTGTTAATCAACAGGAGTCATTATCAATAAGGGCAGGTCTTCATCCCATTCCATTACATTGTTTATGCAGAGGCTGACTTGGTTAACTCTATTCCATAATTGAATTCTGAAATGCTTTCATTTTCCTGGCTACAAGGATGAAGCACCAGATTCCTTATCTCGATGTAAATTCCCGGACTTTCATTGCATCTCAACAGACTTGATTTGACTCCTCCTTGATTTGAAAATCTCATCATGACTTAACAAATAATCATCAGCAAGCTGAAGATTCATGTGGTCTATCATAGCACCACCTTGGAAGATGTGTTTTCTTGTTTCATGCCTTCCTATCAATCCATAGGAGTCCCTTCTTGACTGATCATATACTTGTATTCATGACTTTCTGCCATCAAGCTTAAATAATCATGGGACCATAATGCAATATTTATCCAGAACTGAATTCTTCTCATCCTAGTCAAACCCATCCCTGTCTTTAGTGTTAGTTCACGCCTTGGTTAAACTCCTCCTGCTTGGATTCATTGAGCAACACCTAAAAGCTCCTAAATGACTTCCTATTGATGGACTTACATTCTAAAACATGTTGAACTACTTGCTGTTCACTATTCCATTTGACCCTGCTTCAAACATTCTGGTCTCATCAGCCATTTGTCTAGCTTTCTGCACCCCTTGAAGTCAACTAGTGCATCAGCCCCTTCTGCTAAATTCTCACAGTTGCCAGTTTAAGAAAAACAAGCAGATCATTAAATCCCGTAGCTTCCAAATCAAAGACCAACAGACTTCACAAAGGAGTTCAGATTACATATTACTCAGTTCACGTAACTCATGCCAATTACCTCTTTCGATCAATTCATGCAATACCGCATTTGCTCCAAGTCTTCTCAACCTCATCTGTCTTCCGATGGTCATGAAACAATGACTACCAAATGGTTCATGGAGCATTTGAGAACTCCCCTAAAATGACTCAGACTTAAGTCTTTTTTTTTTACTTTCTATTGTTGTCCCTCATTTTTGCAACCAGCTGCCAGGACCTCCTTCCATCTACCCAAGCTATTTTATCTATTTTTGGCCCCCATTTTTGCCACCAGCTGCTGGGACCTCCTTCCACCTACCCAAGCTCTTTTACCCAACACAGGAGTCCTTTGGTGGTCCTACCCACCACCAGCCTCAACCTTCCCTGGATACACCGACCACAATCAATAGCTTATCTCCCACAGGTGGGCCCCCCTTGTTCCCCCAAGCTAGAAGGGGATTTTCACTCAACAGTCGGGGCTCATGAGGAGGAGCTGGTGAGGTGTGGGACAAATTGAAGTAATCCAAAGCAGAGAAACCAGCACATCCACCAGTACACTTTATAAAGGACAGTCTCACACCAAAATGTGATGCAAAAACATTTTTTATTAGTTTAAAGGCCTGTGGTAAAGGTAAAAGTAAAGTACACATGCTATGCATTTTATGTGGGAAAGACAAGCCATGCTTTTAAAACCAGGATAGGGGAACGTCTTAGTGAGATACACACAGGGATGCAGAAAATGCTCTGTACTACCACATATTGAAACAAACTAATGCTGCCAAACATAATTTCACATTCACAGGAATCGAAAATGTTAAGAGAGGACCTAGAGGTGGTAACTTGGATTTAATACTATCCAGGAAAGAAAGCTTTTGGATGTATACTTTAGGGGGTTTCAGATATCCTGGCCTCAATGATGCTATTGATTTGTTTGTATTCTTGCATAAATGAGGATAACAATCTATGTATTTATAGATGTAGATTAATTAATTTATGAATGCATTCATATCCTATATCTAATATTTCTTTAGGTCTTATTCTCTTCCCTTTCCCCCTTCCCTACCCCTAGAAGCAGGATACATTATATTTATATGGAGAATGTGTGGGGTTTCTTATTATGTAGGACAGTATTAATTTTATACACATAGTCTAGGGGATTTGAGAGCTTTGGGGACCATTATATAATTATGTATTTATAAGTCATTATGTGTACATTTTAGGATGAATTACAGATATTTATTTATATACTGTATATAGGTAGTAACTAATGTCTTCTACCGAAACATTGGTTTTCTTTCAGAGATGTACACATAATGGATTTTCCACACAATCTTATGTATGATATTTATAATGTGTTTATGATAGGATGTTTGTTTTCTTTACCTCCTTTTACCCCCTTTCTCAACCATGTGAATATCTATGTATGATGCTTATAATATGTGGAATCATACTCATGTGTTCCTGTGTTTATAATGAACTTATTTTATTTCTATGTTATACCGAGTTTTTGTGGATAACTTATGTGTAAACAGAATTTTGCTGAAATTATAGCATATCTATTGAAATATGTCTCTCTTAATACTGATTGGCTGATCACTTTTATGTTGTACATTGGTGTTTTATTTTTTTATTTTTTTAGCACCATGGTACTTTATACAGTACACATTTATTTGATGTTTAGACACATTTTAGTTTTGAATGATGTTAATTATCATCATTTCACAAGACAGAATAATATGTGTGTGTATCACTTTAAGATTGCACTTTATAATGGTTGGTATTCATTGAGGTTACCATTCCTTGATGACGCCCAGAGTGAAACCAGTCAGCGGTTGGTTGGTGGGTAAGGACCTCCAGCTGGTGTTCCCATTGAGAAGTATTGGACCCACAGACCTTTAAACTAATAAAAAATGTTTTTGCATCACATTTGGGTGTGAGACTGTCTTTTATAAAGTGTACTGGTGGATGGTGCTGGTTTCTCTGCTGTGAATTGTTTGTTTATGCTGTGCACATGCAGCCATGGGGTGGCTTTTTCTTGCTTGTGTGAGTCGAGGTAACCCTACTATGGCATGGGGGGGTGGGTGGCTTCCTCTTCCCAGTGCTGCTGGGAGTATTTTATCCCCTGCTATGCCCTCCCTAACCCCACCCCAGGACGTGGTCCTAAGAGGTGACCCAGCATCTGCCTATTGGAGCTGTGGAAAGGATGGGTAAACCCCTCCCTACCTTCAGAACTCTTCTGCTGGATCGACTCTAGGCAGACGACACCTCCACGGTGCCTGCCAGGTGAATGCCGACATGAGATCACCGCAGAGGGACCACTTATTCCTTCCCACATGACACCTTCCTCCCCCTAGGTCACCAGGGGGTGGTCATGCAATGGAAGAAGGTGTCCAAAGGACGTCCAACCCTGCCTCGCCAGTCGGCACCAGATGTCCTGGGCTCGAGGTGTGCACCCGAGTCATCTGGATGGAAAGCACACTTAATTCTTATGTTTTTCAGGACATTCCTTTGGATCAAGCAATATCATCAGCATCCAAACCAACATTCCTTCTCATATCATCAAGAGTCTTGGAAGAAGGACCTTTTCATACCTAGAAGCATACGTCTCCAGTCCAGAAGAAGAAAACAGACAAGCATTAGGATCATCTCCTCTTAGTATGACCAAAGGATGGGCAGTTCAGTAACCATATAGGTCCTCAGGGGTTTCCTCCACAGGGGTTTTTTGCTCTCCTGCATGCTACTGTTCACACTGTCCACGTGTTGGAGGAGGTTATCTCTCTTTGGGCTTCCTATTTCCCTAATGCTGCCCAACTCCTCTCCTGAGGGTGGGAAAAGAGAAAGGCCGAAGTTAGTATATGCAAGCACTACACATTATTCTCCAGACATTTAATGGGAGGGCTTTGCTGAAGGTTCAGTGTGGAGTAACTCATTCCACAAACTAAATAAGATCCTGCCCCTCCCAGCAGCCCACACTCAGAGTGTTTTAAATGTTTTAAGCACCCCAATCCTCCTGGATTCATGTCATCCCTGTGAACATGGAAACCATGAGTGAAGAAGCATGCAGTGAAGTGGGCTATGGCCATAGGAGTGGGGTGTACTGCTGAACACCAACAAGCCACCATGGTTGCAGGATGCAAGAAGTGCATAGAGCACAGGTGTGAACACAGGGCAGCCATGTAGTGCAGAGGGGCCATCATTGAGGTAAGCCATGGAAGGGGACTGGAGGAGGAGGGGTGTGCATGCAGAGCATGTCAGCAGGGAGCTGACAGAGAGCCATGACCACACTGTGCATGACAAGCCCACACATACATTGGGTGCAAGCAGTGTCCTTGGGCAATGTGGTACCGGTGGTTGCCAGCGGCCAAGATGGAGCAATCTGGCCTGTGTGTCAGTAGTGGAGGCAAGCACTGTGGAAACCAGGGTGGTACCTTATGGTACAGGGAGAGGGGCTGGTGATTAAGGGGGTGTGGCATGGGGTGCCTGGAAGTGACTGTGTGTGCCACTGGGTGGCAGTTGTCACCGGTGCTATATCTATGTAGGCAGTGTTCTGTGTGTGCTGTGCACTGCTTTTACTGGTTGATGGGGATATGTTAGCTGTCCCCACAGTGCATAGCTCTGTGTTGCACTGTTATTCCTGCTCTGTTTTGTGCCGCGCAGTTTTCACGTTTATGGGGATGATGTGAATCCCATCCTCCTCACCTCCTCTGGCACTCTTTTCACCCATAGTGCTGGACTTCTATTTCCATAACGCTGCCTGGCTCCTCTGCTGAGGGCGGGAATAGAGAAAGGCCAAAGTCAGTATACGCAAGCATTATACACTACTCACCAAACACCGAATTAGATTCATTTGCTTGTATCTTTCTTGATCTGTTCACATTGTCAGTTTTGTACTCATTTGCTTCATTTGCTTGTTTTATTTGTGTTTCCTTCTCTGATTCCTCCCAGGCTTCTAGTTTAAACAATTTTCTAATTTTTTTTTTTATGTATATCCCCAAGATTTGAGCCACCTTCTGTTTTTCCCCAAATATTTGTCCCAATTTAATAGAAAGGTACAATTCTTGTTTCTTGCCCCTGATTTAATTCAACAGTTCATATTCATTATGGATTTCTGTCTTCCAATTTCATAGCTAGGGACTGGCAGTGTTTCTGATAGGATGAGCTTATAACCCATGTATTTCGATTTTGAGCTTATCTACACATTATGAAGGCGCTGATGGAGAAAGAAATCCACTTCCAAATCCCCTGCCCTGTCAGACTCACTGTGTTCTTTGAGGGGGTACACTAAAATGTTTGACTCGGCCGATGAGGCAGCTACTGAACCTGCCAAGAGTGGGATCCAGACTTCTCACACGCAGTGCCAACAGCCACTACAGACTCATGCTTCTAAGCTCTCTCAGAAACTGTGGACCAAACAGACGAAGAAGACTCATCAAGCCCCAAAAGAGCAGCAAACTGTGGATGCGAAAAAAGACATAATTCAGCATTTCTGTGCCACACAAGATTCTGACATTGCACCACCAGCCCAGCTACAGTGAAATGAACACTATAAATCCTTTTTGGACAGTCCGGGGGTAGTTTCTTGGGATTCCTACTGGTCCCTCTCTCCTTGGTCCCCAAAAACCCACTCCCACTCATTCTCACCTTGGCCAAATACTCAGGTTTAAACCCCCAGGGCTCTGCAGATAATTTACCTTCCAGGTGTGCAGTGCCACAGGCCTTCTCCATGGGTTGATCTCCCAAAGATTGAAGCAGGGAATCCAGATGGGCCCAGTCAGTCATCCCTTGGGAACTCGGCTCTTTCTCCAAATATGACTGATGAGTGGAAGGGGCCCTCAGGTTGGCTGTGGCACTATCCTTCATTCATTCTGGGTAACTGACTTAATGTCCCATTTGTTTGTTGTCAGTGAGGGATTTTGGGGGGATTCTGGAGGGCCAGAGGATGGGATGAAGGTTATGGTACCCCAAGATACCACCAGCTAGTAAAAAGCTTGTGATTTGAGCACAGACTCTTAAAGAGGTTGTTGTTTCCACTTAAAGACAGTCTCTGTCAAAACTTTTTTCTATTGCATTGTGGCACAACCACCCCTTGCAGGCATCTGGGGTCATCAGTAGGCCTTAGACAATCTAAAACAGAAACCCTACCTATGAGGCTTGAGTGACACAGAGAGCCACATGAGACTACTGATGGTCGTATGCAGTATGAACTCTTTATACATTAACTGTGTTTTCCATGTGCCCTTCTTGCCATGGGGGGATTGGGTGTGATCAGGTTATTTTGCATGTTGTTATTCATAGTGCGTTATGTGCTAGCCTGTAAGCTGTACCATCTCTCTTTCCATCTATTCCAAGATGCATAGTAAGACATTCTGTTCCACACAGGGGACGGCCATCCCTTGATTTATTTCCCCAAGTTGCCTCCTGCTGGAGATGCCTCTTTACTGCAGCTTTATAGGCAATCTTGTCTGGAGCAATTACATCATCCATACCCTCACTCCTTGTTGACTGGTGCCAAGAGGCCCCTCCTTGAGAGAACTTCCCTCCAAGCAGACGTTAACCCACTGATAGGGTCCCCACCAGGACTCCAACCTTGGAAGACTTGTTCATAGCCCTGTTGGTCATAGATTTTCAACTCACAGTTCCACATGTGATTGTTGATGTTCCAGTGTTTAAATGTACTTCTCCTAGTTCCTCTTTACAGTTTATATCATCCCAGGTTAAAGTGGTTATTTCCCTCCTTCCCTCCCATAGGAACAGAGATCTGCCTCAGCTGCTACGACTACTACTACTACTACTGCTAACTGACTTAGGTGGTTTGGGAGGAAGACAGGTGGCAGGGTCATGGCTGTGGAGCATGCATAACTCTTGAGTCCATGTTGATCTAATGAGTACTCCTAAGATCCATCTTTCTCATGGAATGTAAATGGACTCATAAATCCAATTAAATAGGCAAACGTTCTGGCCTGTATTCTGAAATGTAAACCAGTTCTAATCTATCTCCAAGAGTCACATCTCTTCCTGACAGAACATGCTAAAGTCCCTCCTCCAATGGGGGGGGGAGGAGTGCAGACATGGAGTGGAAATGTTTATTCCTCACCACACACTCTTTCAGCATCATTTGACTTGGGCTGAGCCCAAGGGTTCAGCGGCTGCTACATCATCAGAAAGTTACTCTGGCTAACCACTACCTTTCTCTTGGTGCTATTTCCCCTGCCATTAATCACTACTGGACAGAATAATCTCCCTAACCAAGGTCATTCTGCTCTTGGCCGGAAATTTTTAGATTGCACTACGGCCTCACTGGGACTTCCGAAACCTGAATTCACTATGGCAACAGACTTCCCTTAAGTTTTTCAAAAGATTTGTCCAGGAAATAAGGTAAATATATATGCCCTACACCCTAGGGACCACAACTATACCCACTATTCTCAAGTTCACTACTCATACTCCCAGATGGACCATTGTTACATGGAAGTACAGTACCAATCCCAGGTATTCCAGTGCACCCTGTAGGACATCTATCTCTCGGACCAAGTTCCGGCCAGCTCCTACAGGGTCACTGGCCTGAAGAGTTGGACCACTAGATGGCACTTAAATGCTTATTTCCTGAAATCCCTGATGTTTGGCACCTACATTGAGGAGAAGCTAGAGGAGGCTCTTCAAGACAAACCTGGCTGCCACATCTCACTCCATCAGGTGGGATGCAGTGAAGGTGGTCCTGAGGGGCCAAATTATCTAATATTCATCTCAGCGAAAAAGGCAGTGTCAGAAATGCAGGCACATACTGGAGGATACCCTTCTCTTTTTACAAACGGACCACCAGCAGTGTGGTCCCTGGTCTCCTCTGAGATCAAGAGGGTAAAGGCTGATCTCAATAAACTCTGCCTAGATCAGATAGAGATAGCATTCATCTTCCTCCATCAATGCTTCTATAAAGTGGGGGCTAGGTCAACTTACCTACTAGCCTACCAACTATGGAAACTGAGGAAACTGGTTACAATAACTGCGCTATTACACCCCACCACAGGGATTTTTCTCACTCACTCACTAACAGAAGATTGCTCAGGCATTCAGGCAGTACTATGAGACACTATATATAATATCTCAGAAATGGAGCCCACTCAGGCACAGATCGATTCCTTTCTGCACCCATTGGGTCTCACAACCCTTTCTCTGGACCTGGGAGAGCAACTGATGCCCTTAATAACAGCTGAAGAATGTAAGAGTATCATATGACTCTCAAAAATAATGAAGGCCCTGGGATCAGATGGCTACTGAGCAAAATTTTATAAATTCTTTAAACAGATCTCATTGCAGCCCCTACTGGCCTCCTAAAATGAGATTTTACAAGGGGTTTCTCCCCTTCCCACCTGGTCCCACGCAGTCATTTCTGTTGTCTCCAAACCAGAAAAGAACCCATTATTATGCCCCTTGTACTGTCCTATTTTAGTGCTTAATACCAACTGTAAGTATTTTATATCCATTATAGTCAAGTGCCTAGACAAGCTCCTCCCCCTACTCATCAACTGGGACCAAAGTGGGTTTGTTTAAACCCATAACATAACAAATAACATCCTCTGCACTCTCCATGTCCTCCATCAGATGCAGCAGTCTGCACCCCTCTCACTCCTGCTTAGCCTTGAAGCAGAGAAGGCTTTTAATCAGATCTCTGGCCATTCTTGTACTCAGTGCTGATATGGCTGGGATTCCCAGTCCTCTTTATCCACTTACTCCAGTGGATTTATGCCTCACCTTGAGCCTGTGTCAAGGTGAAGGGGTGACATTCACCAGACTTCCCCTTTTTATGAGGGACTAGGCAGAGGTGACCTCTGTCGCCCGTTATTTGCTGTTTACATACAGCCCCTGGCTGAGGTCATCAGAGAAGCCATGGGCTTTAAGGGAGTCACAGTGGAGGGTGCAGAACACCACATCATCTTATATGCAGATGACATGCTGCTTTAGCTTAATGATCTGGCAGAGGCTTTGCCAGAGGTGTTTGCCCTGCTGAAGCAATTTTAGGAGGTTTCGGGCTACCGCCTGAACACTTCCAAAATGGAAACTTTGCAGTTCCATTTTGTTCCCTCTCAGACCTTCAAGGAGGAATTCCCCTTCTGATTGGATTTGTTGAAGCTGATGTACCTGGGTATCAATGTGGCTCACTCTCCAGGCTCAGAGTTCAGAGACAACTACTCCTCCTTTACCAAGAAAATGATTTCAGACTTTGTGAGCTGGGGTATGATAATGCTTAGTCTGTCCTGCAGGATTGAGGTTTTCTGAATGGTCACTCTCCTCAGGACACTTTATCTATTCCAAAACAATCCTTTGGCATTAGTGGATAATACATAGTGATCCCACTACTAGCCCACTTTGACCTTGCACTGTACAGTTTTATTGATTCTGCCATCCGTATTGGCCAGAAATCCCCTCTTGCTCCCCTTCTCACCATCCAAACCTCACACCACTGTCTGCACTCCTCCAGTATCCCCTCCCTGAAAATCCTCAGGGTAGCCACGAACATGGGTGCTAGAGCCCTGTCTGTAGCCCCCTCACTATGGAACAAACTGCCCACTGAACTGCACACCATAAACACTCACTGCCAGTTCAAGACTCACCTCAAAGACTGGCTCCTGTTGGCATTCACCTGCCACTACTTTAAGGACTAGCCCCCCCCAATAGGTTCCAGGGGTAGGGCCAAATAGGTTCTCTTATTTACTGAATCTGTACCACCATAAGCCTTACTTTGCTGTGTCATTTGTTGTCCCTCAACTACTGCCATTATGTATTGCCAAATGTAACAACTGTAACCTTTCACTATGCATTACCTGCTCTTGTTATGTTCTTGTTATTCTGATGTTTCTACCCTGCGCCACCTTACGTGGCCTGGGGCGTGCCTGAAAACGGTCCCTGGGATCAGTGCACCTACTCAATTAACAAAGTCATAAATAAAATAAATAAAATGATCATGAACAGGGCAATGTCTAGATTTATTTGGGCAGGTCAGAGACCACACATTAAACCACAACAATTACTGTATAACAGGAAATATTCGCTATCTGTAAATATTTGCTATATTTGCTATTAATAGTAAATGCGCCAATGTTTACGGATATCGAATATTATTGGGCTCAATAGCATCATTTTACAAATCTGATCACAGGGCTATGTTTGGACATATCTCATCTGTCAGTGAATATTCTCACATCGCAGGCTTGTGGCAATAACATTACAAACATACAGTAAACTTGCCACTTTGTTTCTTATTAGTATCTCCCACACCCTCCATATGCTACCATACTGATAGTATTCCCAGCTAGGACTTACAAAGACTGGCAAATACAGTACTTGAAAAAAAAATCACTGCCACAGTCAAATTCATCAGTTCTCATATTCCCCCTCATCCTTTCTGTTCCTCCAATTCCTGCATCTCTTCGGACTCTACACCACAATTCCGGGAACCAGATCAATCTCCACTGGGTCACTGCCCAGTCCTATTCTTGCTACCTCAGGCTGACATGGACTCTATACAAGGGGAACAAAGGGGAGACACCTAATCACTTATCAGTATGTTGGCTTCTGATCAGCTTCCAGTACGTAGAACACAGAAGCCACCATCTTGATCCCCAGTGCTGAGAGTCTTATCTGGACACAAGTTTCAAATATCTCTAAAGGTGGAGGCCAATTAGCAATTTTAGTGAGCATACTGTTAGATGCACAAATTAATTTCACAGTCTGATCATGAATATTTTTGGGCACCAATATGTTTATGCCAGGCAGACCGCCAATATTAACGTGCACCAATATTTTCTCTTATACAGTATTTCTAATTAAGCAAACAGGCAATCTGGCCCTGCCCAACCTTCAGCTATGCTACTTGGCAGCATATGTTTGATTTGCTTTATTTAGGCACTTGGGTGGCACACACAGTACTTGGCTGTATATGGAGCGGGAGCTGTTTCCAAATGCATTATTTGTGCAGGTGATGTATCACCAGACCGCCCACCCTGACATGACCCATACACTTAACCCATGGCTACAATTTCAGATGACAGCCTGGCAGTGCATCAGATGGGTACTACGCTTAATTCCCTTTCTACCTCTCTGGTGCTCAACTGCGTCTTTTGAAGACTTCGCCCTGTTACAGTTTGATTCAAGCTACTGAACCAAGGGTGTAGGCAGGCATACTTACTGTACACATTTGTGTACAGTTTTGTTGAGTGTCTGTCAAAAACCATACCTTTCTGTTAACATTTTCATTCTAATCTGTAGTATTTGAGTTAGTGTAGGCCACTGAGGAGTGTCTGTGTTTAAACTTCTGTTGTTTAGGAGACAGATACATGTATAACCTCTTTAGAGATTAGAGGAATCACCTGACAACAATCTGACTTGTTTGGAAGGGGGTACCATTTGGAGAGGATGTGTACATCTTTTTATTGGGGGGGGTAACTGTTGGAGATTGTGTACAAAATGGAAATTTCTGGCTACACCCCTGTACTGAACCAGGAAAAGGTACTCCCTCCAGTATCTCCACCAACTCATGTTGGGCTCCACTATTCAGTCCTTTACGGATCTCCAAATGCAATACAATCTACTGCAGTCTGAATTCTACCACTACCACTTGGTTAGGCACTTTATCACTTGCTACCACTTGGGGACCACATGTCTGACGTTTACACAGCCATTATATCCTACTGTATAACCTTTTTTAAGTCAGGGGTTCAGCCCCATATAATTTCATATATATTATAGCTGCACGTTAGTGCAGTTATAGTTAGGGTTAGTGTGAGCATTTAATGTTAAAGGCCAGATTTTGCAGGGCAATACCTTTGGGCAGATTCAACAGATCTGCTTGAAATTTTGCATGCCTCTTTGGAAGGGACAGGTCTATTGATATGCCAAGTTTGGTTTGAATCCCTTGTGTGGTTTCTGAGATACAGAGTGTTGGGGGGAAGAGATTTTTATGTGTTTTGCTGTTTTTTGTCAACCTGTATCTCAGAAATGGCCGTAGCAACAGGGCTGGAAATTTCAGGGTAGAAAACTTTGGTCTCACAGATGTGCCTTTTGAAGGTTTGGTGAAAAAATATAAATCCATTCCAAAGTTATTAAACTTTGTTTTCCCCATTATTTCCTATGGACAAAAAATTGATGTCCCTGGTGGAATAGGATTTTATGCCGAAGTTTAGTAATGGACATGTGATTCTATGTCAGAGCAGCTGTTTGGCATAGGCTTGTATGCCAGAGCCTCCTGCTGAAGGGTACAGGTGCAGGTCAGCACCCCGACCCCCAAAATGACTGTGGAATACTGGGGAGCCCACTCTCAGTGTCACAAAAATCAGCTTTTTTTACCCCTGAAAAAAAGAAACTGTCCCCTGATGTCATTTTTTTAATTCAATGCAGAATCCTGCATCCTGCTATTTTCGATGAAGAATCCTGCATCAAAGTGCTTGCTTTCTCGACATCGGGGTGCCCAATCCCCGGGTCGGCATCTATCCTCCCTTCCACTACTGTGGCACACTTGGAAGCCCACTCCCAGTGTGCTGAAATAATTAAATTAATATTTTTCCTACTCCGAAATGAAGAATCCCAGTGTCGGATGTCTTCCCGAGCCACTTCCATTGCCAACAGGGTTGCCCAACTTCTGTCGGGTATTATGATCCCCCACTCATGTATGGCCACTGGGAGTCCACTCAGTGTGCCCATATTTACTCATCACTTTCCTGTATGTAAAGAAAACCAACCCCGATATCTTTTTTAAACCTGTAATAAAGAAACAGTCCCTCGTCATCTCCCCAGTCCCCCTCCTCCATCCCCACCTCCCACTGAGCACCCACCTCCCCACACACCCCCACCCATACTTACCCCTGGAGGTTGGCAACAAAGATATTCTCTGGACCAGGACACATCTGCACTCTTCAAAGCTCAACTGCAAACTGAGGAATCAAGGTAGGCTCGTATTATGGCTCTCAATGGTATTTTCAACTTATGTGGATATCGCAACAATTTTTAGGAATTTACTAACATACTAAAATGCCAGCAGAGTAGGCCTAATTGTCTATTGAGTCTTCTTGAGAATCAGCACCCGATCAGGACACTGTTGCTGCCCTCTCCACCTCTTCCATAAATCCCCCCCGACCCCATCCAATGTTGATCACTCCCCTACCTTCTGTAACTGGAATGATTTTCCTCACCCCCCCAAAAAATCATCAAAGCCAGAGACCTAATGCACTTTTCCACCTCTGAATTTATTCATAGTCTTGCCTCCTCGGATTGGTCACCCATCTCCTCCTTGCCTGATATCTGTCAGGCTCTTGATTACCTAATCAACACTTTCACCTCTTTTCTTGACCTTCATGCCCCCTTCAAGATGAGAAGAGCTAAAGGGATTCACTCCTCCTGGCTCTTTCACAAGCTCTGGTCCCCAATGTGCTCAAGAGATAAGGCCTGGCGCTCATTCAAAAAGTCTGGACTTATTACTGATTGGAATTTATACCGGCAGCTAGGGAACATATGTAAGGCCAAAGTAACCAAATCCAAGAGACACTATCTATGATCCCTACAAACAAGCAATCTAAATAACCCAAAATGTTTCTGGAAGCAAATTAACCACCTACTTGAGGGACATGAACGGAACACCCCCAGGTTATGCTATGGAATGGCTCCGAGCTATCCTCACCCTCCGAAATCACTGCGGGTGTAAACTCATTCTTCACTGACCTTGATATCTACAAATTAGGTCTCCCAGCAAACAGCCCAGTGCTCCTAACTCCTTTTACTGAACCTCACTCCCCCATCTTTCACCTAAAACTTACTTCATGGGGGAAGGTCCTTAAGCTCCTACTGGGCTTCAATCCAGATAGTTCCCCTGGCTTTGACAGCCTTCCTCCCAGATTCCTCAGGATTGGTCCCCCCGCTCTGGCATACTCAATTGCCCAGTTGATAAACAGATCCTTCCTCACACAGTCTGTGCCAGATAAATGGAAAACCACTACCGTTGTCCCTGTGCACAAATTGGGCCCCGACTAACCTCGTTGAAAATTATAGATCCATATCAATACTGTGTCCAATAGCAACAATACAAGAAAGAACCCTTTACAATCAGTTGTACTCCTTTCTTGAACAGACCAACGCCCTTACAATACATCAACATGGCTTCAGAAAATCACATGGTACCGAATCTGCACTCTTGAAGGTCACCTCTGACATCTTTCATGCAATGGATCATGGTAGTGCCATGGGGGCTGTCTTTATCGACCTCACCAAGGCCTTTGACTTTGTAAACCATTCACTTCTCATCTCCAAGCTACAATTATTAGGACTTGATAGTAACTCCCTTTCCTGGGTAAAAAACTAGCCAACCAATTCCAGTGCATCAAATGGGGAGCCCACTCCTCCTGTCTCCTGTCACGGATGGGATTCCCAAGGATTTATCCTTTGGCCCCTATTTTACTCTATCTTTATTAACGACCTGCCCCTTAATTGTGGGGGGGGGGTGGCTCTATCCAACTATACACCAATGATGCAATCCTGTACAGGCATGGTACTGACATCACAGCTATCAGTTCTCACCTTGAAACTGACTTCCATCAATTGGAAACCTGGTTTAAAGAAAACCTGACGATACCGAATACAAAGAAAACAAAATCAATGCTGTTCTGCCACACTTCCTTTGACCTAACCTCTCAACCTACTTTGATCATAAACAAATCTTTGGGAAAACTTCTTGAAGGGGTTGAATCCTTCAAATACCTGGGTATCATTCTCGATGAACATCTGTCCTTCAATACTCATGTCAATGGCATTGTTAAAACCACAAACCAGAAACTCGGCCTCCTACAATGTACTTCCTCCTACCTTACTCTGTGCTAGAAAAATCGTAGCCTCTGCCACCCTCCTCCCCACCTCATTCTATGGTGCTTCCATAATTCACTCTGTCAAGACCACCTCCCTAAACAAACTTAAATAGGTCTACCACAGAATTATCTGCTTTGCAGATGCAGCTCCACCTTATGCCCACCACTGTGCAGTTCTCAAATCTCTAGGATAGCTCTCTTTTGAGCCCAGAATGGACTTTCCTGTCCTTTGCACTGCGTTCAAACTTACGCACCTTCCTCTACCACCCAATTTTTCAGGGCTCCTCACCCAAAAATCCTTCCCCAGAACCCTTTGACACTCACACCTCCCACTGTTGAACCTTCCTAAGGCTTGTCTATCCATAGGTAGGCAATCTTTTACCTTCTCATCTCCTCTAAAATGGAATGCCCTCCCCCACAGCGTACTCTCATGTTCGACTCTTCCACAGTTTAAGAAAATCCTCAAGGAATATTTCTTCACCCCCCCCAAACCGGCTGCAGTGACTGCTCCTAATACCCTCTGAGAAACACTCTGTCCCTCACTCCTTATCTTGAATCCCTCCAAATCTCCCACCTGACCCCTCATATCAATTTCCAATCCCTCCAAATCTCCCACCTATCCCCTCATATCAATTTCCAACACCTTACGGGCTCACTTGCTTCTTCAATAATCTTTTCCCCCCTGCACCTCCCCCTGCACCTTCCCCTGCTCTCCTGTCTCCTATATACTGTAAATAGCTTGTGTATATTTATTTTATTTTATTTAGTTTTTGTTTACCAGGTGGGTGCGCTAGCCATAAAGATTACTGTTTTCAGACACGACCCGGAGGTTACAGGGCAGGCATTGCAGGTATAACAAAGAGTAGATTACATTGAAATACATAAACAAGGTTTTGTGAAGCATTAAACAATAGGCTAAGCAGCACAGGTAGTATACAGGGTATTTCGAAAAACATTTAACAATAAGCTAAGCATTACAGGTAGTACACAAGGTGGTCCTGGTAGGATCATAGAGATTTTTACAGTCATAGCATAACGAAAAACATACAGTAGCAAGAGTATTGCAGTAGTAGTCCTGAAAATACGATTTAGAAAGTACAACAAAAATAGATAAATAAAAATGTGGTCAAATACTGACAAGTGCAGGGGGATAATGGGCAGGGGAATGGCAAGATTGTGAACAGTAGGGATGATAGCAGGTCAGGATAAGGAAAGGCAGGGTATAGGATAGGAGCTGGCAAAGCAAGAGAGGGATGGCTGCAGGGGGCTAGTGTCAGGGAGAGAGAGCTGGGATAGGCTGCACCAAAAGGGGAGTATTGTGGAGAAAAGGTAAGAGCTTCAGGATAGGCAGGATACCCAGAGCCCAGAGAACTAAGGAGGTTTGAAACAGGAGCATTGGTTGGTGGAGCTGAGATGCTGGCGGAGCGCTTTTTTAAAAGCATTGTGTGTAGGAGCTAGCCGGATGTCCAGAGGGAGTGAGTTCCATAATTGAGATGCATGGTGCGCTAAGGCTCTAGAGTCTTTGGTGGTACTGCATTTGGGGATGCATACTAAGGATTTGTCAGCCGAGCATAGGCCGTAGTTGGAGGTTTGGTAGGTGAGTAGCTCGGCTAGAGTTGTTGGGGTTCGAGCTCTCATGATGCTGTTGACAGTGGAGCCAAGGGAGTAAAGTCTAGTATTGTTGGGGGATAACCAGTTTAGATCCAGGTATAGTAGACAATGGTGTTTTAGTCTGTGGGAGGCTGAGGCGAACCTGTAGATGTTGTTATAGGTGACATCCCATCTTTGAAGATTTGATTTTGGTAAAGGAGCATAAGTTGTCACTCTATAGGTCAGAGTAGGTAGGAGTATGTCCCAATCTATAGCTACTCTAGCAGTAGGCATTAGCATGTGGCTGGTCTGGTATCACATCCCTAATTTGGAACTGACTGATTTGCACAAGTTGATGATGTGGAATTCAAAAATTAAAGATTGGTCAAGGGTGACCTCAAGGTATTTAAACGACGTTACAGGAGTTATGAGTGAGCCATCTGAGCAGGAGACCCTGAACTTATTTTGGAATGTCTTGAGTTTAGGAAGGGTCCTGAATAGCATGGACTGTGTTTTTGCCTCATTTAGAACAAGTTTGTGGTCCCGTAGCCAGGCTTATGTGCGTTGGAAATCGGAGGCGAGACGTAGGTTGATATCGACACATCTTTCACAGTGGCATACATGACTATGTCGTCCGCATGAGTAGAGATGAGGTGTCAAGGAGATTAGTGGTGATGCTGTTGATAAAAATTGAGAAGAGAAGTGGCCCAAGGATTGAGCCTTGGGGAACTCCAATGTTCACTGTCTTTAGGTCGCGCATGTAGAATTTAATTTAACGGTTTGGGCCCTATTTGACAGGTAACTGTTAAACCAACTGACAACACTAGAAGCAAAGCCCACAGAGTGGAGTGTGTCAAGGAGAAGTGGGTGGTCTACCAAGTCAAAGACTTTTGACATAACGGTGAAAACCGCTCCCATGACAAGCCCTGAGTCCATGGCAGAGAGGGTGTCTGTAGTAAATTTGAGTAGGGCAGTTGTGGTGCTGTGACCTTTTTGAAAGCCGTGTTGTGCAGCAGTTAGGAGGTCATTGTCTCAGAGGAATTCAGTGGTTTGCATGGCAGATAGCTTTTCCAATATTTAATATTATTTTGTAAATATGTATGATACATAATGGTCATATTCATTTACATCATAATGTTGGTCACCACTACTACTATACCGCTGCTTGTTGCTATGTCCATTCTGCGACAAACCTACCAGAACTCCATGATCTAAAGTCTACTCCGTTGCTGACACCAGCCCTTCCAAAGTCGTATCCTCATTGGACACCGCAGGACCTCCATGAAACCTTCGGTCAAAGCTATCGGACTGACTGCATATTCCAGAATGTACTGTGACTCTAACTGCTTTTCCAATGTAAACTGCTTCCTGCTTTTCCAATGTAAACTACTTTCCTGCTTTTTCAATGTAAACTGCTGCACACTGATCTAGCTGCTACCTATTTGTATCACCTTATGTTACCCAAATGTACTTGTATCTATTGTTGAAATTGTATGCACCTTCTGTATTTGTATTCTACTATTGGAACTGTCTCTATTCCCCGGGTTGCCCCTGAAAAAAGGACTTGACTGTCTCAGAGGGCCCACCCAGTTATCAAAATTCAAATAAATAAATAAGTCCCCCATTAGAGTTACACCTCCAGGTCTGCCATTACTCAGTTTTACCTTCCCCTTATATCTGTCCAAGCCCCTCTTCAATCCCTCCACTGTATTAACAGCCACTAGTTCCACAGGCAGTGCATTCCAGGAGTCCACCACCCTCTTGGTGAAATAATGGCCCCTAGTATCCACCCTGAGCCTCCTACCAACCAGCCTCAAGGAGTGCCCCCTGGTGGCCCCCTCCTCCCTTAGCAGAAACACCCTATTTAAGCTGACCCTATTTACTCCCTTTAGATATTTAAAGACCTCGATCATATCCCCTCTGTCCCTCCTCTCCTCCAGGGAGTACAAGTTGAGCTCCTCAAGTCTCTCCTCATAGGATCTTTCCCCCAGACCCTGTATCATCCTGGTCGCCCTCCTCTGGAGCCTCTCGAGAAGTGCAATGTCCTTTTTTAAGTATGGGTGCCAAAACTGCACGCAGTACTCCAGATGCAGTCTAACCAGGCAGTTATACAGAGGGAGAAGCACCTCCCATCTCCTGAAGGTTATCCACCTGGCGATGCAGCAGAGCATTTTATTTGCTTAAGCTGCAGCCCTCCTACACTGCTCAGAGTTATTAATTTTGGCATCCACAACCACCCTCCTTTTGCCTTCCTGAAACCTTCAGTTTCTCCGTACCCAAAAAGTACTCATGAGCTGAGTTCCTATGCCCCAAGTCGAGAACACTGCATTTCTTGGCATTAAACCTCAGTTTCCAGGTGTGTGACCACCTCTCCAGAGTCTCTAGGTCTCCCTAAAGGGTTTTTCTACCCTCCTCCCCATCCACCACCACCACCCCCAGCTTTGAGTCATTAGCAAAGAAGCTCATCTCACTCCTGATACATCCCTGATGTCCGAGATGTAAGCATTAAACAGGAGTGGACCCAGCACCGACCCTTGTGGGACCCCGCTAATGACCCTTCTAGGAGATGATACCTGACCACTACCTTCTGAAACTGTCCAGTTAGCCAGTTTCCTATCCACTTAACCATCCTTTCCCCACCCCCATTTCCCCCAGTTTGTCCAGCAACCCAGGGTGTGGCACCAAATCAAACACCTTGCTGAAGTCTAGAAAGAGGACATCCACTGGCCTGCCCTGGACCAGTGCCATTGTCACCCAATTGTAGAACTCCATAAGGTTAGTCTGACACAATCTGCCCTTAATGAAGCCATGTTGGTGAGCATCCAGATGGCCCCGTGTCTCCAGAAACAACTCCAGCCTCTCTTTCAATATGGCCTCCATCATTTTGCCTACCAACGACATCAGGCTGAGAGGCCTGTAGTCACCCGGCTCCTCCAGTGAGTCGCTTTTGTGAATGGGCACGACATAAGCCATCCTCCAATCCTGAGACACCCACCCTGGCTGAAGGGAGGAGTTGAAAAGGTCCTCCAGAGGTGCAGCAAGGACATCTTCCATCTCCTTTAGCATCTTGGGATGAAGGCCATCTGGACCTGGTGCCTTATCCATTTTCAGGGACTTAAGGACTTCCCTTACCCTACCAACAGGAATTTCAACATCTGTGACCTCCCCCTTCCTCATTCCTAGCCCGCTTCCCCCCGTAAGGTATTGACCCTACATCGTCTCTAGTGAAGACTGAGGCAAAGTATTCATTAAGTACTTCCACCTGCTCCCCAGCCTCCTCGGCCCACCCACTCCCTAACTTCAGTCTGCAAGTCTGCCCCTTAACTTTCCTTCTTTCCCTGATATACCTAAAGGACTCTTTTTCTCCGCTTCTGATCCCCAGTGCCAACCTCTGCTCCATCCTCTTCTTGGCCGATCTCACCACCCTGGTTACCTATTTGGATATCATATCATATCCCCCCCCCCACCGTCCATGACTCCACGCAAGTGATTGTATAGTTTATAAGCAGCTCTTTTCTCCCTCACCACGTCTTGGGCCTCCCTAGTCCACCAGCTTGGCTTTCTGGCTCTACCAAACTTGCGTCTGACCTTCGAGCAGGCCTTGGTAGCTTCCAGAAGCCCAGTTTTAATCATTTCCCACCTTCTCTCTGTGTCTATGTCTGGTCTGATCCCCTCCAAATACCCCCTGAGGATCCCCTCTGTACCCTTAAAGTCCACACCCCTAAAGTCAACCACCACAGTTTTAGTGCGATTTTCCCCTTCCCTGAGTCTAGGGAAAACCAAACCTTGGCATGATTGCTACCCGCCAGTGGGTCCCCTACTACTAGATTCCTAACCAGATCACCATCCTACAGGACCATATCCAGGATACGATCATCCCTCGTTGGGTCAGCCACCAGTTGAGAAAGGAATGCATCCTGGAAGATGCCCAGCAGGCGCTGCCCCCTAGTCAATGAAGATGACATAGTTCCCCAATCAGCAAAACTTTTTACCCCAAATTTTCAACACCAAATTCTTGAGACCCCACTTCATGAACACTGTCTCTCATTTCGTTATTCGGTTCCAAAAGTGATTTCACGGTCGCTATGCGGAATCACCTTTCTGGACCGATTAACAAAATGACAGTGCCACTGTTCATGAGAGGAGGTCCCAAAAGGCTTATGTTGAAAATTTGGTGCAGAAATTCCCCAAATTGACTTTGTTACGAATGTGTGTAATGCAGCTTCTAACATATTCATAACTTTGCCAATTTTTAATATTTTCACTTCAGATTTTAAACACTGAGATTTTTTTCCCACCTCCTCATGAACACTGTAGCTGTCATTTTTCATATCCTGCCTGAAATGTGTTTTCGCACCTCTGGCGCAGAATAGCACAGTCACTGTGTGAAATCAACTTTTGGGATGTACTAATGAAATCACAGTGCCACCGTTCATTAGGTGGGGTCCCAAAAAGGCCATGTTGGAAATTTGGTGCAGAAATACACCAAACCACTCAAATTACATGCGGTCATTGAAATTTCATGGCGCACGTGCGTAACTTTTACAAATTTCAATATTTTTACTCCAAATATTCAACATTTCCAGTTTTTCACACCACCTCATGAACAGTACACCTGTCATTTCCTCATATCTTGCCCTAAATGTGTTTACGCAGCAATGGCACGAAATGGTGTAGTTGCTGCTCGAAATCACCTTTTGGGACCGAGTAATGAAATGAAAGTGTCAGTATTCATGAGGTGGGGTCCCAAAAAGGCCATGTTAAAAATTTACAGCAAAAAAACTCCAGCAAAACTGGGATACTATTATACTATCTCAAAAAGTAAGGAAATGAATTAACAAAAACTTCATTTAAAACAAAGTAAGGGTTCTAGACATAGGTCTTCAATCAAAGTGATACAGGTCAGGAAACTGGATGTTAGGGTTTACAACTGTTATACCCCTACCCCACTACACCCTACCATTGGAACCACACCCTCCACCCGCCACACACAACAAGCGTCAGGGTGTGACTTAGGGTCATGGGTCCCACCCCAACCAACACTACCATCACAACACCACCCCCAACCTCCACACACCAACAAACGTTGTGTGACTTAGGGTCGTGGGCCCTAACTCTCACACCATTCCATCTATAAGGAATCTGACATGGTACAGTATAGGAGAATGGGGTGAAAGAAGGGCCCACAACCCTAAGGCACACCTTGATGCTTGTTGGTATGTGGATGGTGGAGGCGGTGTTGTAATGGTAGGGTTGGGTGAGGTGGGGTGGGGCCCATGACTCTAAGGCACACCCCAACGCTTATTGGTGTGTGGAGGGTGGGAGTGGTGTCAAGCATGGCAGGGTTGGGTGTGGGGTGGGCTGGGTGGGACCCATGACCCCAAGTCACACCCCAACGTTTATTGGTATGTGGAGGGTGGGGGGTGCAGTTCCAATGGTAGGGTTTGGTGGAGTAGGGGTATAACACAGTTGTAAACACTAACATCCAATTTCCTGACCTATATCACTTTGGTTGAAGACCTATGTCTAGAACCCTAACTTTGTTTTAAACAAAGTTTTTGTTAATTAATATATATATATATATATATAGTGGCACAGTAGTGCCACTATAGTTATGGTTGAGTACCCCATTTAAGGTTAAAGTGTAAAATTTTGTAGCTTAATAACTTTGCTACCATATGACAGATTTGCCTGAAATGTGGCAGGCACGGAGCAGTACTGTAGATCTCCGGATCTGCCAAGTTTCGTAATGGTTGGGTATACGGTTGAGGAGTTATAAAGCACAATAGAAAGTCGCATATACACTTTTTTGCACATTCTTTGCTTGCACCTACAGGTCGCAAAGTTTGCACGACCAGTCCAAAACCTTCAGGGAACATGTAGCCATGGTCCTCAATGTGGTATTCAAAGATTTTGTGAAAAAATATTAAATGGTTCAAAAGTTATTCAAAAAACAAGTTTCCCATTATAGTCAATGGGAAAAGTTAACAAAAAGTTCGACAGTGTCGCAAATGCAGTTTTCAGTGTCGCAAATGACCCCTGTAGTGTCATGAGTCAGCCATTTATTTTCAGTTACTGGTCACAGAAATGCTTGGCATTTACATTTGAGACCCTCTAGGGGCACAATTCTTTTTGTGTTCTCCTAGTCGAGCCCTGAGGATGATAGCAATGTCATTCTTGGGGGGTTAAACACTCCAGAAATATGTTTTTCAAATTTTTGTAAACCGTAGTGTCACAAATAGTGTCACACTTGTGACACTTTTGTGATTTTTTTTGCAAAAGTGTTGTGATTTGCAACACTGCTTTGCGACACTATGCCCAAAACAGTAGGGAATCTTTGCCACCCTGCTGTAAAAGAACAGTTTGGTTTTTTGGGCTGAAATTTGGAAGGAAGAAAGCCAACATCCCACAGATGTGCCTTTTGGTGGTTTGGTGACAAAATGTTACAGGGCTGCAAAGTTATGGCACTCCAAATTTGACTATTTTCCCATAGACTTACATTACGGCGTCCGCCACGCCTTTCCGGGCCCGTATCTCAAAAACGCTTCGAGATATGGACTTTTTGTCTGAAAAATGCCTAGAGGGCTAAGTGCAAAACTAGCCAGGAAAGTCATAAATCATATGACATTTTAGTTTTTTTTCTGCGTAGTACGGTTCCTAAGATATAAGCAATTTAGTATTCCAAGTTTTCATTTTCTGCTCCGAGGGCCATTATTATGCATACATTCTTTGTATTCACTGTGTTTCTCTATGCAGCTTTTGGGGAAAAAAAGGCTGTGCATTTTCGGCATTGTTACAGTTAGCGGTTCCACTTATGCTTTTCCATTACCAATATGCTAGCTGCTCCATCTACGCCACCGTGTGCATTACCCTTTGCATTTTTGTTTGCGCTTGCATTTGCATTACTGTTAACATTTGCATTTCCATTTCTGTTTTTGTTTGCGTTTCCTTTTGCGTCACTGTGTGCATTTCCATTTGTGTTTGCATACGCACTTCCTTTTGCGTTTCTGTTTCTGTTTGTGTTTCCTTTGGCATCATCGTTGCTGTTACCGTGTCTGCATTTCCAATTGTGTTACCATGACTGTGCACATTATGGTTTGCGTTTCCGTATGCGCTTGCATTTGCATTTCTGTTTTCATTAACATTTGTGCTTGTGTTTCTATTACCATTTGTGTTATCGTTTACGTTAGTGTCACCATGTGCATTAGCGTTTGCGCTTGCGTTTGCGTTGTCGTTACTTCACTATTTATAGTGCACATTCTCAAAAAGAAGGGAAATTCATGGCAAAAAACTCTGTTTAATGCATCAGTTAGGGTTGTTCCACAGTGACAAAAGTGAGAAAATTTGGTGTTAGGGTTGCCAGACCTTGCACCCCACACCAACCCTGCCCCCACTAACAGGCATTGGGGTGTGCATTGGGGTTGTCGGTCCTAACTCTCACCCCATTCTCCTATACTGCACCACCTTGGCTTGTTTACACATGGAGTGGAGTGAGAGTTAGGGCCGATGACCCCAACGCACACCCCGATGCTTGTTGGTAGAATGGGTGGGTGTGTGCGTGAACCCTAACATCAATTTCCTCACTTTATCACTGTGGAACAACCCTAAATGATGCATTAAACTGAGTTTTTTGCTATGAATATATATATATATATATATATATATATACATACATACAGGCCTTATTGGCCTCAGTCGGGCATAATAACTCTAGGGATGTAGCCCTGCAATGGAAGGAGGATACAGGAACTTCCTTGGAATCTAATACCTGGCACCATGCTTGTGAAGCATCCTCAAGGGTAACCAGCTCCCATCAGTGGAGAGAGTTTGCATGGAAACATCTTACCCAATTTTTTGGACTCCAGTAATTATGACCCACTATCTCCCATCTCATGCTTCGAACTGCTGGCGAGGGTGTGGGGAGTCCCGAGCCATGCACACCCACATAATGTAGAGGTGCCTCTCTCTGAGGCCTTTCCTTCAGTCTCTTGATATACTGTAGAGCTAGGAGAGTTATTTGGTAGACCAGTTCTGCTGACACGGGTCCTCTGCCTTTTCCTACTGTATCCTCTGGGTTTTTGAGATCCCAGTACCCGTTGCTTTCAGGAATACTGTTACTGGAGATAAACAGGCAACCAAATATACCAAATGGAAAAAAATCACTCATTTGCTTAATGATATTACTGAAGTCTGTTCCTTCCATCGAAACAGCTGGCTTCTTCATGCCATGAATAAAGATCCAACCTTTGTACCATAGCCCCAGGAATGCAGCTAATTAATGTAGGATTGTGCTTATAATGAACCCCATATATTGGTCCAAGGCTGCCCCTGAGCCTTAGTAGGGTGAATTTAATGTGTTTCTCCACTGTAGTGTTCCCCTCTTGCTTGACCTCCCCACCACCACTCTGGGTCCTAGCTTTTGAAGGTATACTAAATATAATACAGAATAAACCAGATTGTCAGGATTCACACTATGGATCCCCTCACACTGTACTGAAGAACAGGATCCAGTCCTCGTAGTTTAAATAAAAGAATGTTGTTTGAGTAGTATTGTATAGCAAAGGCCTGACAGTGTGTCTATCAAAACTGTATTGTTACTGTCGTGTACTGTGCAAATCTTGCAAACGTTTAATAACAATCATATTTACAAAAAAACTGAGTATTTTTAAGATCTACATTACGATGGTTTTCCTACATTGCATGCACTTTGAAAAATGTTCATAATTTTACAAAATATACTCAAAATATGAATATTTTTAGGATATGTAGTAGGATGATTTTCCTGCTTTGCGCGCATTTTTAAAGTTTATTTTTTTATCTTTTGGTAACCGGGTATGGCCCACTAAGCACAAGAGCCTGTTTTCAGGGGCGACCTGGGACCTCTGGAGGGGTTAGGTGACTTGTTTAGAGTCACACAGTATGCAAGTGGAATTTGTGGGAATTAAACCCAGGTCTGCTGCATGTACCAAGCTCATTCACAGCTTGTTACTCTAACCTCTAGGCTATACGGCCAGCCCCATAGAAAAGTGTTTCCAATTTTAAAAAATGTTCTCAAAATACAAATACTCTTATGATTTGCAGTAGGATGGTTTTCCTCCTTTGTGTGCACTTTAGAGTTCATAAGGAATGCTACAGTGAAGGGAGAGATGGGGGCTGAATGAAGACTTCAGACAACACGTATCAGTCAGTCACTACACTTTTATTATTTTGTTATAAGGAGGAAGGGAAGGAGGGTGGTGGGGCTAGTGGGTGTGTTGGGTGTTTTCCCCTCTTATCTAGAGATGAGTAAGCTTGATTATATTGTGCAAGGGTGGGGGAATGTAGGATTTTGGCAGGGAGGGGTTGCAGGATCCAGCGACATGATCTGCATCAATCACTACACTTCTACTATTATTTTATTAGAGGAGGAGGAGTGGGAGGAAGGAGGTGTTGGCTAGTAGGTGTGTTGGGTGGGGGGTTTTGCTCTGATATGGGGATGGGGGGCTAGTTATATATTGTGTAAGGGTGAGGAAGTGGAATTTGGTGAATGAACCAAACAGTTACCATGCCAGAAAATGTGTTAGAGTTAGCCCAGTGGTGCTGAGGGCTAAGGCACTGGATGCCTTACCTCACACCATGCCGACAACCCATGTTCGGGAATGATCACGGACCATCGGAGGTCAGTGGGGGGAGGGCACGGAGCTGGATGGAGCTACTGAAAGGCAGCTCTCCTCTTCGGGGAGGGTTGGTGGTATCCCTCAGCTCTTGACTGCCCTGTGGTGGTGGCTAGGGGGGCAGTGCAGGCCAAAGGGATTGCCAGGCGCTAGGCTGATGGGTGGGTGGATGGGGCCATCACTGGGGGCTGTAGTACGCATGCACGTCTCCACATGCATGCATCTCTACTCCTGGGACCCCGGGGTTAAAACTGGGAGGACTTCATGAAAAATGGAAAAAAATTAGCCGACCCCCCACAGACTCCGCTCCCGGGCCAGGCTTAAGGTAAGGCCCGGTAATTCTGGGATGTCAGGGCTGGGGGGGGCAGTCGGGCTGATGGGGGCAGCCAGGCAGGAGATAAATAAATAAATACACAAAAAAAAAAAGGAAATGTGTTAGAACACTTGGCTTTCGGTTCAAAGTTCCAAATGGCTCCGTAACATGCAGAAGCATGGGATTATGGTACATACCACTCCATGGAAGGACTGCTGTGTTCCCCTCCACAGAAGTCCTTCTGGCTTTTCACAAACCAGAAAGAGTCCTGTAAAAAGCATGTTAGGTCACTTCCCGCTTTGCATAGGATTTTGAAACCCATAACATTTCCTGAAAATTTTAATTTATGCAAAACAACTATGTTAATGCACATTAGGGCTGCTACCACACAAAGGTTGGAAATAAAAACTAGGGTTGCAAACACAATGCCCACAAAGTTTGGAAATGTACTATTAAGACTCCTATGTCTAACTCCTGCCCACCCTACCATGCTCCCTACCCTCATGACCCAAGGACAGTCTACAGGTACAGAGCCATGCAGCAATGGTATGGCATCTCAAAAAGGATCGACATAGTACAACTGGTGTGTAGCAACCCTAATTCCCACCCTTTGAGGTACCATACTACTGATGTATGGCCTTGCACCTGTAGGCTGTCCTTGAGTAATGAGGGTGGGGAACGTGGCAGAGTGGGTGTGAGTTACACACAAGAACACTAATACCACATTTCCAAACTTAGTGGGAATCATGTTTGCAATCATAATAGTGTATTTCCAACCTTTGTGCATTTTGCATTTTGTGAGGTAGCAACCCTAATGAGCATTAGCGTAGTTTTTTTGCCATAAATATAAATAGAGAGATAGACAGACAGACAGACAGAGAGATAGATAGATAGATAGATAGATAGATAGATAGATAGATAGATAGATAGATAGATAGATAGATAGATAGATACAGGTGCAGTAGCATTTGTATGTTAGAGTTGAGTTAATGTTTGTGTCAAAAACAGGGTGGTTGATCACTTGCTGGACATTTAGGTGGTCCTAACCGAGTTGAAATTTGGTGTGCAAAATCTCAGTCCTAGGGACTAGTTTACAATTCACAGAATTGAGTTTGGCAGTTTAAAAATTGTTAATTTGTGAATTTACTAAAAAGTCACAAATTGAGACTTCTTTTTTTTTGGTGATGAATAGCAAAAATTCTACAAAGATTTAAATTATGAAACTTATAGATTCATTAGAGTTTTTGACAGAATGGGGACTTTTAGTGGCTTCAGAACAAAACATTTTGTAGCTTTTAAGTTATAAGATTTAAAAGTCTCACACATGCAAAGCCCACTTCTAAACAAATAGCTGAAATAATGTTTCTTTCCAAGTTAAAGTTGAACATGAACAAAAAATTTAAATGCTTAAAATAAAAAAAAGTCAACTGTAAAGGTTGGCAGCATGGTGGTTCGTCAGAAGACAGTCACACAAAATATTGAGCTGCTTTGAAAAGTGAATTACAGTTAGTAGTTTAATTAGAAAAAGCCATCATGATTGTGATGAAAAACAAGACCAACTTTAATGAATTCAGGGCATACATTCTGTGGACAAGCTATTTCATTCAGCTGTCTGGATGCTGCGAGAGTCTTTTCACCCATGAAATGTCGGGAGCTTGCTTGATTCCTCTCAGACAGCTTTTTGTCTGTTCAGACCAGGATCTCTCCGAATGGGGTGTGGCAACCCAGCAGAGTTGAGCCTACACACCCCTGATGCATTTAGTGGTCATGTGAAGAGTTTAGACTGGTGATGATGATTGATGAGGTAAATAGAGTACGCTCTGAGCTGAGCAAACATTTTGTGAACTGGCTCTAAGTCCAAAAAGACTACTGGTGAGTTGCATTGGGCAGCTGGGATAGGTGTTCGCCAGGACTGTCTGGTACTCCCTATCAGAGGGGGTCTTCCAAGCTGCATTGAAAAATGCACTGGTGAGGCCTCTTCTGAAAAGACCATCTCTGGACCCATAAATCCTGTCAAATTACCAACCAGTCTATAACCTGCTCTTTATGGGCAAGGTTATTGAGAAGGTGGTTGCACAGCAGTTTGAAGCATACCTCACGGCCTTCGTTATTTATGAGCCTTTCCAATCTGATTTTAGGTCTAAGCATAGAATGGAAACCACACTGCTCAGTGTGCATAATTACTTTTCAGGGTAAGAGATAGAGTAGAGTGGTCAGTTCTCATTCTCCTCAATCTATCCTCAGCTTTTGAGATTGTGGACCATGGGTTTGTCAGCTAAGGAAGTATGGAGGACTCACTGGCATAGTTATATGCTGGTTTGAGTCCTACCTCATGGACAGGACACAAAGGGTGGTATTAGGAAATTTCACTTCTCCTCTGGTGGCACTGCCCTGTGGTGTACCCCAGGGCTTGGTCCTTTCATCCATGCTGTTCATGATGTACATGCTTCCCTGGAATAAATCATTAGACAGTATGGACTTGGTTTTCACTGCTATGCAGATGATACTCAGCTCTGTCGTTTGCAGCCAGGAGGCCAGGTGCAGTTACTGTGCTAAATAATTGTTTGTCTGAGATCCAGGATTGGATGTGACTAAACTGGTTAAAACTCATCCCTGACAAGACTGAAGTACTGGTTATCAAGCCATGTCAAAGGGAGAGTGTGACAACTACCAAGAGGGTGACGGAGCTTTGGATCAGTTCCTTAAGGCTCCTGGCTGCCACCAAGGTGAAAAATCTGGGAGTAATTCTGAAGGGGCTGACATTGTATGCTCAGGTGTCAGCAGTAGTACAGAGTGGATTTTATCATCTCATGAACATCAGCTGTATTAAATCCCTTATCCCCCCCCGGAGACCCGGTGGCATTGGTACATGCATTTGTGATGTCAACACTGGACTACTGCAACATTCTGTACCTCAGGATCAGTATAGGTACACTTTGACACCTGTAGTTGGTGCAGAATACAGCTGCTAGGCTGCTGACTGGCCTTTCTGGGATGTGTTATGTCACCATAGCACTGCATGAACTGTACTGGCAGCCAGTAAAGTGATGTATCTCCTTCAAAGTTGGTTTGCTAACTTGTAAGACCCAACACAGGTTGGGCGCAAGTTATCTGACAGATCTCCTGCACCCTTACATGTCCTCCTGCCCTCTCAGCATCACTGATGTGGGCCTCCTTGTAGTAACCAGGGCTTGGTTAAAAACCTTGGGACACTGGGCCTTTGAGGTAGCTAGCCTGGTCTATTGGAATTCACTTCTGAAGGCCCTGAGGGCGGCCCCCTCATCTGATGCCTTTAAAAGGGGTGTTAAGACCTTTTTGTTCAACCAAGCATTCAGGGACTAACAATCCCCTACATCAAGCTGCCATCCCAGTCTAATTCTTGCCTGTTATGTTTTATATTGTAGTTCATATTGCTGTGATTTATTGATATCGTTGTTATGCTATTGTTTATTTATTGTGTATCATGAACCTTATGTAAGGCACCCTGGGCCTCCAGGGAAGGGCACCAAATATAATCTATTACAGTAGTACTAAAAGTGTTTTTAGAAAAAAATTACTTTGCCATGTGAAGTTGGGATGATGTCAGGAAACTTCATCCTGCTATGCATAGCCAGAAGTTCCTGAAATGTATATTCACTTCATCTCTAAAAGTGGGTCTCTGACTGAGTTACTCATATGGGTAATATAGAGAATAATGGATGACTATCGGTAACAAGCCGGTTAGTTCATCGAGAGGTTCCTATGGTGACTGTTTGAACCTCAAGAGCGCAACTCGAGAGGTTACAGTAGGTCGCCATGGGAACCTCGAGATGTATGAACATGGCTTGTTACCAATCATTAGGGTAATCTGTGAGGTGGGCGCATGAGGAAGGACACTGTCCATTACAGCGACTCCTTCCTGGTGCAATCCACTCACGGCGATGGAAAGGTAGGGTGACCGGATGAGGGGTTGGGCAAACTAGGTGACAGGATGTCGCTATACGTAAGTGCATGGGGGTGGTAGGAGAGAGCATGGTGAGCATGGGCTGGGAGAGGGTGGAGAGGCTGTATGGGGTGGTGCTGCAGTTGCTGGTCGAGCTGCATCATGGCATCGGGGATTGGCTAGAGGCTGGGGTGGCTGAGGTACTGGGTTCGGGTCCAGGCTCTGGGGGGGTGGGAAGGCACAGCCCCCCCCCAGAAAAGCAGTAAAAATATGTCCTAGTGCCATTGTTCTAGTGCTGCCAGGGGAGTTGTCAGAGTGCGAAAATGTGTTCGGCACTCTGACTATTCTTGTTGATGGCAACTAGGTGTTAAGTCATTATCACATAGACCAGATCATTAGGTCATCCATTGTTTTTATAGTGTATGTTGATGCCATCACTGTAGTAAAATAATTTTCACTTACTTCTGTGTTTTTTTTTTCTCTCCAAGGGGCTAACTCTCACCGCCATGACCACTGCCGAGTAGGGGGAAGATTGAGCACCACGCATGCGCAGCCCCATTCTAAGTTGTTATGCTGCACTAGCTACGTAGCTAGTACAGCATAACAAACTAGCTGACGTAGCTAGTACAGTTTAACAACATTTTGAAACTGATGGATTTCTGACGGTAACAGCATTCTAACATACACTATATGCTCCTTTGCCTCCCTCGACTCCCTGCTGCCTTTGATTTCTCCTAAGGCTTGGATGTGATCAGCATAAGCGTCTTATCATAGCTGATATGCCAAGACTTCTCAGAAGAAGCCAGAAGGGGAAGGAAGGAAACATATTCAATTTAGTGCTTTATTGTAACTGGTAATTGCTATTTTTCTTTTAAACTTAGATTGTGGGCTTTTAGTGACACTATACGTTCTTTGTTGTCTTTACTTATAATTGTTTTTGGGCTGTTGAAAATTTAAAACATAGTGGTGGTGTAATTCTGTGCTGTCTTTAATTGCTGCAAATTTTATCTTGGCTTGTCTGACTGCCCTGTAGTTGAGTGAAGGGTGTTAATTGTCTGGCCTCTGACCTCAGCTATGTGATAACTGGAGGTGGGGCTTAGTCAGAGTTGAAGTAGCAAGTAGATTTGATTTTCTCAGAAGAAGCCAGAAGGGGAAGGAAGGAAACATATTCAATTCAGTGCTTTAGAGTAACTGGTAATTGCTATTTTTCTTTTAAACTTAGATTGTGGGCTTTTAGTGACACTATACTTTCTTTGTTGTCTTTACTTATAATTGTTTTTGGGCTGTTGAAAATTTAAAACATAGTGGTGGTGTAATTCTGTGCTGTCTTTAATTGCTGCAAATTTTCGCCCCCCTCCCTTCCCCAACTCTTAATTATATGCCCTGTTAAATCTGATTGAGAGGAGCTAAACACAGGGTATAGTAAGGGGTGTGAAGTAGGAGGGGCATAAGGGGGAAGAAGCCCACCCTCAGCACGACAAGTGTTTTTATTCATTTATTTATTTATTGGTTTCTTTTTCTTTAAAAAAAAAAACATTTATCTGAGGATCAGTGGCAGGATTTTTAGGACAGTAAATTAATAAAAAGGGAACTAGGAGAGCTTCAGTAGCAAACAAGTAGTGGAATTGCAGTATAACGTGGGGAGCGGTGCAATGCAGTGGCTGTGGGGCAGCCATATTCAGGCAGACCTTCTGGACACTGAGGTGCTGCCCTATCTGCATGCATCTCTCTGGACTGCGGGAGGAGGTAGCCAGACTCAGAGTGGAAGTAAACTGGGTCAGGAGTACCATCACCCCTATCCAGGGACCACCCAGTCCAATGCAATTGCCTCAAAGGATGCCAAGAACGAGGAGCACTTGGATGACAGTGGGCTCAGGGAGGGTTAGAGTGGTCAGGCAGAGGCACATCCCAGATTCTATTCCACTCAAGAACACATATGCCACACTGGCAAATGAGGACAACCAAATAGAGGTACCCAGAGAAGTGGAAGGAAAGGATGTGGAGGTTAGCCAAGGAGGTGACCTCAGCGGGGAAAGCAGTGGACCCCAGAGGAGGAGGAAGCAAACCTGGTGGGGACTCCATCATAAGAGGGATCCAGCTAGGAACACAGGAGGGGAGGACAGGGAGGTGAGGTGCCTACCAGGTGCCACGGCATGGAGGGATGGAAGGAAGATCCTGGGGATCACTGGGAAGGCAAGACGGAGGGTAAGCTGGATGTCATTATCCACCTAGGTACTAATGACCTGGCAAATGGGGAGCCAAAGGAAGTTCAGGAAGAGTTTAGGAAACTGGGAGGGGTCTCAAGCAGCTACTTCTGTCACTTTCTCAGAAGTACTACCTATGAGAGGCAAGGAGAACATAGGAGTGCATGCACCAGGAACTTTAACTCGTGGTTGAAGAACTGGTGCTGTGAGGAAGGGTTTGGATTCATTGGTGACTGGGGACCCACCTGGAGGGATGGAGGTTTGTTCAAGCCTGACGGCCTGCATCCATCCTGGAGGGGAATCCAAGCACTCAATGATAAGTTTAAATGCTACATTGACAAGCATTTAAACTAGCAAAGGGGGGTGGCAGGCCAGCAAGGAGGGTACCTACTTGCTCACCCCCCACAGCTAGCAGGAACCAGTGAACCAGAGGAGGGCTATCTCTGCAAAGCAGTGCAAAAGATGGAGATTAGTGCCCAAGAGGTGGATAAGCAGAAAGGCAAAATTCAGCAGAAGGGCAGACAGCAAGGAGAACCAGGGATAAATGACAACCAAGGAAGGAGCTGGGTAGAACAGTGAAACAGTCTAGGAGGTCAAATCATGGAAAGCCATGTTGCAAATGCCAGGAGCCTTAGCAACAAAATGGAAGATCTGGAGGCTGTCATGGTGCAGTCAGACCTGGACATTGTGGCCATTACTGAAACCTGGTGTAATGATAACCACGACTGGGAGATGGCCATACCTGGCTACAACATATTCAGAAGAGAGAAGAGGCAGGAAGGGAGGAGGAGGAGTGCACTGTGTGAAAATGACATAAGGGCCACAGAGATCCAGGAGGAACAAAATGGGGAGAGATACTGTGGGTTGGTTGGAAGGAAAATGGGGACAGCCATCCACACAGGTGTGGTCTATAGGCCACCAGCCCAGGAGGAAGAAACAGATAAGGAGTTGATGCTAGCCATCCAAAGGATGGCAGACAAGGGTGAGGTAGTACTGGTTGGAGACTTAATATTCCAGATGTGGACTGGAGCATCCCAGCAGCAGCATCAACTAGGAGCAGATTTATCCTGGACTCCTTCAGGTGCCTTCCTGCAAAACTGGTCATGGAACCAACTCGGCAGAAGGCAATACTGGACCTTGTGCTCACTAACAGGGACAGTGTGATGGGGTAACAGTGGGGAGCACCTGGGAAACAGTGACCACCAGTCATTGTGGTTTGAAATCACAGAAAGAGCAGAACCAAACCACACAAAAACACGTATCCTGGATTTTAGGGGGGCAGACTTTGGGAAAATGGGGAGATACTTGAAAGAGGTATTAAGGAGAATGGGACAGGAATCAGGGGTTGAGGAATAGTGGGCAGTATTTAAAATGGGGATTACAAGAACAACAGAATTATGCATTAAGCAGGTTAGCAAGAGGAAAAGGAAAAGGAGACCATTATGGTTTTCCAAAGAGGTAACAAAGAAAGTGAAAGCCAAAAGATTGCATTCAGGCAATACAAAAGACTGAGCAGAAGGGATAGGAGAAGTACCAGGAGAAGCAAAGGGAGGTAGGGAGGTCAGTAAGGAAGCCAAAGCTCAGACAGAAGAGCACATTGCAAAATCAGTGGTGAGGGACAAAACCTTTACAGGTACATAAATGAAAAAAAGAAAGACAAAGGAGGGATAGTGAGACTGAAGGGGAGGATGGGGCAGTGTGGAGGATGACAACAGTAAAGCTGACATATTGAACAGGTATTTCTGCTCAGTCTTTACTGAGGAAGAGGAGGGTAATGGGTCTGAAGGAGATACAAGGGTGAGAATGGTGCAGAAATGGACACAAGTCCTTTACGAGAAAGGGTCCTGAAGGAACTGGAAGTAATAAGAGTTGATAAAGCAATGGGGCCAGATGGGTGCACCCAGGGTCCTTAAAAGAACTAAGAGAGGTGGTGGCTGAACTTCTGGCTATCCTGTTTAGCTGATCACTGGAAACAGGGAGGTACCCAAAGACTGGAGGACAGTAGATGTAGTCCCTTATACAAAAGTGGGAACAAAGAGGAAGCAGGGAGCTACAGACCAGTCAGCCTCACCTCGGTAGTGGGGAAGATCATGGAAGCACTACTGAAGGAGAGATTGGTGGAACATCTGGTTGTCAATGGACCACAGGACCCAAGGGCAGCATGGTTTCACCAGGGAGGTCATGTCAGACCAACCTTGTTGAATTTTTGACTGGGTGACTAGGGAGGTGGATCGGGAGGACAGTGGACATGGCCTATCTGGACTTCAGCAAGGCCTTTGACACTGTGCCACATAGAAGACTATTACACAAACTGGGGAATATGGTGTGCAGGACAGTAGTGTGGTGGGTAGGTAACTGGCTGGGTGGCAGGACACAGGGGTGGTGGTAAATGGCTGTCACTCCACAGAGGGAAGAGTGACCAGTGGTGGTACCGTGAGGGATCAGTGCTAGGACCGGTCCTATTCAACATCTTCATCAGTGACATTACATGGGACCTAGAAGGCAGAATTTCACTGTTCGCTGATGACACAAACCTCTGTAACAGAGTAGACACACCAGAGGGTGTTGACAGAATGAGAAGCGACCTGCAGAAACTTGAAGAATGGTCAGGGTTTGGCAATTGAAATTCAATGCAAAGAAGTGCAAGATAATGCACATGAGGCACAAAACCCTGGCACAATATATCAGTTGGGGGTGAGGATATAGCATGCACCAAGCAGGAAAGGGATCTTGGGGTTATCATCTCTGATGACCTCAAGGTAGGAAACAGTGTGACAAGGCAGCAGGTAAAGCAAATAGGATGCTGGGTTGTATAGGCAGGGGCATCACCAGCAGGAAAAGGAGGTCATAATTCCGCTATACAAGACACTAGTGAGGCCCCACCTGGAGCACAGTGTACAGTTCTGGGAGACCATACCTACGTAAGGGACATAGACAGGGTAGAGAAGGTTCAGAGGAGGCAACAAAGATGGTGCATGGATTGCATCACAAGTCCTATGAAGACAGGTTGAAGGAACTGAACATGTACTCCTGAAGGAGAGGAGGGAGAGAGGATATGATAGAGACATACAAGTATCTTACAGGAGGAACAGGGTGCAGGAAAACACTATTTTTAAGCGAAAAAGATGTTCCAGTACTAGAGAGCATGGGATGAAGTTGGAGGGAGGACGATTCAGAGGAAACATGAGAAAGAATTTCTTCACAGAACGGGTGGTGGACAAGTGGAACACCCTGCCAGAGGAAGTGGTGGGGGCTGAAACAATCACGGATTTAAGAATGCATGGGATAGACATAAAGGAATTCTGGAGGTCAGGGGTAAGGGGCAACAGACTTCTAGGAAAACAAACTGAACTTACAAGCTCAAATGGGCAGACTGGATGGGCCATAGGCCCTTATCTGCCGACACTGTCTATGTATCTATGTATCTATGACTGCTAACTTTCTTACGTCTGCTGACAAATGTTTGACACAGTACACATATAGCATGACACACATTATTTCAGTCAAGATGAAAATAATTCCACATGCCAGGCGTAAGAACATTTTGTTACTGCTCGGTCTCCTCATGAACTGGATTGGTCTCAAACAGGGATTAAAAACAACACAGACCATCTGGTTCACTTTTACAAATTGCACTTTTATTTTCAATAATAATAACAGGACTTCTCTCGGCCTCTAATATATCCAATTTATCACTCGTATGGTCATCACAATAATCAATATCACTGCTAGTAGTGTTTGTGAATTATCATGAACATTAAACACTTCTTTTAACATTAGTCACCATTCTTTCAATCTCACTGTGAGTGTTACCTACAACTGATTTGTTTTTTCAATACAATAAATACCTGTTATACTAGTAGTATCCTTGCTTAGGGGTGGGTGCCACACATTCCTCCTGACTTGTTCAGGCTTTTTGACTGTGTGTTTTTTTGTTGGTAGATTTTTATGTGTGTCCCCTCATTTTTGAAGTGCCGGGTGCTTCTGAATGTAAGCAGATTTTCTGTGGAGATGAAGTCATGTGTTCCATGCTTGATGCAACATTTACTCACAGAAGAAATTTCTCCCAGAGCAGAGCTGCTACTTGTTGACATTTTTGCTGTGACATTTGTTTGTGGGTTCTCTTCCTCATCTCCCTTGCCGCTTGGTAAATGTTGTCAAGCTGATTAGGGACATCAACCTTTATATACATACATACATATAGATAGATAGATATACACACACACACACATACACACATACATATATATATATACATATACACACACAAACACACACATATACATATATATACACAATGGTGGTGAGTGGTAAATGGGTGTGATAAATTATGTTATTTTCAACAGGGTGTGATAAATATAAGTCCTGACATTTATCGCATGCACTCAAAGCTGCACAAATGGTACATTTTGCAACAATGAGGCCCGCATTGTATATATCGGATATATGATGGGCACTCATGTGATATGGGAAATATGTTCAGTCCTGTACAGTGACCTCTGAAACTTCACTCGTGGCTTCGCCACTCATGAGTATTCATAGATCACTCTATAGGAGTGAAGATATTTTCCATATCACACTCGTGCCCATCATGTATCCGCTATATATATATATATATATATATATATATATATATATATATATATTTTTGCATATCCATAATTGCTGGAACAGATTTCAGACCTATACTTGGCTATCAAATGCATATCGACATAATTCTCCAAAATTCCTAGTTCTTTTCCCAATTTGAAAACAATTGTTTTTAATTATTTTTAACTAATCATGTCAAGGATTTATATTTCTTTATACTTGCTAATTCTCTTTAATTTCCTCTGAGCTGCAACATCTAGTAGTCTGTCTTTTATTTGCAAGAGTCTGTGAGAATGGGTGTGCATGGCAAAATATAAGATATAACAAATTATTTTTGTAGCAATAGAATTTTGACTTTATTTATGCTTGTTATTTTAAAATCTTCTCCTAAATATTCATTCCAGCATAATTTAGGCAGTCTCCTTGATCACAGTAGTACCTTTGAGCCAATTTCTCAGTTTGCTTTACTGCAATTTCTATTGGAACTTGTCCTAATTCTGTCCCTATAGCATAGACAAGAGTAGATTGTGGGATCTTTAAAAGCCTCCTGTTCAGTCTTGCTCGAAATCCTCCAGACCCCAAATTTCTGCTGCATTTAGTATCACAGTGTTGAGCTTTGCATTACTTATCTGTAATTATGCACATTTCAGTAAGTTTCCCCCACATTTCCTGTTAAGGCTTGCAATCCTTTGAAGATTATGTTTCAGTCTGTGTACTCTTGTTGCTATATGGACTGCCCACTCATTATTTTTTGCAAACCTTATGCCTAGATAATCATATTCATTAGTCAACTCAGTTCCAATTTCCATTTATTTAAATAGAAGGGCCCAGATATTCAGACTGCGCTGGGCAATGGCGCAAGCCTGGGCGCAGTGCAACTGGGCTGCGCTAGGGCCAGGACCAGGTGATATTCAACAGTGATGCGCCATGGCACAGCACCATTAAATATGGCAAGGTTGGGGCACACACTGCACATGGCACAGCGGCACTGCTCCAGTGCAGGCCAGAGATAGGGAGCACGGGGATGCGCCATCGCAAGTGCAGTTGTGCTAGGTGCATCACCTGCGATATTCAACGGGGGCATGCAAATGAGGCCATTAAATATTCAAGATGCAAATGGGACCATTTGCATGTCACTATGGCTCCATTTGCATGCCTTGTGCAGGGCAGCCTGGTGACTTGCGCCTGGTGCCCTGCACAGCATGAAGTGGGCAGTGTGGGTCCCAGGGCATCCCCTGACCCGTAGCCGCATTCACAGTAAAACACCATAGGATAATTCCTGGCAGTCTAGTGGTATCCCCCATGTCCCTGATCACCCATACATGATCAGAAGAACTTCAGGAAGTTCAGTGGCACCCTCTCCTTACTGCCACGACGCCTGTTAATACCTTAGACCCCTGGTAGTTCATGCCCTCGCCTCAGCTTTGATCTGTGGTACAGCACCTTTATGGGCGTAGCAGTGGTCCCCTCACGCCTACTGCCGTGATCATGGTACAACCCACAGAGTAGCCTCTTCAGGACTAGTGGCACCTCATTTTCCCACCACAGACCCCTTGCTCACCCCGCCTCCCATCATCTGCTGGTACACACACCCACCTGCACACCACTCAGTCGCTCGCCGAATGACAGGTACAGTATGGGCTGTAAGCCCATTGATCCCAGTGGATCAATGGAATAGAGGAGATTGTATTAGATGGTCCCAAATATGGAGTCATTCATATTTGGGGACTCATCTAGTACAGTATGCCTTGCAAGCCCATACTGTACCCGCCATTCAGCGGCGGCTGGACAGTATGCGAAGAGTTGTGGCCACCCGCCAATGATGGGGGAGCAGGTGGGCAAGGGTTATCTGTGGGTGGAGGGGTGGGGTGCCACTGGATCACCAGGAATTGCTCTGTGGAGTTGTACCACAATCATGGCAATGGGCGGGGGTGGAGGGACCACTAGACTACCAGGGACTATACATACGGCACTGTACCACATCGGTATGGGGGGATACCACTGACTACCAGGGATTTCATGGTATTAACCAGTGATCACGGCAACAGGAGGGAGGTGGTACCACTAGACTGCCAGGGGGTATGTGTGCTTGTCGACGTGTTCTGGTGGGCGGGTGGCCACCCACAGCTGGCAGCTGCTGTGTTGCACCCTGTAATACAGCAGCCCACCTGTGGGTGGCTGGGACTTGTTCCCTCTCTTCCGCAGCTCAACTTTGAGTCCTTCTATGCAGCACGCTGCAGGGCTGCGCCACCATATGCGCTGCACATCCCAGGCTGAATATCAGGATGTGCCGCATATGCATCAGCACACCCCTGCATCTGCACCACATACCATTACATTGCACCCCAGTGCATCAGGATTTGCGCTGCAGCGGGCAGCCCTTTCAATATCCCGCCAGAGTGCAATGCGGTGCTGCACCAGTGCAACTCTGTTGCGCCAGGCGCAACCCCTTTGAATGTCAGGGCCAATGTATTTATTCCTTTCTCCCCTAAAAGTTAGGATTTTCATTTTATTCACATTTAACCTTAAATTGTACTCTAATGTCAAGTTATAAAAAAGTATTTATATGTCTGCATATGCTAAATATTCACAGTTTATCTTGCTACTGTACGTACTGGCAGTTTAGCTTTCCTGTTTATACGCAATGATAATCAGTACCTGCTTAGATCCCAAGGCCCCAGCCTACTAAGTGTACCTACTTCCCGCACCAACATGGGGGACCGGAGTTTTGCTGTCCATGGCCCCAGGCTCTGGAACTCCTTTTCTGAAAGAGTCCGTACTGCCTCCTCTCACAAGAGTTTCCGGACCTCCCTGTGGGATCATCTTAAGGTGGCTTCTCGCTGTGAATGTCCTAAGCCTCCTTAGCCTCCCAGTGTCCACTGGTGCGCGGCTTCTCTCTCCTGCCTGGCGCCACCACTCTTGCGCTTATGTCCCCTCCAAATCCCCTCCCTTGCTTGACCGACGCTTATGATGTTACTATGCTCATAATTCTCACCAGCCCTGTTGGTCATTGAATTTATCTCTAACTTATACCTTGCCCCAGCACTGTATCTGGGTGTACCTTCCACGTAAATGTAAAAACTGTAAAAATTGTCTTTTCTCCTGTTTTTGTACCTGAATGTATTCATCTGAACCAATTACTGTATCAATGTACCTGTTGTACCCTTTTGTACTCTCCCGGGTCATTCCTGAAAATAGGCATAAAACTTGTCAAGTGTACTTACCCAGTAAACAAAAACTAAATAAATAAATGAAATCCTTTAAGAAGACATTTCAGGTATAAATTTAAAAATATTGGTTCTAAGAAGCACCCTTGTGACTTCTGGTTCCGCCACGGCCCAAACTACAGCCTAAAGACAGAGCTCCTCCACAGTGGGTTTATAAAAACCTCTTTCTCCATACAGCTGACCAGTACAAAATACCAAAATGCCTTCGAAAGGGAGGGAAGAGCACAAAATATTGTAAAACCAGACGGACAAGATCCAGACAACATTAGATGGCTCCCGATACAGAGTGCTCCCACAGGATAGGAGCCACAGTCCCTCACCACCAAGAGCTCAGTTACAGGTCGCGGTGCCCAAGGAGACCGGCTCTCACGATACCTCCTTACTAGACATAATTTTAAGAGAGATCCAAGCACTAAGAAAAGAAAACAGAACAGAATTCCAAAAACTACATTCTAAACTCTCTGACCTGGATGAATCGCTGAAGGAAGTAGACAATAGAGTTACACTACTGGAAACAGGATCTGCTATGCAAAACAACACCATAACAGCCCTACTAGATCACACAGACCTATTACAGGCAAAATGTATCGCTCTAGAGGCAAGAGCAAGAAGAGACAATCTCAGGCTATCAGGGTTACCAGAGGGGGCAGAGACTGAAAACATGGCCATACATCAGACCGAATGGCAAGTTGACTTGAACATTAAATTGAGAGGCCCCATCTCTGCACTCTGGATCGATGGGATTTTTCAATAGCTGTGTGCCTTACTCTGTATGTGGCAAATTAATGGGAGGGTTGGGGCTTCAAGAAAACTGATTTTCTGGAGAGATACTTGGGATATTTCTAAGAACCTGAAAGCAAACAGAAGATGTTAGGGCTCAAAACAGAACTTGAGACTCTTCTTTCTTTTTTTTTCATTTTATTCTTTTCTCCGCCTGCCCTAGCTGCCGGCCGCCTGTTACTTTCAGCCCGGTCACGAACCATTGACTTCCACCCCCCATATCGGCCTCGGACCCTCCAATACCCGTGGCTTACCCCCCCACAGTGGGGCTGCGGCACTCTGACTGCATGCCGCTGTCATCGGACTAGGTCGGAGGGCTGGCCTGGGGGGCTAATTGAAGCCGTGGTGAGCTTCATTTAGGGCTGCAGGCAGCTGCATCCATTTTCCTTTTTCGGGGAGGCGGGGTCGTGCAATGACGTGGAGCATCTCGCCCCACCTCCAGTACGTGCCTGTGCCAGCAGCTGTGTGACTCCTGGCCTCCACCAGGGGTCATCCGAGCTCCAGACACCTCCCCTCCCTCCCCCCGGAGAAGGAGAGCAGTCCCTAGGATGCTCCATCCTTCTCCCCGACCCCGGCCTCCAGCGACCCGAGTCCGTTCCCGAACCCGGTCGCCGCGTCAGTAGATAAATCCAAACTCACCAGCCGTACAGCGAGACTCTTCTTTCTTTGGTCATGGGTGGGAAAGAGAAGTATGAAAATGAACGTACTGGGCCAATGCTAACATTATAAAACAAGAGTTAAACAGATTCTGTTGATGAGGAACCATTGTTAAATGCAGCCCGCTTGTGTGGGGGGGAAGCAGAAAAGTAAACAAAGGAAGATGGGATGGCGGATTTATTTACTAATAGGGCAGTGAATTGTTTGCTTTCTACAACTAGCAAATTGCCCCTGTAGTGATCCTCGTTATGGAGGATCTTCCCAAAATTACAGCTCTGCGAGGTGGACTATTTCATGCAGGGAAAGGGAGTCGAGTTTCCAGTTCCCCAGCCTTGGAAGCCATTTTTGTAAAATAGGTTCCAAGTTATAACCCTGTTGGGTGATACTTTTATAGTGTTCAGTAGTGTTACAATTGTTGGATCACATATTGGTTTTTATATATTTCCAGACTCTCAGGATGCCAGGAGGAAAAGGAAGAGGAGGAGGCAGCTCTGCCATAGGCCAAGATATAAACAGAGAGACTCTAATAGCTTAAAATGGGGACTACGATAGTGACCTATAATGTTAATGGTCTAACAAGTCCTATTAAACATAAGAAAACATTGAAATACATTAAACAAATGAAGCCAGACATTATTCTCTTACAGGAGACACATTTGTCGGTGGAGGAACACAGGAAATTATTAAACTTTGGGTATTCTGAGATATGTGCCTCTTCATATAAACAGGGCAGATGAAGGGGAGTAGCCATTTTAGTGCCACAACGTCTGCCCCTGGAGGTCACAGAAAAGATACAAGATACAGAGAGGAGGTATGCAATACTAAAGGGCATCTTAAATGGGCAGAGAATCACCTTGGTCTCTGTGTATGTACCACCTAATTCTCCTTTTGAGCTATACAAGAAAATGTTATTACTGATAGCAGAAAAGGCAGAGGGAACAACCATCTTGGCGGGGGGACTGGAACTTGACCTTGGACCCCATGAATGACACCACCTCTAGGGTTCCCGGGAAATCCTACAGAACAATAAAACAGGTTGGGACCCTTTTAACAAAGCTAGCCCAGCAGGATGCATGGCAATTTCTAGAAGGACAGAGGAAGGGATTCACCCACTACTCGGCAACCTATCACCTATATTCTAGACTAAATTATTTTTTTATTTCCAAGGAATCCCCTCACCAGGGTTCAGAAATGCGAGATTGGTACAATAGGATTGTTGGACCATGCCCCCCCCCATCCCTGACAATAGACCTCTCCATACCGAAAAGGGACACATTCTGGAGACTTAATCTGTCACTCCTTAATGACCCAGAGGTTTTGGTGCAGATACCACAACTTATGGCACAGACATTACAAGACAATAAGAATAGTGGGATGAGTAACGGGATGCTGTGGGACACTATCAAGGCGGTCATTAGAAGCAAACTAATAGCAATTGTAGCTGCCAGGAAAAAACAAAGAGCGGAAAAACTAAAACAGTTGGAAGAAGAGATAAAAGTTTTAGAAGAATAACAACAAACAAAATTTGAAAGAAGAAAAGAAAGGGAGTTGTTAGAACTGAAGAAACAATTAAACAAAATATTAGACCTCAGAGTAGAAAGAAACGTAAATTTTGTAAAACAAAAATACTACGGGGGGGGCCCAGATCTCAAAGGCTTCTTGCTATCAGACTTAGAGCTAGAAAAGATTGTACCCATATAACTCACATACTGCATCCCCAAACAAAAATAAAAGCAACTACTCTTGCACAGATATCTGAAACCTTCAGGGAATATTATGAAGAATTATACACCCAATGAGGTAACCCAATCCCAGAGAAAATTAATTCATTCTTGGGGGGTCTGGGTCTTCCACAGATGACTGAGGCATGGCATATCCAACTAAAGGCCCCTATTAGAAATGAAGAAATCAAAATGGTAATAGCAGAAGGGAAAACAGGTATGTCCCCTGGTAATGATGGACTCCCCATGGAATTCTGCAAAAAGTTCAGGCAAACTGTCATTCCTCTAATAAGACCTGCCTATCGGGAAGTGTTGGATGAGGGAACAGTTTTGCCCCCCCTCCTGGAGACAGGCGGTAACCTCTGTGATACCCAAGCCTGACAAGAACTTGACTGTCTGCTCATCATATAGACCAATTTAGGTCCTGACTGTGGATTATAAATGTTTTACCACCATACTAGCAAAAATACTCCAGACCATAATTCTGAATGTGATTGACAGAGACCAGACAGGATTCATACTGAATAGACAGGCAGCAGACAGTGTGCGCCGCACTATCCATATAGTTGACCATTTGAATAAGACCAAAAAAACAGCTTTAGTAATGAGCCTAGATGCTGAAAAAGCATTTGATCAAGTGAGCTGGAGATTTTTACATGGAGTCCTTGCTGGGTTTGGGTTTGCAGATAAGCTTATAGATACAATTGGGAGATTATATACAGAACCACAAGCATATATTCATACCAGTGGTATGGTTTCAAAAAAGATTGCCCCACACATGTCTATGGGGGCTATTTTAAAAGTCAGATTTTAGACATTTTAAACAGTCTTAGAGAAAAATTAAAGCAGTTGCTTAACTAAGAGGTGCGCCAGTTACGACTCCTTCCCCTAATAAAAATAATGCACTTTAAATTAAAAAATTCATACCACTCAGCTTGCGATGCTATAAGGTATTGGGCTATGGAGCCCAATACCTTATAGCAGTAAGTCGGAAATTCATTTTAAGGGTGACAAAAGTAGGGAAATGTGGTATTAGGGTTTCCAACCCTAACTCACCACCACCATGTCCCAAGCAGGAAAAGGGAAAAACATTATGGTTTTCACTGTCCTGACTGTTGGCGAATCAGGGGTGGTGTCTTCCTTGGGGTTCTCAACCCTAACGCTCACCCCATTGTGATATAGTCTTCAAATGTACAGAACTGTGTCTCCCCACATGTTGCCAACAACCTATAGGCCCTACCTGCAGAAAACGTATCACATAGACATCTCATTGGCGTAGCAGCTGAATTTCTGCTTATGATGCCAATGATCCAAGTTCAGCTGCGAGCTCGGGGAGTCAGAGTGCCAGCCAAGGGGAGGAGGATCGAGCATCTGGACAGACTGCTGACTCCCTCCGGGGAGGGGAAGCAGTCGGTCTGCAACCGACTCCTAGCAGATACTAGGGGACAATGCAGGTGAGGCTTAGTAGTTCCAGGAGGTGTGCCAGATGTGGGCAGGTACGCCCATACATCATTGCACACAACACCTCCTATCACTAAGGGAACAAAATGGACACCAAATCCAGTAGCCTGACCCCATGAAGCCAAGCCTGGGGATACACACTGCTGGACTACATAACGTGGCACCGTTCAGAGGGGTACTTGGGGTGACCCCTCCCAGCGGCTCTCTCCAGGGGGTAATCCAGGGTAACGCCGGTGGAGATGAGAGCGGTCCCAGGGGATGGGGGAGAGCTGAATGAGAGGAGATGAGTCTGGAAAAAAAAAAGAAAACATATCACATGTCACCTTATTTGGTCATGGAATTGAGTGAGCATTGGGGTTGAGAATCCCAAGGAAGACTCCACCTCTGATTCACCAACAGTCAGGACAGTGAAAACTGTAATGTTTTTTCCTTTTCCTGTCTGGGGGTGGGGATGGGGAGTTAGGGCTGAAAACCCTAATGCCACATTTCCCTACTTTTGTCACTTTAATCTGAGCCCTAACTGGTACATTTATGCAGTTTTTTGCAAAGAAGTTCCTTACTTTTTGAGATAGTAGAATTGTATCCTCATTCACACAGGTCCCCGAGGACCTGTGTGAACAATATCCATCTGGCTACTGTACTTTCATCCCTCCAGAGATGCACACATCTATTTGGCTGTGGAAGCAAAGGGCCTAGAGGGCCCTGTGTTTCAATGCCACCAGAAAAGCAATTTACGTGCTTGGTTGTAATTGTTTTTTGTGGGGCTCACTTGAAGTGAAAAAATACATTAAGTGTCCCTCTTAAGGGCCCCCAGTTCATTACATATACTGTAAACAAAAAGTGTTTTGAGGTTTTTTACCCATAAGTCAGTTTGCTCTGAATTTGCTATGGCTGTAGTGGAAGACAAGATACACCATTGGTATATTTTTGATGATCAGACTTTCATCGCTGATTTGGCACCATGGTGAAGATTGGAGGTAATTTTGGGATGCAACACGTACCCCCCCCCACATGAATGTTTTAGGGGGGATTATGTATTAGTGTTGTACTACTTATTGACACATTTTTTTTATCTATACATTGTCCTGTGACTCCAATCATTGATGAACTTATGACTTGTTAAAGTTGCAGTGTTATCCTAAGGAAATTTTCATTTTTAATTTTTATGTTTTTTATATGGTCCCTAAACTTTTGTAGTGTATTATGTGTTCGTGTTGTAGTACTCATTCAGACCTTTTTTTGATACATAGATTGTCCCTTAACTCCAAAGTGTGACAGAGTTATGGCTTGTTAAAGTGATTTTCTTAGATTCAGCACTGACTTACCCCATTTGCTACCTAACGTTGGTGAAAAGACAGAAACAGCAAGTGAAGGTAGAGAGATATCAAGATGCAGAGAATTGCAAGACCGTGAAAATGATCAGTTCCTAGGTCTCACAAGAACATTTGGTTGGCAAACCAGACAGACAAGAGACAGAAAAGGAGAGGACAAAACAGAACCTTGTGTTTAACTCTTTCTGCATAACAAATGGGACACGATCTTATTCAACACATATGTTAGTCTTGTAGTACTCATTGAGACCTTTTTTTAATAGATAGATTGGCCCTTAACTCCAAAGAGTGACAGAGTTATGGCTTGTTCAAGTAATTTTCTTAGATTCAGCACTGACTTACTCCATTTGCTAAGTAACGTTGATGAAATTAATTCCGTCCCCTTTTAATATTTTATGTAGTGTCTGTATATAGATATACAGATCGTACTTTGGCCCTGACAAGATGGTCAGCTGATTTCTTTATTTCCTGATTCATGAACACGCCCCTGCGCTATGATGTCCAGCAAGGGAGAGTGCAGCAGGGCTGCACCATTGAAATGAATGGGACTCAATTTTCCTTCCTCAGTATATTTTATGATGGCAAGTTGGAGATTAATGGAAGGCCACCACCAGTGAACATGCCCTAGCCTTCATTAATCACCAACTCACCATCATAAGGTATTACATAGGAAGGAAAATCAATACCATTCATTTCAATGGAATCTCTATCACACTTCTCTTGCTGGAGGTCATAGCGCGTGGGTGTTCATGAATCAGGAAGTGAAGGAATTGGCTGGCCACCTTCTCGGAGCCAAAGTACAATCCCTTATATCTAAATACAGACACTGCATAAAATATTAACACTGGAACAGAATTTCACCAGCATAAAGCATCAAATGGGGAAAATCAGTTTGGAATTCAATAATCTAAGAAAATCACTTTAAAGTTGCAATGTTGTCCTATGGGAATTTTAATTTTTTAATTTTTATGTTTTTTACATAGCCCCTATTTTTGGGGGGGAGTATTATATGTTAATGCTATAGTACTCATTGAGACCCTTGTTTTGATATATAGATTGTCCCTTAACTTTAAAGCTTAACAGAGTTACAGTTTATTAAAGTTGCAATGTTATCCTATGGGAATTGTAATTTTTAAACCTTTATATTTTTAAATGGCCCCTGAATTCTTTTGTAGTTTTTTTTGTGTGTGTTAGTGTTATAGTACTCATTAACATCTTTCATTTGATATATAGATTGTCCTTTAACTGAAAATATTGATGGAATTATGGCTTGTTAAAGTTCAAATGTGGAAAAAAACTAAGCCCAAAATCTTTTTTCTTATGAAGGAATCCTTTTTCATGAGAATGTGTTGTTCTCACGAAACATGATTCCTTAATATGACAAAAGAATGTGAAAAAGAAGTATGCCCAAATTATTTTTGTGTATGAAGGAATCCTATACAAAACAGGATTCCTTCATATGAAAAAAGAATGTGAAAAAAACCAACTCCAAATTCTTTTTTCGCATGAAGGTAATCTTGTTTCATATGTCCCTATTCCTGTTTCATATGTCCTTATTCCTGTTTTATATGGCCACATGAAAAAAGAAAATTGTGTCATGAAAAAAACACATTTCTGGGTCATTCTTCCAAAAAGTAACTGCAGTATCCAGCTAATGGGGTCATGATTAGCAAGATACATGTGTTGGTGTCTTTGCATGATATGATTTTTACGGGTTTTCAAAAACATTTTTTTAAATGGAAACAAGATGGCCACCATACAAAGAACAGGATTATCCCCTGCCCCTTATGAAATAGAATCCTTTTTCAGATGGCCAAATTGTTATTTTGTATGAAACAGCTATCTAAAAGAGCGTACTGAGCATGCTCAGAAGCAAACTCTCTAAAGGATAAATATTTTTTCTACCAAACCAATGAAATGTACCACTCTGGCCCAAGCCCTTTCTACCCTGAAAATTTCAGACCAAAATTCCAAACATTCTAGGTGCTAGGTGATGGCAAACAAAACCCACTTTTTTCACTATCTGGATCTCAGAATCTGCACATCTGGCTGGAACAAAACTTGGCACATCAAGAGAACTTGTCCCTGAGACCACACATGCAAAATTTCTTGTAATTCTATTGAACAGGCAGGTTCACCCATGTTGGTGCAAGAGTTTCTGTGCTGACGTCGATTACAGTGACAGCAACATGCGAGAGTGTGGAGATGGGCAGAGCAGCAAGATGGCCATGCTGCTGCTCTGCTCCATACAGCTCTGCTTTCTTCCCCAGATTTAGAGTTTGTCACAAGGATCCCTTTGCTCAAAGTTCTGCTCTCACAACTTTATAGAGATATGTTTTAGTTATTAAAATTTATAAGGTTGTCGTTTATTTTTATTTTTAACTTAATAGTTTGCACTACTGCTGGAACTGAGTAGAATGCCAGGAGTTTTTATTAGCTCTTTGCTACCCAGTTCAATAGCTATTCCATTTAAAACCCATTTAAACCCTGCTAGATAATGTGAAACAGATAGACCATGAATTAGCTACCTTTCATCCTACTGAAGTTTTGATGGTCTGACTGGAGATGGCATTCAGCAGCACGGGAGGGTGTCTTTGGTGTGGAAGGATGGCGTTGCACCTGGAGTCATACATATGCTGGATTAGCTTGCCTGAGGAGAGTTACAACTGTACTGTAAGTGCGTAAAGGTGCTTTTCACTTGTTAACAGGTATGCCAATGTTGTCTGGGGGCCATGGTGTCCTTGTATTATTTATTAAAGGAAAGAAAATATTACGCTCAGTGGAGCGCTTTTTTCTATTTTTCAGATGGTCTTGTGGATCTGAAGAACAGAAGATTGGAGCCCAGGTGGATGAGTTTGAGTGGGCTAATGCTTTTTATATGGAGACTGGTAAAGAACTGAGTACTGCTGCCATAATACAGGTGTGCATGTAGTCAGAGTCTGAAAAGGGAGATTGGTGAAAGCAGCACTCTGAGAATGTGGGAAGTTGCTTAAAATAATTAATGGACTCCCGGAGTAGGGAGACTGAGGTAATTCCCCATAAAAGCTGACTGTGATGCTAAATGGACCTCTGGAGAAAGGAGACAGGTAATTTTCTATAAATAATCGACAGTGACTTTATGGCTTATAAAAGGGACATGAATGCATGGGCAACCTGTGGTGACAGACCAGAAAGTAAATCCCCACCCACAGGAAAAATTACCCTTTTTCTCTTTCCTTGATAATACTATACATGGGGACCATTATAGAAAGAAAGTGCTGTTGCATTTGATAAGATGTTAATCCAGAACCTCGAGAACTCCTGAAAACTGAATTAGAGTGTTTGAGTTGTTCACCAGTCAAAACTGAACATTAATATAATTCATTTTTAAAAGGTAACATTTTAGTGATTGCATGAATTCATTCCTTTGGATTGTTAGATTTTTGAACATCTTCTTCACAATGAATGTTATAGGTGAATGTAGAATTGTAGCCACCTAAGGTTCAAAGAAGGTTGAATTGGTGATTAAGAGTCCAATTGGGTTCATATCATTGAATAAATAGGGCCTTTTGTTTAAACTAATATTTCAGCTGATAGGATTGATGGATACAGACTAGTGTTTTTTTGGATCAATGGCCAATCATAGAAGGGGAATTTTGGTTTAATTTTTATGATGCAGGGTAAGCAATACTAAGTGTGAAAGAACTTAGGAGGAACTATAGCTCACAATGTACCAATTATCCCCTTTTATAAGATTAATTAAATGAGGGTACCAGGTATAACTTGGGAAGGACAGGATGGAATTTGGGGATGGAGTACACCTTAGACCGTCTCGGGAATTGGCTAGGCATTGCTTAGTATTGCCCACTGTTGGTTTGGAGTCCAGAAGCAGCAAAAGTGCTTAAGGGCAGAATTGGGTGTACATTAACAGCAGGTAGCTGAGTGAGGAATCACAGGTAGTTGCTAAACCAGACTCCTGTAAACAGGTGCTATTATGGCCCAACAAAAGCCTTTAGTGGATATGATGTACCCAGATGGATAGTAATGGACCCAGAATGTGACTTTATTGCTAAGGGTGGACATGTTGCCACTAAGATAGGTCTCTGGACAACTTAAAGGGGGAAGGTACAGTTTGATATAACCCAATGGGTGCTATGCTCTACTTGGTCAAGTTGCGACCTGTCTGGGCATTGCCTAGTACTGCCCAGTGCTTATCATGGAGTCCAGAAGTAGCAATAGTGCTTAAGGGCAGAATCAGGTGCATGCCCACAGCAGGTTGGAGAGAGAGAAATCATGTTGGTTGCTAGACAATCACTGGTAATTAGACACTGTGGTGGCCCAACAAAAGCCTTCATTGGTCTTGATGTACCTACATAGATAGTAATTGGACCTAAGATGTAGCATTTTTGCTAGGGGTGGATACGATGCTACCAAGTTAGGTCTCTAGACAAATCAAAGAGGATACATACATTTTTGATATAGCTCATAGGGCACTGTGCTCCACTTGGACAAGTTGTAATTTATGAGGAGGCTCGAACCGCAATAGTCTGCACTGAGCAGGGGAGGATCATATGGGGGCCTCATCTGGACATATTGAATTCTCCCCTAGTTAACTCCTATTATTAAGAAGACTATAGAAAGTATGACATCAGGATTTTTAATTTTTAATGGAAATTTTATAAAAATTAAATATGGGTAGGAAAGGGATTATTATACTAGTAAGTTCAAGTGTCTTAATATAAGCTGAATGATGAGTAATTAACTGATGTATGATAGGATGTAAATGTTTCAAACATTTTAAGATGCTTAAAAGAGAATGTATATTTAATTGCTGCTAATATGCTATTGGTTGTCTTGTATTGATTTTGAATATTTTGTTGAATATAATTTTTTCTGTCAAAAACTGTAATGACCAAAATGATTAAACAATAAAGACTTGACTTGACTTGACAGCAACATGCTGCCCAGCATTACAACACCTGTCACTGCACCTCCCAGGACTTTGAGTGCCAAAATGCCATCCTGGGAAACAGTCAGGTTTTAAGGGAGGCTTCGCACCCTGCATCCCCCAAAAATATATATAACCTTCTCGGTGGTGGGCATGTCATGAAGGGCACAGAAACTGCACAAATGCTCAACACGGCATGAGTGTGGGGTGATCTAAAATCAAGAACACGCCTGTCACTCTCGCCCTTTTTGTGGTGACATTACCATGCTGTAATGCTGTTGCCATGCTAACAGTATACCGAACAGAGGCAAAGCTATTAAAGTGCAAACTTAGAGGTTTAACATTAAACAGCCTACTCAACTCTAACTATAGTGGTACTACCGCACCTCTGTAATTATGACTCTCAGATATTAGAACTCCATATGGACACTGGAGCCCAGGTTAGATAGGGAACCATAGGCGACTTGATGGACATCGGTCTTTTCTGCCATCATTGTCTATGTTTCCAAAAGTTTAACACTTTCAACAGTATCAAAAGCAGAACTTAAACCACCAGTATTTGTTAGTCATCATAAAATTTCATCATATAGTTTTTCAGCAAAAATTTATTTCTGACATCCTCAGTGTCATCCTCAGTATATACTGTATATATTTTTATTTTCTCAGATATTTTTAAAATATCTTTTACAGTTACATTTTTAAATAATGATGCAAGTCATTAAAGATGGGTGCCACTTGCAGTTTTTAAAAATCTCTTCCACAGAGGTTACCTGTAAAACGTACAGTACATACTAGATTCATACTGTAGATGTATTAGAATGGTGCTGCCACATGTTTCTGATGGTAAACGGTATAGAACCACACCAAGATATTTCTTCTTTCCATGGTAAGCATGGCATGGGAGCAGGAACTTTTAAACTTTAAAAACTCATATCTTACTTTAGGAATGAAAGAAAACAAAAAATGGGTACACTGATTATTTTTTCCACAAAAAAAACATGATTGCTGAAAAAAACCACTACGTGGTGACTAAGAAATATTGCAGTTTTAAACCAAAAAGTATCATAAATATTGTTTGTTTCTTAGTATACATATTTATCAATATTGTATTTTTGAATGAATCAATGATCCAGTGTTAACCTACCTTTCCTGAATCCTGCTTGGTGTTTTCCTATAATTTTCCTCTTCTCTATCCAAGTCTTCAATCTCTCCAGCATATGTTTGGCAATCTATTTGTATTATATCTATTAGACACACTGGGCCAGATATTCAAAAGGGTTGCGCATGCTCAAGTCCTAAATTGCGCCATTCTGTGATATTCAGCAGGAGGCAGTTGCGCCACTGAAAACAGGCTGAGCAACAACGCAATGCAAATGAATGCATGCTCAACTGGAGGGGGAGGAACCATGCATAAACTGCACAGCCCGATATTCAGCCAGGCTGTGCAGAGTTGTGCAGGCGCAACCCCCAACCTGAGCCTGCAGGACCTTGAGCCAAAAAAAAAAAAGGCTTAAGTCGAGGGCCACCCACAGGTGAGCTGCTGTATTGCAGGGCGCAACACAGCAGCTGCCACCTGTGGCTGGCCCCCAACTCAGTCCCTGTGCCCCCCAGCCCGATCACGGGCATAGTGCCCCCCACCAGCCCGATCGCGGGCATCAATGTGGCTCCCCCCCTTCCGTTCACATCCCTGGTGGTCCAGTGGACGAAATGCCGATTCACAAATCTGGACTGTCATATGCGGTATGGGCTGCCGCCCATTGGCTCTTGCTCTGCACCAATGGGCATGCAGCCCCACCGAGCAGTCAGTCGGCGGCGGCGGGCGGCAGGAGGGTGGATGCAGCCGCCCACCAGCTGCCGGGGAGCGGTGGTGGGGCTTCCGTGGGTGGGTGAGTGGGGACACTAGCCACCAGGGAGATGTTTCGGGGTTCAATTTACATTCTGCCCGCTGACATTCGGTCCACTGGACCACCAGGAGATGTTCAGGGTGGGGGTCACTTTACTTACTGCCCGCGATCGGGCACAAGGGACATGTCGGGGGTCACTTTCTTACCGCCCACGATCGCGCACAAGGGACATGTTCGGGGGTTCATTTACTTTCTGCCCGTGATCGGGCACAAGGGACATGTTGGGGGGTCAATTTACTTAGTGCCCGCGATCGGGCATTTCGGTCCACTGGACCACCAGGGATGTGAACGGGTGGGGGGGGGTTTTGAAACATACCGCCCGCGATTGGGCATTTCGGTCCACTGGACCACCAGGGAGATGTATGGGAGAAGGTGGGGGAGCCACATTGATGCCCACGATCGGGCTGCAGGGTGCGTCGGTCTCCGACGGCTGCTGCCTGGCAGGTGCCAGGCGCAAGTCCTCGGGATCGGCGCACTACATGACTACTGGCATGCAAATGGGACATAATCAGATGCAAATGGCCCCCCGCGCTTGCATGAATTATGGCCCCATTTGCATGTCACCTTTTGAATATTGTGATTTTTGCGATGGTGCAATGGTACTTGCGCCACCGCAAGTTGAATGCTCCACTTTGACAACTTGCGGGTGGCCCAAGTTCCACTGCGCTTATGTACAGTGGTTGGAGTTGGGTGTATTCAAAGGAGTTGCTCAATAGCGCAACTCCTTTGAATATCACCCCGGCCACACCCCTGCGCAACTATTTTGCGCAGCGCAAGGGCTTGCGCCTCAGAATGGCGCAGTTTGAATATCCAGCCCACTGGTCTGTAAACTATGGGCCATCTTTGGAGCCATTAGCATAAATTAATATCAGAATATTTCCCTTTCAGGGTTCAGGAAAGTAGTGATGTTGCAGGAATGAATTGAACACTTCACCCAACTCGGTAACCCATCATTCAGGGTTTGCCTTAAAGAAATCCTCAGGGACCCTATCTGATCCTGGAGCTTTATTTGCTTTTGACAATTTAAAGGCCTCGTACATGGCCTAGCTTGAAAATTTTACAGAGGTAAAAATGGACTCACTCAGTTTCAGTTCTGTAGTTTTAACTTCTAAATTACTTTTTACAGAAAATATTTTTGAAGAAACCAATCCTCTGTATGTCACTGTGGGCAGTTGTTGGCTGCACCTGAATTAATGGAGTGCACATTTTCTGTTTTACTTTTGTAATGAGAGAGAAGAAATGTTATCAGCCACTGGCATCCAGAGGATCTTGATGTGTTAGCTGAAAAAACCTGCAAATTAAGTTACAGAGCGTGGGACTGAGTCACTCCCCCAGAGTCCCTGAGAGACTGCACCATTGGAGTGCAAATAACTGAGACAGGAGTTGTGAATTTGTTCTGAGGATCCCTTATTGATCCTCCAAAATTATTAATAAAGGAACATGTCCTGAGGTTTCTGAGCTCCTATGTGATCTATGGCGGCAGGAAGTAGTGACCTTTGGGGATAGAATGACCATTCTGAGGGGCATATTGGAGAAGTCCTCCATTTTCCTGGTGTGCAGAATGCCAGAGGAAAAAATTGCTCACCGTAGTAATGTTGTTTCTTCTCAGGGATCCCTCACAATGTTTACACTTTAAGCATCTCTTCCCAGCATAGAGAGATGCCCTGGAGATAGAATCTTGCGCAAATTATACAATGTAGGTTCAGACTCTACACTGGTGTCATGCTCCACTCTAGGCAGTTACCTCAGATTCGTTGTCATAGCTAGAGGGCAACTGTGACTACTAAACCCAGCTAAATGGCTACCAAAACTTAAAAAAAATGTAAACAACATTTTGAAAAATACCAAACAGATTAAGACAGACATGTTAAGAAGATGTAGGAATTTTGAAAATATTTAGTTGGCCACATTTTATAATGGTTAAGAAGTTGCAAACACAATGCTCAAGCAACCTTAAAGAACAGCTTCTTGCATGAACCTGTTTTCTGGTTCTGGAAGGTGAGGCAGGGTTAGGGAGTTGAAACATAGTGAGTGATCCCTGAGAAGAAACAGCATTACTGTGGTGAGTAATTTTTTCTTCTATCCCCAGGAATCCCTCACTTAGTGTTAACACTTTAAGCAGACTCTACAGCACCTTGGGAGTCAAGGTTCAGGTTCTGCAGAACAGCAGTGCCAAAGCTGACATCCCTTCTGGACTGCATGTCAAGACAATAGTGCTTTTGTAAAGGTGTGCACTGTTTTGCAGGTATCTGCTTTGCAAATGTCCAGTGATGGGATACCCCTTGTGGATGCCACTGAGATAGTGGTACCCCTTGTGGAATATTCTCTTAGACCACTGGGAGGAATTTTCCCAGCTTTTTCATAGCAAAACAGTATGCAAGAGACTTCCAGTGAGAGATTATTCTCTTGGTTGCTGGTTTACCTTTGCCCACCTCACAATAGGTAACAAAAAGCTGAGTGATCTGAGACCTGACATCCTCTGTCAGGTCCAGGTAGATGCCCAGTACTCATTTCAGATCCAGACTGTGTAGTTTCTGCTCACCTGGGCTGGAGTACTCAGGGCAGAGTACCAGTCAGGCAACTGACTGGTTCAGTTGGATTTATGATACCACCTTAGGTAGGAACTTCCTGTTGGTTCTAAGGACTACCTTGTCCATGTGGAAGATTATGTAGTTTGGTTCAGTGCAGAGGGCTTGCAGTTCACTTACTCTGCTAGCAGATGTCATGTCAATCAGAAAAATGGTTTCCCATGTGACGTATTTTAGGTCAACAATACCAATAGGCTTAAAGGAAGCCTATATCAGCTGGGCATGGCAGATATTCAGGTCCCATGGGGGACTGGATCCCTCACTGGTGGGTATAGGTTTGTTTGTTTGTTTACCGGGTTAGCACAACTGGAAATAAAGTCCTCTTACAGGTGCGACCCACACAAAACAATCACATATGAGATACAAATGCATAACAAGACAATTTAAGAAAGATTTTAAAATTTTTCTACATTAAGTATGAAAATTAATTAAAACACACACATTCTGAGACAGACAATAAATACTAGTGCAAATATTTGAAAAAGACAAATAAATTAACAAATTCCTAATAATCACAAGTACATTATTCTCTGTTCTACAAATCAGTCGAAACACACACAGTCTGAGAGAGACATCAAATACTGAAGCAAAGTATTAGAAAATGACCCATGAGCTGCCAAATTTCTGATATTTACAGGTACACAATTCCAAGTTCTAGGGCCAATAAAAGAAAAGGCCCTCTGCCCACAATTAGTTCTTCTTAAAGGAGGCCTCTAAGTAGCCTGATCACCCCTATGCCTTGAAGATATACTTTGATCAAAAGGCTGTAAATGACCCCAAAGGTTAGCTGGAATGCCTGTTTGAGAGACTCTATATACAAATTTTGTTAAAACAAAAACAAAATTTAGATTAGGTGGCAACCAGCCCATTTTTTCAAATATTACACACTGATGGGTATGACTGAGAGAGGACAGGACAAATCTACCTAATTTTTTTAATACAAGGATGACTTTTTAAATAAAAAAATTATGGAAACATTTATCTGTAACCAGAGACACATATGTTAGAGCAGGGAATAAACACTGATTGACTGTAGCTATTCTAGTCTCGTCTGTCAGAAATAATCTCATTCTATATAACATTCCTAATTTGCCATTAATTTTAGATGTTACATGATTCAAATGGGCCTCAAAGTTTAGTGCAGGATCTAATATAAGACCCAGATATCTGAATGTGTCCATATTTTCAAAGGTAGTACCATCTAATGTCTTAATCTGAGGGCTAGAACCAAGAGATTTTAATTTGGAGGGTATTCCGAATACCATCGTTTTTCTTTTTGTTGTGTTTAACACCAGCTTATTACAAATCAGCCAGTGTTGAAAGTTACCCATTGCCACTGTCAAAATTGCATTCAATTCATTAACAGTTTGGAAGCTGGAGGGGGGAGATTCAGGGGAGAAAGGAGGAGGTGCTACTTCACTGAGAGGGTGTTGGACCCATGGAATGCGCTGCCCAGGGGGCTGGTGAAGGAAGAGACAGTGGAGAGGTTCAAGAGGGGGTGTGACAGGTACAGGGGAAGGATTCTGGAAGCAAAGTCCTGTGCAGCAAGAATATCCGGGACTGGGAAGAGAGAAACCGCAGCAAGGTCAGCTCCCAGGGTGGGGGCTGACCAAATGAGCAGACACGAAAGACCATTAGGCCTATTCTGCTGGCATTTTAGTATGTTAGTATATTAGTTTTGCCATAAGTGTACACTACTGCATCATCTGCATACAAAGTCAGAGAAACATTATCCAAAGCAGCAGAAACCCCATCAAAATATAATGAAAATAAAATAGGACCCAGTATGGAGCCCTGAGGGACTCCATACTTAACAGAAACCTTTTCAGCCAGAAACCCCTGATATCTAATAATCTGAGATCTATTGTGCAGATAATTAGAAAACCACATTACAACAGGTGATTCCATGTCCAGCATTTTTAACCTATCGATCAAGAGCTTATGGTTAACCAGATCGAATGCCTTGGTCAAGTCCACGAACACGGCCCCTGTTAAACACCTTTTCTCCATACTTTCAAGGACCGCGTTCGTGAACTCGACCAAGGCAGTCTCTGTGCCGTGGCCCTTCCTAAAACCATACTGACATCTAGAAAGCAAGCCATAATTATAAATGTATGCAACAAGTTGATTGTAAACAATCTTTTCTTGTGCCTTGGCAACAGCCGACAGAATTGAAATCAGTCTGTAATTGCTAAAGTCACTAGGAGAGCATAATTTGTGAACTGTGACTACTAGAGAATTCTTCTATATGTCAGGAACCTCTGCAGTCATAAAAGAATGATTAATCAACATAGCAATAGGACAGGCCACGACACTCGCTGCATCCCGTAGCAAGCTAGGGGAAAGACCATCAGAGCCAGCAGAGCTATCTGGCTTGAGCTGCTTTAGGAGTTTGTAAACCTCTATAGGGGTAGTAACCTTTAGGTAAAAATTAGGTATGTTATTAATGCCAGGGACTTGAGCTGTAAAAGAATCAGGACTAGACGTAAAATATTGATTCAGGTCACTAAACCTTCTATTAAATTCATTTACAATTACCTGTGGGAAAGTGACCATGTCAGTGTCCAGTTTCATAGATGTTTCAGATTTAACAACGGGGTTAATTAGATTCTTAATAGAAGCCCCAAATATCTTATTATCCAATAGCCACCAGTTTGTTTCTGTCTCAGAAAACTGATTTTTGCTGATTTGATCTGAGCCTTGCACTTGTTTCATAGACATCGATATTCCTGAAGAGCAGTCATAGTACCCAGGTGCTTGTAATGTTTCCTCGCCTTATCCCTAGTATGCATTAATTTAAATAAAGAGGCATTAAGCCACCCAGCCTTTTTCCCTGATTTACGTCTCCTAACAAATGGTGCTACTTTATCCAATACAGCTGTAAATTCATGAATAAAAAAGTCTAAGGCATTATTTATGTCAGGAATTGAATGTAAGTATGACCAGTCAATCCCTCTCAATTCCTCACAAAACAAATGCTGATCATAATCATGAAAATTTCTTGAAGTCTCAATAACAGGTGCAGGTTTCTTAGGGCCCTTATGAAGCCATAGACAAAAAAATCAGGCTGTGATCGCTTATAGAATCAGCTATTACACCACATTTCAGGATATGATTTAGTTTGTTAGATAAGATCCAGTCAATAACAGTGTGTCTGCTGGTTTTTACATTTAATCCAGTAGGTAAGGTAATTAATTGTTGCAAGCCAGAAGGGTCTAACATAGCACCAAGCTTTGACACCTCAGAACCCACCCAATTTGAATTAAAATCCCCCACAGTCACAATTTCACTAACTGCTTTATAATTCAATTTTTCAATAAACTCTATCAAACCTTCGTTTCTAGTACATGGGGGGAATATAAGTGCAACAGATGGTTAATGTTTTAGTATGACCCAGAGAAACCTGTAATGCCAAATGTTCACTATAAAGCATACTACCCTTAAACAAACATCTTTCAGTAACCAGCAAATAATTCTTCACATAAAACATAACTCCCCCCAACCCCTCCCTGTAAGTCTATCTTTTCTGTAACATTTAAAACCAGGGAGGTGTATATGATCATTAGAGACACTTGACATAAGCCACGTTTCACTCAGTGCTAGTATGTCAGGCACGTACATCCCAACCCAGGCCTCCACCTCATGCAACTTAGCGAACAGGCTCTGAACGTTGAAGTGCATGATCCTCATACCAGTCAGATTGCATCTAAAATAATCTGCATCAGCAAGATCATTATGAACCGGCCCCGGATAAAGTTCTACATCACCAGCAAGTAATAATAGAAATAACCCAAGAGCCATGCCCCTCAAGCCAGCTTGTCTGCTAAAACAACACCCCTTCTGCCTAGAAACAGTATAGCCCAGACGGTATCCCAGAAACTTATAATTAAATCCCATAATGTCACCATACTTCACAGTGTACTTATAAACATTAGAAGACAATACATCTTCAGCTTTGTCAGCATGTATGGTAGACTGAGCAAGTTGGTTAAACAGAACATCCATAAATAAAATATTACAGACATATAATGATGCTACCACAATCCCACCTCCTGCCATAGTTACAGATATAAGTCCTGTTGTGAGCGAACACCTTTCAATCAGCGTTCCTATCACCAATCTTATTCCAGTATGACTCCGGTCAGCCTCCTTGCAAGTCAGCTTTGCCTCCCCACTTAGTTGCTGCTGCACAGATGCTGCCGTGCTCGTAGAACTGTAGCTTTCAAGTCTGTTGCCCCTCGATGCCTAAAGCTGCCACTAGCAGGATTCAGGGAGCAATTACAGAGTTCAAAGGCTCCAGGTGCTGATAATTAGTGACAAGCAAGCAGTCCGTGGCAACGTTGTATACGTGCTTTGGGCAACAAAGACTACCAGGATAGCAGCAAATACCAGAACTTCAGCATCCATTTAAAAACAGGCTCACATACAGCAGTCTCGATTTCAGTTAATGCAGCACACACACTTCTGGGGTTCGATATTGCACTTAGGGACTGTGAAGTAATAATATACAAAACGACAATTTGGCAGTTCAGATGCAGCCAGCACAGCAATACAAAGAGCATCCAGCCATTGTAGCAGCACCACACAGATCTTCAAAGTGACATGCAGATTGGCACAAAAGTATATACTTGCCCCACAGATGTATGTAAGCGTACAGGGTCTGGGCCAGAGTGTGCCACACTCTGGTCAGACTCCTTGCAAGTCCACTTTGCCTCCCCACTTAGCCACTGCTGCGCAGGTGGTTGAGATCTTTGAAAAACCTTTTAAAAATAAGTTGAGAGGCCAGTGACTTGCTGTTGCCTGCTGATGTGTAGGTCAACACAGCTGCTAGATGCACCTCTAGTGTTGATGGCCTCAGCCCTAAAGACTGCAAGTGCCTTAGGTAGTCCGGGATTGTGAGCAAACCCTGACTGAACTGTGATTGTCTTTCTGGGAGCACACCAGTATGAGAATGTCTTCCACTTAGCGTAGTATTCTTTCTTGGTTTCTGGAAACTTTAAGCACCCTCAGGACCTCCACTAATAGATTCAATACAGAACACTAGCTCTGCAAGAACCACGCCCTCAGGCATAAAGTCCTGGGGTCTGGGAATGTTATCCTGCCCTGAGATAGGCTCAACAGTTGTAGCTCAGGGGCAGGCTGATTGGATTCTTGCTGGACAGAAACAGGAGCTTTGAGTACCAGGTCTGCCTGGCTCAGTCTTGGGCTTTAAGGATCATTGTTGCAGGCTCTCTCCTTGGCTTCAGTGGCACACTCTATATCAGTGTTAATGGTGGGAAGGCACACAGAAACTTCCCAGTCCTTCTCAGGGCTAGGGCGTGCCCTGGGCTGTGCCCCTGGCTGGTAACCTGCAACAGCTTTGGGAGCTGATGGTTCTTTCAGGATGTAAACAGGCCTATTTTTGGAGTGCCCCCCATCTTCTGAAAAACGTGGTCAGAACCTGCTGGTTCAGAGTCCATTCCTGGTTTCTCTGGCTGATTCTGCTTAGGGAGTCTGCCAGGACATTGTCCTTGCCTGGCAAGTGTACTGCAGATATCTTTGTAGCTAGGAAGTAAGCCAAGACCCAGAACCTCATTGCCTCTGTGCACAGTTTCTAGGATCTTGTACCTCTCTGTTCGTTTATGTTATACATTGTTGCGGTGTTGTCTGTTCTGATCTGAACAGACTGACCTTGCAACTTGGAGGGGAAGGCCTGCATTGCTAAAAATGATGCCCTGGGTTCGAGGAGAGTGATGTATTTCTGGGTCTCCTTTGGGCTCTAAATGCCACTTACTGTGAGGTCCTCCAAGTGGGCGCCCCTACCCTTGGAGTGAAGCATCTGTTGTGCTGACACAATGTAGAGGACTGCTAGAAGAGGGGAATGCCCTCTCTGAGGTCGCTTTCTTCCTGCCACCACTCTAGTGCCCTGACAAATGTTTTTTAATACTAGTATGAGTTTTGAGAGGGAGTCCCATCTTTTGAGACCAGTGGTTTCCCAGGCAGTACTGAATGTCCCGCATCAGAAACCTGGCCCATGAGACCACAGTTGTGGAAGCAGCCATGTGGCCCAGTAGCTGCAGGAAATCCCTTGCAGGGCTTGGTTGGCCCACAGTGAAAGATTTTGCTGTGGCAATCAGATGTGCTACCCTCCACTGAGGGAGGAAGGCTTTCCCCTGCACAGTCTCCAGTTCTGTGCCTATGAAGTCCAAAACTGAACAGGTTCTGTTTTATTTGCGACTTCTGCAGATTTATCAGCAACCCTTGTTTTTCTAAGGTGCTCTGTACCTTCTGGATAAAACACCTGTTTTTTTGTTCTGTTTTCCCTGATACCAGCAAGTCAACCAGGTAGGGAAAAACCACCACACCTTGCCTTCTCAGGTGTCCTGCCACCACAGCTAAGCACTCTGAAAAGACCCTTGGTGCTGAAGTGAGACCGAACGGGAAGGCCACAAATTGGACTGGCAGTTTCCTAGCCTGAACCTGAGGTATGTGGGTAAGACTGACTGGAATGTGAACATAGGCGTCATTCAGATACAGTGACCCTAGCCAATGCCCTGACTGTAAGGATGGTATCACTATGCCCAGTGTGACCATCTTGAACCTTTCTTTTTTGTATGTGCTTGTTCAGATATCTGAGGTCTAAAATGGGCCACGACTCCCCATTTGTCTTGGGTGTTGAGAAGTACCTTGAAAACAGACCCTTGCCTCACTGAGAGGCAGGGACCTTTTCCACTGATTTTGCTTGTAGCAGTTTGTTAATTCCAGTTGCAGCAGAATTCTTTCTGTGGGAGAGTGAGCTGGAAAACCTTTGTGCTTCTGCAGTTTGGAAACTTTATGAATTGTAGGGACAACCCCTGGCCCACTACTTCCAGGACCCACTTGTCTGTGGTAATGTTTACCCATTCCTGAAAGTAGTGGTCCAGTCATCCCCCCACTGGCAATGGTTGGGCGACCTATGTCAGGTGTCTTGTTTTTGCTTAGACTTGGGGGCTAGTGCTGCAGCAGCACACTTGGAGCCCCTCCTACCTCTGCCTCTATAGTAACCTCATTGGGGTTGAGATTCATAGGGTGTGTAGGGAGCATAGGCTCTTGGGAAGTAACCTCTGCCCCTGCCTTCCCTACCATAAAGCCTATGGGAAGTGGAGGCCTTTTCTTCCTCAGTGTTGCCTTTGTAAGTGGTTTTGTATTCATCCTCTTTTTTTGTGAACAGTAAGCCTCTGTTTTGTCACCAAAAAGAGACTAGCCTTCACACTGGAAATCTATGGCTTTTGTCTGAGTGTCCTGGGAAAGGATGGTTGCCCTAGCCAAGAGAATCACCTCAAAAAAACTGCCTGAGCTAAGACTGTTGAGGCAGTGTCATTAGTGTCCACAGCTGTGTGGAAGTGGTATTTACTGTCAACCAGGGCTGACTTTGCTGCGGCAATCAGGTCCTATGCCAATTCACCAGCTTTGTCAGCCTGTGCCAGCACTGAATTCCACAGTGCCTTCTGGTACTGGGCTATATAGGCCGAGTAAGCTCTAATGAGCGGTGAAGTTGATGTATAAACATTTTTGGCCATGGTATCCAATTTTCTTGAGTCCTTTTCAGTGGGTTGTGCAGAAGAGGGTACTTTTTCCCTTTCACAGGCAGATACCTGGACTACACCTTGATGATGATCGGGGTAGGTATACAGGTATTTCACCCCCATCTGTCCACTTAATACTTTTTTTTTATCTTTTTGCCTGTGGCTGCAGCTGAGGTAGGTGCAGACATGAGTTTTTGATGTGACTTTTTGCAATGATTTGTGAATGGAAGAAGCAACCTCCCTGTAGGAGCTAGCTCCATCACATCCCTAAATTCTGCTTCCTCCTCATTGTTCTCTGTCTCCTGAGGGGGGATGTTGAGGGTGCTCACCATTTGCCTAACAAAGGAGGATAAAGATAAGTAGTCCTCTGTAGGCCATGGAGGAGAGCCAAATGTCTGTTCAGGTGAACCATCTGGTTCAATAGGTTTATCTTCTTCTACTTCATTATAATACATTTCTTCCTCCTCCTCCAACAAGCAGATAGGCCTGAGCCTGAGCATCAAGTGGGGGGGGGGGCAGGCATATTCATAATAGTTCCCATGACTTGGAAGGCTTGGAAAATTGCCACATTTTTGTGATATCCTCTGATTAGGACATCTGTTTTTGTTACAACACCTGCTCCTTTCCTTTTTCAAGAGATATGGTAGGGACATTCTTTTCTTTTTGTTTTTTCTTGGCAGACACTGCTTCCAGTACATGCTCTGAGGCTCTCTTATTCATTTTTTTGCCATCAATGGACTCAGAGGTCCCCCTTTCAGACACCCTGGTATCATTACCATCTTCACATGCTTATCTGATATCTGAGCAGCCTTATCATCTTTCTTTGTCCCCTTTGACAGGAGCTGTCGCTGTATTTGAGAAGATGATCCTCTGATTTATGCTCTCCTCCATCATTAAGAACTCCCTCAGGGCCTTTACTATTTTTTGGTGACATGGAGGCAGACTGAGAAGCCATAAGATCTCTTTTTTTTAGCCCTTTATTTTGGGTTTTAGGGCAAAACTTTATACAGAGCACACAATCAGCAAAATCATGATTATGGACCCGGGCACCTTAAACTAAGCTTGTTGCAGTCTGCCTTTGCCAGGAGCCGTAAACAAATTTTCCAATTTTTAAAGCCTGTCGGTCCTGTGTTTTTCTTCGGTTTATCAGACATGCCAATTTCTGAAGATCTTAGAGGAAAAACATTAGTATATAGTATAGAAAAATCAAGATAGTTTGAAATAATGCAGTTCCTTCTACCAAGACCTGCTATAGAATAACCAGACATTGCAAGTAGAGAAAATGAAGGGGTTTAAATTTGATTATAATTGTTAATTCAGTCTGATTCCCCAAAACAGGAATCATGACTGTCTAGAGTGGAAAAAAATACTAAGAAGCCTAGGTGATAATGTTTTACATAAAAAATAAACTATTTAAATGCAGTTCACTAAAGGTGGATACCCCACTTTACTGTGATCTCTGGTTCTTGGGAACCAATTGTGAACTGGAGAAACTGCTAAAACTTACAAATTCAAACTAACTTCCTAACTAATGCAGAGTTATCAAAAATTAGCTAAATTATAACTGAAACTAAAACTTTTTTTTCTATTATCTGTTTATCCACCTCTTGCTCAGGTGGTCCTTCTTTCTGGTGGCGGACCCCAGCTCTGTCACCCACCCTACCCAAGACTTACCCTCTTACCTCTTGAACCACCATGAGTGGGTGAAAGTCTGTGGTGGTGTGGAACCATCTGGGATGCCACCACCATCATCCACCCTCCAAGCTGTTTTCCCATTTTACAGCTTTCCTATTGACCAACATACATGCAGTCACATACACACACACACACACACACACACACACACACATATATTGCATGAAAACGCAGTGATGCTTCTGCATCTCTACCTGGCCAACCAACCAGTTTGGTGACCGCTGTCCCATCATCCAGCTTCCATTAGGCTGTAGTGAAGCAGTGGTACACACCATCCCCCTTCCCTGAAGGAGAAGAGCCGTCCTAGGACACGCAATCCTCCTTCACCTGGCCGGCCTTCGAGTGATCCCAGTTCATTCCTGAACCAGTGTCACCAGCATTTCTGGTGGCAAGGACCCCTGCCTCAGCCCATTGCACCACTGGGCCAGTGCAGAAACTAAAACTTCTAAAAACAATAAATCACCTGGAGACCAGAAATGTTGGAGCTGATTTCATGGCTACTGCTGTCTTCAGGGGGAGAAACAAATCTGAGGTAACTGTCTGGAGTTTAACACCACTGTAGAGTTTGAACCTACATTCCAAATTCTATAGTTTACATGAGGTTCTATCTCTGGGTCATCTTTCAATGCTGGGATGAGATGCTTAAAGTCTAAACACTAAGTGAAGGATTCGTGGGGTTAGAAGTGGCCACATGTGTGCAGAGCTCCAACTACAGTGTTTGTCCCTGTTGCCCAGAGATGCCCCATAAACTTGTCTACCTAGAGAGCTGGTGACTGAGGGTAGGACATAGGAAAAGAGCATTTTAGAGAACCGGTGACTCAGGGTAAGACATGGGAAAAAAGCATTTTAGAGAGCTGGTGACTCAGGGTAAGACATGGAAAAGAGCATTTTGAAGAGCTGGTGACTGAGAGTAGGACACAGGAAATGAGCATATCAGCATTATAAAACAGCATCTGCCTCTGTTTAAGCATATACTACAGCTGGCAGCTGAACCTGGGTGCACCAGGTAAGTCTTATTAGCTGCTACTAAAAGAGCAGCATATCATTTTGGAAAAGAGAACCCAACTGTGAAGCTTTAATAAGCCCCTATTGCTTAACTGTCTCAGTGTGGAGAATGAAGTTCTTGGGATGGGAACAAGTTGTTTGAAACCCACTGCGTATTAATTGCCCCAGCGCCCCACCTGACCTATAGGAACCCTGGCTGGCCCTCTCCAAATGTTGGAGGCCCTCATAATAACTCACTACTGGGGGCTGGCAATATTACCATGTAAACAAAATTATAAAGAGTTTCTTTTTCAATGCCAATGGATGTGAACGTGGAAGATTGCAGTGCATAAAAACCTCCTGTAATACATGGTTTCCTATTCTTCTCTTAGAAAAGTTGTGCCAGCTGTGAGTCATAATACCATTGCTCTGAAGTCAGCAATCCTTAATACTATCAATCTGATGTCAAAATGATGGTATTACAGTTTCAAACTTTTCACATACTCGCAGTTAGTTGTTCTCATTAGTTCCACTTGCACTCCTGTCACAGCATTCAAAACCGCAGTTTGAAAGTGACAGGAGTTGTGCTGATTTCCCATGAATAGAACAAGCTGGCATGATCATCTGTGTCTTACGGATGTCAAGGGTGGGAGAGTACTGTGGTTTGGTGGTCACAGCTGGAATTATAATCATTTTGTTACAACTGAGGCAGGGTGGGTAATGCTACTGGGGGAGAAAGCTGTTTAAAAAAAAAAAAACTTTTTCTTTATGTGGACATGACTCATGAATTTCCATACATTACAAACAACAACAGATGACAATAATAACAGATGACAATAACAATAGATGACAATCCATCTGTTATAGTTGCTGTAAAACCATCTCAGGATTTCTGTGACACTATAAACCTCTCGAACTTTGCTCTCGAGGGTTATGAAGTCAAAAAAATCCCTTGATGGATTTACAGTACCGAAAGATAAGGATTGACACCTGTTTTGCTATTTATATAGCAAAGAGGTCTTCACGCACTGAAGCCACAGCCACATACCACATTCCAAATTATATATTTTTTCTTGTAAAGAGAACAGCAACCATTCATTTGAAACCAAATATCAGCACAGAGTACTTGTAGCACAAATACGAGAACACAAACACATTTTTAAATGCTAGAGCTACTTACATCTTCAACATATTAAAGAAGTGGAGAGCACATTTACACCTGTGAATAAGATTGACACAATGAGTTGTTTGGTAGATACAACCACGTGTCACATTTACAAACTTAAGAAACCCAGTCAGAGGTAGGTACTGTATGCGCCGAAGCACTGCAAAAAGTTTCTCCTGTAAAAGTAGATTCTGTGTGCATTTGTCACTTACCTCAAAGAGACAGCAAATTTATTTCTGTTTTTCATAAAATGCCAGCAACTTCTTGACTCAAAGGCTAATGATCTGTAACTGTGATTCAACTTCTTGTAAATTCCCCAGAGCTGCAGATTGCAAGATGATGAGAAATGTGAGCACACAGATTGGGCATTTAAAATATTCTGTGCACCTGGCTATCTGCAAATACCCAGTGTGATCACAAAAAGTACCTGGATCGGACCTGCCTTTGCAGCTCCAGATGGTTTCTATCATTTTGAAAACTCTATTTAAGTGAATTTGGTGCCTGTTATGCAATGCCATTCCAATGAAAAAAAACAACTGACCGACAAAATGACTACTTTTTACTTTGAGACTCCTGTTAGTGTTCCCTCCATCTCAAAGGGAAAAAAAATGCTTGATAAAGGTCTAATGGGATGTCCAAGATGACCCTTGGCTAATCAAGAGTGCAGTCTCGGGACATCCTTGCATTCCAGACTGCTCAGTTTCTTTTGCAGTCTCAAATATAAAGATGTCTTGAGATAACACTCTCCATTAGCCAAAAGACATCTCAGGCATCCCATTTAACCATAACAAAAAGAAGGGTATACTGGTGTTTCAGTTTCATTGTTTTTAAAGGTAATGACAAGAAGAATAGGAGGGCTTGCACAAGGTTCAATGTGGGGAATAGCTCCTCCCACAACCTCTACATAAGCCCTCCTCTAACACACCTCCCTTGCTTAGGGGGTGTTTTTTCCCTGGGCTCCCTGCATGGCTTGTGTGGCTGTGTTTTGGTGCTGCTGCTGTCTCATGGTTCGTTGCTCTTGTCTTCCCTTTGCTCCCCCCCTTCTCTTCCCTGTTTCCCCTGCCTACCATTGTCTGTATCCCCGTTTGTTTCCTCAGCTGCTCCTGCTAACTGCCTGCTCTTTTCTCCCCTCCCTTCGCCTCCATCCTGGTGTTTTTCCTGTCCCATTCTTCCTTGGTTTATTTTGGGCTCTCTCCCCTACCTGATGTCGCTTCCAAGCATCCCTGCTTGCTCCAACGCTCCCACAATGCTGGGCATCCCCACTCTGCTATACCGTCTGTCTTCTTTTCCTTCCATGCAAGCTCCTTCCTTTTCAGTATGCCTGTCTCCATTCTCGCTATTCTTGTAGCTTCTTTCTGACCTCTGCTACCCAGGCCATATACCTTTGCCATTTACCCCTCTCTCAGACTGCGCCTCTCCAGTTTCCATTCTCACATAGCCAAGCTGCATTCATCAACACAATGCAACCTCAGCCATAGTTTATTGTTTGTTACAGCCAAGCTACAGTCAGTACTTTTATGTCCTGTTTTCCTCAATCTGGGTTGTTTTCATCATGGCAGGACTGAGTCATGGGCCGTTACTGTTCCACCACCTCACAATCGAATGGGTGGTGATATCCTTTCAGCACAGAGCAAGTAAGTCAACCGAACTTGGCACCAGTTCCACATTTCCAATCCAACTATTCTACTACTACTTGTTTAGTCTCGGGCGCCACTGTACCTAAGGAACTGTAGCGTAACTATTACGCACTTCCACTCCCCAGACAGTGCATGAATATTTTTGCAAGTTGGCACCTCACCGCCGTCATGGGCTATCTTTATTGTACCCTACGCCTCCAGTTTGGTTGTTTTGTCAATTTCACATATGATGTTTCTCTCTGCCTGAACTAGCTTATTGCTTAGTCTATACAGTGAGTTCTACCTTGGGTGTACCTTGTTAATTTGGTATACTTGCCTTTTCTGCGTTACTTATTGCTTAATTCTGTTGCAATTGATTTCTAGCTTGTTTTACACTAAACATAACTAACTGGTACCTCAGTAGTCAAATCATATCACAGACCATTGATTAGTTTCTGACAATTGTACACATCACCTGAGTTGCAAATTTTACTACAAAAAGCCTTATATGTGGGGTACCTCAATCCAGAATGAGAGATCATGGGGAAGATTGCCCTTCTCGGGTGATGCCAGTTTTCAGTTGCACCTTGTGCCTACCTACCACCCAGGGCCCATTCCCCTGGTATGGAGCCCTCTTCCCTTTCCTAGCGTACGCTCTACGGCACATATCCTATCTGTCTATTCTGTTTGTGTTTCTATACCTACCTCAGTACATCTGTCTCCTTACCTTCTACTTGTATTTGCTATACCTCTTATTCATCATCAACCACTGACTTGTCTTCCTCTGCCTGTTTCCATTCCTAAATCAGTTTCTCTATCCAGCAGCATTTGCACTTTAGCTAGCCCATACCAGCAGTGTTCCGAACTCTGTCCCTAACTCGCGCCTTCTGAGGTGCTGAGCAAAGGTAGGCTTCCCCGTCTACCAGGGATGGGATTCCATTTCAGTCATATCTCATGCTATATGGCTGTAATCTATTGAGTTCAGTCATGCTTTATCTACTTCATACCAGTTGTCTCTTCCCTTCAGGAATGGAACTGCTTTCTATTTACCAGCTTGACATCCTCTGTCCCTAACTCTGCTTATTTGTATCGAGTGAAGGTTAGCTCACCCTAGCTACCGGGGATGGGAGCTATGTCTACAATCTCCAGACTGTTACCGTACCTTATCTGCCTCATACCAGTTGCCGCTTCCCTTCGGGAATGGAACTTCCTCCTACTTGTCAACCTGACATCCTCCATCCATAACTCTGCTTGGCAACATCAAGTGTAGGTTAGTTCACCACGACTACCGGGGATGAAAGCTCTGTCCCCACTCTACAGACTTTTACCATGCCTTCTCTACCTCATGTCAGTTGCCGCTTCCCTTTGTGAATGGAACTCTTGCACTCTGCGTGCCCTCCTCATTTTACTTATGCTGCTTCAGGTCACCACCATCCCTCTCTGCTGCCCCTGATGATTGGCTGCATCTACAGTCTACAGCTTCATCATCTAAGTCCTCAGCCTGATAGCCAGCTGCCACTCCCTTTAAGATCTGGACTTTGCCCGACTTGCTTATCCATCTTACCTTGTCTGCAGCCTAGACAAATCATCCTATCTGCTGACTTCCACAGCCAGGATCCTGACTCTGACATGTACTGTCTCCACTACTACATCTCCACCGCTGCAGATTGCCATTCCGGTGTGGATCGTCAACCTCATCCTCATCGTCCTGCATTTCCTAACCTCATCCAGTCCAGATCTTCCTGCCTTGCTCATCCCTTCTGGATGCATGTCCCTCCATTCCACTGCTTCACATGTGTTTTTCTCCACCTGCTACCCGATGCCACAACCCTTCTGGACTTGGACCTCCTACTGCAGAGCGGTCTCCAATTCTCCTCACCACAGCTGTTCTTCCGGCCTCACCATTCCAGCAATACAGAGACTATCTTGCCTGGTCCATGGCCCTAGCTCACATTGCTGTGTCCGCTGTCTGCTTCTCTCCCTAATGCAGGTTGCTGCTTCCCGTCAGAACTGGGGCATTTTCACTCCTCCAGCCTTCCACCTCTCAGCTCTGCCTGCAACTTCGACTGTGGAACCAGAACCTCATTGATTGATTGGTTTGCCTCCATCCTGCCAGTTTGCCACTTCCCTTCAATCACAGGACCCTTCTGCTTTGAATGCTTCCACTCGCCATCCCGTTCTTCCATGAACCTTCATTCTCTAACCCCTTTGGCTTCCTTTCCCTCATAATATGGATCCTGCTAGCTTGTTCAATACCTCTCTCTCTCTCTCTCTCTCTCTCTCTCTCTCTCAGGTCAGCTGCCTCATGGACTTCCTTGCTGCAGGTCCGCCATCTGGCTGCTGTACAAACTTGTTTTCTTTTGCAGATTTGGGACCTTGTCCTTCATCACTTCAGCATTTTCCATCATTTTCTAGTAATTTCCAGCCTTCGTCTGATGTGGGACTCCTGTTGCTCATGGTGCTTGGCTTGGCTTCTTGGCCTTCCGTGGATCATCATCTGCTGCCTTGCTTTAACTTTCTGGTGCTTTGCTGCTGTTCACAGTGGACCTGACCCAATCCTGTACCTTCCTGCTCTGGATGTCATCCGGCTTTGCCTAGCCCATAGCTTCTTCTGCTTCCTGCTTCAGTTTCTCAGGATCCACTCCGGACTTCCTTCCTATTTTGAATGGCTGCCTTCTTATCTTCGCCTTGCTGGCTCAGGGCTTCATACTGTTTGCTGTGGCTCTTTTGGGCCTTGTATCCTACCTCCAACTAGTACTCCTACCCAGTCATCTGCTGTTCCATATGATCCATCCTCTACTTCTACTCCAGCTATTCTAACAGTACCCTTCCACCACTCACTGGATCACTAATTCACTACTCTGGAGTAATACTACTGTCAGCAAACACTCCTTGACTCACATGCCTCACAGACTCTTACATTATCATAAAGTTGTATACTGTCCCTTCAGTTCTTCATAATAATTCAAGGACTCCCATTCACCTGGATAATAGGAAAATCTCCTCCATCTCTTTGGATATACCCTCCAATCTCTGTCCATCCAATCATCGTGACTTCCCCAGATGCCTCGTCTTGTTGGCCATCCTTATACATGGAAAGGACTTAACTCCTTCTGTTATACTCAGACTTTGTATTTAGCATCATTTCCACAGATACCGGAAATCACAAGAGAACCCATTTAACTATAGACATCATCCATTTTACCTTCTGCCATCTCTTATTTCAAAAACGACTCTGATGACCAAGTTACTTGGCTCCTACTTCCCATCAGTCATTGCTAGTTTTAGGAACTGCACAGATATTGTCCAGAATATTCATTGTGGGATCTACACAGCTAGCTGATTACTGACTCCACACCATCCAAACCGCAATTTCACTCCCAGACATCACTATTCTTTATACTGTTATCTGTACCTTGCCACCTAGTACCTTCAGCCGGATCAACCTCTCTCCAGTGGACCCCTCAACCTCTTCTTCTTGCAGTACCTTCGATAATCTCTACAGCAGATCATCACCAAGAACTGGCTTTCCTGAATTTTATCTGGCAATCTGTAACAGCCAAGACAAATTCACCAACTCAGCCTTGCATCCCAATCGGTATTAATCAGCTGTAGCACTAAAATCCTATGGTATCCTGCACTAATCGATCTCACTACCAACCCAACCTACAGGCTCTTCCTGTCATCCACTCCAAGCTTCTCTCATGTACTTCATCATCAGGATTACCTGTAAACTTAACCACCTATGCCACCATAGTGCATCTCCTAAATGATCACACGACAGGAACACCCACACTTATTTCAGGCAGCATACTAGCAGAGGATTTGAACACAAAGTCAAGAACATCGTGACCAAAGAAGACATCTATTCCTCATACTGAATTTCCAGTCGTTCCTCCTATATATTAGGCTACCATCTCGATGGCTCCACAAATCTTCTTCTAGTGCTTTACTAATCACTTATGGCATTACTCTCATCAGGCATTCAAAATCTCCTCTACTCATTTTACTCTGGGATGCTCACCTAGTGACTTATCACTCACTAATAGATTCTTTACCTCCAGACTACCTTGAATATCAAATTCTTATACAAACCGGAGCAGTCACCCATAAATTTATAAATCATCACAACTCCCACAGTGTACTGTTTGATCTTATATCGATTAAATGTTGCGCTCCCGACTCATTACACCCCTATAATCCCTTGGACATGCATCCTTTGTCACTTTGGAAACATGATCTGCATTGGCCCTTCTTTATCTGGATCTGTATTACACATAGGATTTTACCATCCCTACAGAAAAGATGTACCCTTCATCTTCAGGATCATCATTCAGGCTGTATCATCCTTGGATCAAGAACAAACCATCTCCAGTGCACTCAAAAACTCTTCTACAAATTCTACACTATGGATGTTTCCTTAGCAACTCCTTGTTCAATACAGAGTTCTTAGCCTCCAGACCATACCCTTACATTCAAACCTCTCACAAGTTGGATCATTCACCAATGACTTCTTCTACTATTGTATTTCCACTATTCTCAGTTTAGTACCTTATTGACCTGGTCATGGACCCTCTGCCTATTACAATTCCATTGGACAAGCACCATTCATCATCTTGGATACTTGGACTTCCTTCGACCTCCTTCACTCAGATTTACTTCATATTTAGGATTCTATTGCTCATCCAGAACAGATCTACTCTTCAACTTCAGGATCATCATGCAATTGACATCATCCATGGATTGAGGATGGATTATCACATCTCCAAGCAACTTCAACCTCAAATTAGCTATGGTTGCTAGAACCTAGATCCTTCTCCATTTAGTATGCCCAGAGGATGGGCAGACCTCCAGCCATGGGTCCTCAGAGGTTTCCTCCACCTGGGTTTTTTTTCCTCTCCTGAGTGCCAGGGGGTCATACTCCTCATGAGTTTGAGGAGGTATCTTTTTGGGCCTTCTATTCCCTGTAAATTACTACTTACATATCTACTACTCAAGGGTGGGAATAGAGTAAAGCCACAAAAAGTACTACAAGTTGCACAAGTACTATGTACCCCATCTTTCCTATTGCTATTCCACAAACATTGAACCATTTATAAAAAAAAAAAAAAAAAAAAAAGTGCTCCAAAAAAAGTACCCCTCCTCCTAGCACCTGGTCAGTTCTACTTTCAAACTAAGAAGTTTTTGTGGTTTGAATAAGCAATTAGGAAGTAGGTTCTAAGCCCACTAGTGCCACGTATTTACTGTGCAACCCTAAGACTGTTGCTTGACTTCTCAGTGCTTTGTCAACCCAGTTGTCAAATTGAGTAAAAGCAGGGCCCCACTTAAAATGAGAGGCTGCCTGTCAGCTGGGCTGTCCTGAGTAAATAAATAGTAAACACACATGCAAATGTACTGTGCCGATCATGGGAAAATTATCCATTATACAGATTGCTGCAGCTATTTCTATTGTTTTCAATAGGTATATAATCCAATTAACCGGAGGTACCTTTTTTAAAATTCTCTCTTTATATGCCCCTTTCCAGCAACCTGCCTCCTTCATCTTGAGTGAGCTCAGTCCTCCTCCTCCCAGCCAACCCCTGACAACCCAGACTCATTTCCTATCCTGGGGAATCCGCATCACAAGTAGTAGTGCTACTGCTGCACCAGTGGGCCAGCTCAACCTGAAGTACCTTAAAGAGATACTGACACCAAAAAGAAAATTTTGAAAAACATAATATTTAGGTACAGTTCAGCTTGCTTTTCATATGTATTCTATATAATTTGCTTCCTTGTTATTTATTGCTTAGCAAATTTGCATGAGTACATGATATTTATCCCTTAGATTTCCCTTAGAGTTTATCTATCTCTGTAGCTTACTCCCTACTTCAAGTCATAATGCTCTGTTGTGGCATAACACTCTGTTGCCATGGGAGTAACTGTGATGTCACAAGCAGGGCATTATGAACTCAGGTAGGGAGAAAGCAACAGGAAGAGATAAACTCTTCAGGAGCAAAGATCCTGTTTTCATGCAGATTGCCTCAGTAATAAATAATGGGGAAGGAGAATACAAAACTATTGTTAAATATAAGCTGAATTGCATCTAAATGTAATGTCTTGTTAAAGGTGACCTGCAAAGAAAGACTGCAGCCTGCTCCCATTCCAACATACTTTAAAATGCTGCTGAGGGAATCTGGGGCTGCAGTCATCTTAATGTTTAATCCAGCGTGTGTTTTGTTATAAAGTGCCAAAACTTGTGGCAGAACACGGAAGCGCCACGGGTTCTGATATGAGCGGGCGCAAAGAGTCAAGGGTATTACACCCATTTAGTGATGTCGCTACCACCACTGCTCTTATTATAGTAGCAGTGGTGGTACTTTGTTTTGTTTCATTTATAGCTTATATGGGCGTCTTCATAGATGTAATGTTACTTACAGGTGTCGCAGGTAGCACAATTGTGGCAACATCCTAATGCAAGTCCGTTAAAATCCAGTCTATTTTCTTTGGGAGTGAGAAAGGAAAGGAGGCAATGGTCTTCTGATGGGTGGATGGCTGGGACCTAGTCTGCAGGACCTGTGAGGTACCCTTGATATAAGAACCAGGAAAAAGATGGTCTACAGATAATCAGCCAGAGTTTGTGTGCTTCTGAAGCAAGTAAGGGTGTTAGCCACCAGGTGGGCAACAGCCTAGGATACAGCATGGCACTTCTTCCTCAAATATGGGAGTTAGCGTGCATAGCAGCTTTGGACTAGCATAGACTATGGTGTCTACCAGGTTCCCTGGTGAGAGGCACAGGATCAGGAGGAACCCCTTCACTACTGATAAGGGATGTGGCTACCAAAAGGGAACCATCGCCTCTGGGATATGGGTGCTTGGTTGCATGTCAGGAGATGTGAGCAGACACCATGTGTGGGAATGCAGGGGGTCAGGTGTCCAATGAGTGTTAGAGTAGAAAAAGTTGTTTTTGTTTTGTGGTCTATTTTGGGTGGTTTCATCCTGGGAAATGGAAAAGGCCTGCAGTCACCCACACATATCATTGGTTAAAGCGTGGAGTAGCTAACCCCTTTGTGCTGGTGTATTGAGCGATAGTCATCAACTCTGTCCCTAGATTTTCAAGACAGAAATGTTTTTAGTGGGGGAAGAGTGTAACAACCCTCTTTTACCAGTATGGGGTGGGGAGTTGTTGACCTTGACATGCCTGTCTTGAGACTGGCAGTCTTGGTGCCAGTGTCTCAAGGAGTACAGATGAGGGAGGAGCTTTAAAAATAAAATGAGGCAGATAGAAGACATCTGGGTCATTTGAGGTAATTTGGGTTCAGTCTGGGCATGCTTAAGATTATACTTGAAACAGCCAGAAGCAGCCAGATAGTAAGAGATCCAAGTGGGGTTTAGATCTGGGAAATCTCATTTAATAGCAATCATCCTTACTAGAGCAGTATGTAGTGGGACCAAAAGAAAAGTGTGGTGACGAAGGGAGGTTTCCCTCGAGGGAAGCTTCCCGTTCACCAGATGGTACCTCTGAATTCCTGAGAACCTGGTAGAGGTAGGGTGATTGGTATGGTGCCCATGACATACATTGGGCACACAAAGACCCTGAGAGAAATGCCTGGAACAGAGGTACAGATGCAGGCTACACAGGGGCAAAATGTTAATGCTCTTAAATGGAATTCCATAGGGTCATGTCTTATTTTAGCTCCTAACTTTGTGGTTTCATTCAGAGAAGTGCAGACTGGAACCACAAACTATGAGTGCTCATCTGGGTTTGCGGAGATCATGATGTTTATGTTGAATTTGCACTGAGAAATGCAGACTTTATAGGAAAACAGCCTGGCCAGATGGGAAGCTAAAATAAGGCACAACACATGGTAAATCAGTTCTGTCCATCCTGAGAAAGTGGGCCACCAACCCACAAAGCATTGATGTTTCAGACATGCTGTGATATATATTTTTGTATCTTTCAAGACAATTTGAAAGTAATGTTTGTGGTGAGTGGGTTATATTTCCAACCCCATGATTGGCCAATTACAGGCCCTGTTGGAATAGTTCCTTCCAGTTTAATTCCATACTTGAGACACTGATGGTTTCACTAGGGGTGATTTCCAGATAATACAGGACACTTGGATGGCCCATGGGAGAAAACACTGCTCCTTGGAGTGTGATTCTTAGATCATAAAGGACACTTAAGTGGCCTGCTGGAGAGGGCAACACTTCATAGAGGTGATTCCCAGATTGCACATAGATACAGTACATAGCTACATAGACACTGAGGGCAGAAAAAGGCTCTTGGCCCATCCATTCTGCCTACCCTACCTAACTATTCTTTATTGCCTTAATGACAATCCTCACCTTTTTTACTGTCTCCCATTTTTCTTATTAAACCCACCTGCCTGTCCCATCCCTGCTTAAAGCTGCTGCTTGACTTGGCCTGTACAACTTCCTCTGGTAACTTATTCCACTTATTCACCACCCTTTCTATGAAGAAGTGCTTCTGGACATTCTTTTTGAATCTCCCCCTTACCAGCTTTAGTGAATTCCCTCATCCCTGTGTTTGAACTCAAGAAGAATAGTCCTTTCACATCTGATCTCTTTATTCCATGCAGGTACTTGTATGTCTCAATCATGTCAGCCTTTTCCCTCCTTTTCTCCAGGGTACGTACAAACATATGAACATTCCAGCAGATAAAGGCCATAGGATCTGTCTAGTCTGCTCGAGTGTGCAGTTCACAATGTGTTTACAGCGGGAACTGCCCCCTTCCGTTTCTCTTCTGACTTCCCCCAACTTCCTGCTCTCTCTCTCCACTCATCCTCCTTCTACCCACAATGTTCCCTTTCACCCTGTCCCAACCCCTCTTGAAGCTGACCACAATTATTAGGGCTACAACCTCCTCTGGCAGCTCATTCTACTTTGCTACCACCCTCTTAGTGAATACATGCTTCCTCAACTCCCCCTTGAACCTACCTACTATCAGCTTTAGGCTATGCCTCCTAGTGTTCTTGTTCCCACTAAGGCTGAAAAGGCCCTCAGTGCTCTCCATTTTAATACTCTTAAGGTACTTCAAGGTCTCAGTCATGGCTCCCCTCTCCCTTCTTTCCTTGAAAGAGTACATGTTGAGTCCGTTGAGCCTCTCTTCATAAGTGCTGCCCTGCTGGTCCTGGATCATCTTGGTTGCCCTTCTCTGGACTGTCTCCAGCAAGCTGATGTCCTTCTTAAGATATGGGCACCAATACTGCACACTGTACTCCAAGTGTGGTCTTACCAGTGACCTGAACAGTAACAGAATGACCTCCACCTTCATGGTGATAATTCCTCTGACTATACAGCCCAGCAACTGATTTGCTTTAGCTGCTGCTCTTGTGCAGTGTGCAGGGTGTTTCAGGTCACTAGTGTTTATTATTACTCCCAGGTCCTTTTCATCCTCTGACCTGGTTACCTGCACACCACCCAAAAAGCGTTTGGTCCCTAGATCCTTCACCCCAAGTGCATAAATTTACACTTTTTAGCATTGAACCCCAGGTGCCACATGCCAGACCACTTTTCTTACCTCCTCAGGTCTTCCCTGAGTTCCTGTCTTTACTCCTGCATGTCCACCCTCCCACAGAGTTTGGTGTCATCCACAAATAGGCAGATTTTATCCCTGATCCCATGCACAATGTCACTTATGAAAATGTTAAAACAACATCTGGCTGAGCAGTGAGCACTGTGGGACCCCACTGGCAACAGGTCTCGCTTCTGAGAATTCTCCCTCAACTTCCACCTTTTAGCTTCTGTCCTGTGACCAGCTTCCAACCCGTCCCATGAGCTTAGCCCCCAGCCCCAGGTCTTGCAGCTTCTTGACCAGTCTGTAATGAGGCATCAAGTCGAAAGCCTTGTTGAAGTCCAGATAGAGGACATCAACCCAGAGCCCTTGTCCACTCTCCTAGTGACTCATTTGAAGAAGTCAAGAAGCCCCTAGGTTAGTTTGGCAGGACCTCCCTAACACAAACCCATGCCACCTTATGTCCTGGAGCCCATTTTCTTCCAGAAAGCCAAACAATCTCTCTTTCAGGATGGTCTCCATCAGCTTACCCACTTTTGAGGTCAGGCTGACTGGCCTGTAATTCCCTGGTTCGTCCCTCAGACCACTTTTATGGAGAGGCACCACATCCACTGTTCTCCAGTCCTGGGGCATGTTTCTTGACTCTAGAGAGGTGTTAAACAGGTCTGCCAGGGACCCGCTAGAACTTCCACCGGTTCTCTTAGAACCCTTGGATGCATACCATTTTGCCCTAGTGATTTGTCCACCTTTAGGGCCCTTACTCCTTTGATTACCCTGTCAGCTTGTACTGCACTGTCTGTGACTTACCCCCTTCCCATCCCCACCCGCCTGCTCCAGTGTGGTACTGGTCCATCCTTCTCCCTAGTGAAGACTGAACAAAAGTACTTGTTAAGCACCTCTTCTTTTTCTTCACTACCCTCTGACCAGCCCCCCTCCTTTTTTAACCTGACAATCATGTCCTTTATGTTCCTTTTCTCCCTTATATACTGGAAAAAGGTCTTCTCACCCACTTTTACCCCATGTGCTATCTGTACTTCTCTCATAGCATTTGCACTGCCCTGTTTGCCTCCCTTGATTTAGTGGAGTAGTCCACCCTATCCTTCTCCTTCTGAGTATGCTTGTACTTTCTGAAGGCTGCCCTCTTTTCGCCTACCACTTTTGTCACCTCCTTGCTGAACCAGCTGAGCTTTTTGGCCTTAGCTTTCTTACTTCTGATTTTGGCACTGTCACTAGCGGGGCCTCCATCAATCCCTTCTTTACCATGGCCCATTTCTGTTCCACATCCATTCCCACTTTCCCATTCTGATCCCAGCAAGGTGTCCTTTCAGAAAATCTCCCATCCTACAAAAGTCATCCCTTCAAAAGTCTAAAATCCTCATCTTTGTCCTGACTGTCCATTTGCCCATGTCCAGGTGGAACCGTGTGGTGATCACGTCCTGCAGGCAGCACATCCACCTTCACATCCTGAATAAGTGCACAGCTGGAAAGGACCAGATCCAGGATGGCCCTCTCCCCAGAGGGCTCCATGACACCTTGAGTCAGGAAACCACTCTGGAATACTTGTTCCCTAGTGCAGCGGGTAGCAGGGATTTTCCAGTCCATCCCAGGTAGATTGAAATTCCCCATTATTACAACTTCTCCCCTGCTGGACATATCCATGATTTGGGACCCCAATACCCTGTCCAGTTCCTCGTCCTGGAAAGGTGGTCTGTAGACCACCCCATCCTTAGTTTCCTCCCTTTTGTGGATTGTACCTGTACCCACAATGCTTCAGTGTTACTCTACACCACTTCCTCTCAGGGTGTATATGTTTAAGTCCTGCAGCCTATTCTCATATGTCAAATCCCCAAGGCCATGCACCATTTTAGTTGTTCCGGGCTGTACTGTCACCACCTTGTTGCAGTCTTTCCCCAGCTATGGGCTCCAGTACCTTGCATAATATTTCAGGTGTAGCTGCACTAGTGAAGCTCACAGAGGGAGGATCACTTCCCGCCATCTACTACTTATCCCTTTCCCTATTCTTCCCAGCATTATGTTTGCTTTGCCCACTGCCCTGTTGCAGTGTGCAAACTTTTTTTTAATTGAGTATACTTTATTGAAAATTGTTGACGGTATTACAAACACAAGACACAACAGAAGCTATGTGATATCATCACCCCAAATCCTTTTCTTCTGGAGTGCTATCCAGCACCAATCCTCCCATTTTGTATTGCATCCTTGGGTTCCTTTTTCCAAAGTGTTTTACTTTATAATTTTTAGCATTAAAGTTCAGTTGACAAATCTGGGACCAGCTGTCCATCCTGCCCACATCCTCCCTTAGTTCCCTGCTCCCCTCCTCTGTGTCTACCCTTACACAGATCTTTGTGTCATCTGCAAAAAGGCAGCTTAACCTTGATACCATCACTTAAGTCACATGTGAAAATATTGAAGAGGACCAGTCCTAGTACCGACCCCTGAGGGAACCCACTGGTCTCTTCCATCACTTCTGAAAACTCCCCATTTACTACCACCTCTTTTTTTCTACCCCTCAGCCAGCCCTCCACCCAAATCACCCTCTTTTCCTGTTCCCTAAGATCCCTAATCTTTTTGACCAGCCTCCTGTGGAGGACTGAGTCAAAGGCCTTGATGAAGTCAAAGTATACTATATCAATTGCCTGCCCTTTGTCTACTGCTGTGGTAACCCAGCTGAAAAATTCAAACAGATTCATTTGGCAAGACTTTCCCCTTCTGAACCCGTGCTGTCTGGGGTCCTGCAGCTCATTCCCTTCCAAGACGTCCACCAGCTCCTCCCTCAGTAGAAACTCCATGTTTTTCCCACTCTGGGCATCAAGTTGACTGGCTTATAGTTCCCTGACTCATCCCTCTTCCAGTCTTATGTAGAGGAACCACATCTGCTGTCCCTAGGAACCACCCCTGTGGTTAGCTGGCTATTGAAAATGGCTGCTAACGGCTCTGCTATAACCCCTGCTATATCCATTTGTATCTTTGGGTGTATAGCATCCATTCCCAGAGATTTATCTACTTTCAACCCTGCTAACTTTTCCAGTACCCCTTTCTCCATTATCTGGAACTCATCCCAGCATCTTTATTCCTTCCCTTCCTAACCCCACAATCTATAAACACTGTACAAAAATAATTGTTCAGTATCTTTGCCTTCCCCTTATCCTTTTCCTCCCACCCCCTCATTGCTTTTAAGTCTCACTATACCCCTTTGACCTAGCATTTCTCCCTAATGCAGTGAATGAATGCCTGAGCCCCTTTCTTTACCCCTGTTGTCAACCAGAATTTCATCTGCACTTTGGCCTCCCTCACCTTCCTTGTGGTTTCTTACTTCACCCTGTCTTTCTCCTTTTGACTACCCTTATACTTGTTAAATGCCCTCTTTTTATTTCTTGCTGCTGCCTTTACATCAATGTGACAGGGTCAGATAAGGCCTTATCCCATTTAGAAAGAGTTAAACACAAGAATCTGTTCTATCTTCTCCTTTTCTGACTCTTGCCTATCTGATTGTGCAATCAAATTTTTTCGTAAGACCTAGGAACTAATCACTCTGACAGTCTCGCCATTCTCCACCTCCCACTCTCTCCCTGTCTTCACTTGCTGTTTCTGTCTTTTCTTCCTCGTTGCTTATCTGTGGTTGTAAAAATATATGTGAATCTGTATGTGAAACTGGGATCCCTTTGTTTGTCAGTGTATATAATTGTATTGTTGAAATGATTGCAGAAAGCTATTTGGAACTCAGAGGGTTAACACTGAGATGCAGCATAAGCTCATTTGCAGAGTTAGCAGCAGGAAGTCAATTCTGGGAGACCATGTTCTATTTTGTTTACCTGCAGGAAAAAAAACTGACAAGAACTCTGATACATTTTGTGTGAAAACAGGATGTCTCTTAACAGGATCAAGATGCAGAAGTTAATTGCCAGGCAAAGACTTCTTATAAAAAGAGCAATTCTTAGAGAGAGAGAGAGCGAGAGAGAGAGAGAACACTGAATTTTAGAATTAGAGATACCCTTAGATGAAGGACTTAATTTTGTATGAAATGCTTGAATAAGAGCTATCTTGTGTAATTTTATTATTTTGCTTTTTCTATTCTGTTGTTATTGGTAATAATATAATGCTAACTGAATTTTATAACTGCTCCTGGTTTTTCTATGCTGCCTGACCTATGCTTCCATGACAGATGGTGTCAGACTAAGTGGGATTTACACCGTGCATACTCTAAGCCAGGAGTTTTGTGCATGGGTACTAGACCTGGTACCAGTAAAACACAGAAGAAAGGCATGGATCCTGGAACAGCAAGCCCAGGAGTGATTACCAGAAGAATGGCAGCAAAACTAGCAGAGACAAAAGTCCAAACCGAGACTGTATAGCCAGAACTAGTGATGGAAGAAGAACAGGCAGGGAAAGAACCTGAAAGCTTGTCTGCCTTCTTCAAGTGGAGGGCTAGACAACAAAGAGAGTCAGAGAAGCAGAGAAAAGAAGAGATGCAGCAACAGGAGCAATAATGGCTGGATGCCTTGCAAGTTATCAAAGCTGGAGGATCTGGCACAGATCCAGCAGAGCAACAAAACACAAACAACTTAAAAGACATTAAACTTACAAAGCTATGTCCCTCAGATGATATCGAAGCATAGAAACATAGACTTTGATGGCAGATAAGGACCGCTCAGCCCACCTAGTCTGCCCATTTCTCTACCTACAGGATAAGCTGCAGATCCTAGTTAACCAACAGCCTATTTCTTCCTACACCCCACAAGAATTGCTTTATGTCTGTCCCATACATTGTTGAATTCTCCCACAGTTTTAGACCCCACAACCTCCTCAGGAAGGCTGTTCCATGCATCCACTACCCTCTCTGTGAAAAAATACTTCCTCACATTGCCCCTGAGCTGTCCCCCCTCTATCTTCAAATTGTGTCCCCTTGTTCTTGAACATCTCTTTTTCTGAAAGATGCTACCCTCTTGGACTTTGTTGATTCAACTGAGGTAATTAAAAGTTTATATCATGTCCCCCCTCTCCCTCCTTTCCTCAAGGGTATACATATTAAGCTCCTTTAATCTCTCCTTGTGTGGCTTCTCTTGTAGACCCTGCACCATTTTAGTTGCCCTCCTCTGGACTGCCTCCATCCTGTCTATGTCCTTGCAGAGATGGGGTCTCCAGAACTGCATGCAGCACTCCAGATGGGGTCTCACCAACTGTCTGTACAGAGGGATAACAACTTCCTGTTTTCTGCTGGTGATGCCTCTCCCTATGCATCCCAATATCCCCCCAGCCCTCCCTACTGCCTTCTCACATTGCTTGTAAATCTTAAGGTCATCTGATATGATTACCCCCAGGTCCCTTTCCATTTTTGTTGTTGTTACTACCTCCCCCCCCCCATTGTGTAATCTTCCCCTGGGTTTTTGTTTCCCAGGTGCATTATTTTGCACTTCTTTGCATTGAATCCAAGCTGCAATACTTCTGACCATCCCTCCAACCTTGCCAAGTCCCTTCTCATCCTTTCCACACCTCCTTGTGTATCAATCCTGTTGCAGATTTTTGTGTCATCTGCAAAGTTGCATACTTTTTCTTCCAGTTAATCTGCAATGTCAGTTATAAAGACATTAAAAAGTTCTGGACCCAGTACTGAACCCTGCAGTTCCCCACTAGTAACCCCTCTTTCTTCAGAGTGGACTCCATTTACAATTACCTGCTGTGTCCTGTTGTCCAGCTAATGATTTACCCAGGCTACCACCCTGGGACCCACTCCCAGGCTGGTTAATTTGATTATTAATCTTTTGTGGGGGATTGTGTCAAATGCCTTGCTAAAGTCTAGGTAGGCTATGTCCACAGCCCCTCTCTGGTCTGCTACTTTGGTCACCTAGTCAAAGAAATTAATTAGATTAGTCTGACATGACCTTCCCACTGTGAACCCATGTTGCCTTGTGCCCTGTGCCCCACTGGCCTCTAGATACTCAACAATTCTTTCCTTCAGAAGTGATTCCATCACTTTCCCTACCACAGAGGTCAAACTGACAGGTCTATAATTTCCTGCTTCTGTCTTGCTCCCACTTTTGTGAAGGGGAATCACGTCCACCTTCCTCCAGTCCTCAGGTACCACACCATCCTCCCATGATTTGTTAAAAAGGGTAGTCAGTGGTTTCTCTAGCTCTCCCCTTAATTCTTTTAGAATTCTGGGGTGAATTCCATCAGGTCCCATTGCTTTGTCCACCTTCAGTTTTAGGAGTTCTTTCAGAACCCTTTCTTCTGTGAAAGGACTGGGTTTGACCCCCCCCCATCCAGAGTGCTTCTGTTACTTGGATTAGGCACCCTCCATCCTTCTTTGTGAATTCTGAGCAGAAGTATTCATTCAGTATCCCTGCTTTTTCACTGTCCCTCTCTGCCCCCAATATTCCATTCTATTCAGCCTTACTATCCCTCCCTCCCTTTGTCTTTCTATGCTCCCTGATGTATCTATAAAAGGTCCTATTCCCCTTCTTAACCAAGTTGGCTATCTTTTCCTCAGTTTGTGACTTTGCTATTCTGACTTCCCTTCCTGCTTCCTTCTGCCTTAACTAGTACAGTTTTCTGTCCTGCTTCTTCTGTGTTTCCTTACACTTCCTAAATGCTATCTTTTTCTCCCTAACCTTCCTCGCCACCTCTTTTGAGAATCATAGTGGCTTTTTCTTTCATTTTGATTTGTTTATTTTCTTCACACAAAGGCTTGTTGCCTCTGTGATGGCAGTTTTGATGTTTTCCCATTGTTGCTCCACCAATCCTTCTAGCCTGTTTGCTAGTGCTTTTCTAAGGCACGCTCCCATCTTGCCAAAGTCAGCCCTCCTGAAGTTCAGTACCCTCACTTTTGTATGGCTTGGCTCTGTAGCTGAGTTTATCATGAACCACACTGTTTGGTGGTCACTTGTTCCCAAATGGCTACCCACTTCTAGATCTGAGATCCTCTCACTGTTCCCATTTGAGAGTACAAGATCTAAGATTTCTCCCTCATGAGTGGGTTCCAAAACTAGCTGTCTGAAGCATGCCACCTGTAGGTCATTGAGAATGGCCCTGCTCTTGGCTGTGGCTGCAGCAAAGGTGCTCCAGTTAACATCTGGCATATTCAGGTCCCCCATCAACAGTATCTCCCCTTTCTCTGCCATCCTAAGGATGCATTCTATCATATCATTGTCCATTCCCTCCCCCTGACATGGGGGTTTGTATACAACTCCTGTGTGGATTGTGGTGCCATTTCCAGTCTCTAAGGTGACCCACAGTGCCTCCTTTCCTCCCTGTTTGCTCTTTTGTTCTGTTGCTTTTATCCCTTCCCTTACATAGAGAGCTACTCCCCCCCTTCTACCCTCCCTGTCTCTCCTGTAGGTTGTGTACCCTGGTACATTAACATCCCAGTTATAGTTCTCTGTGTACCATGTGTCTGTGACTGTTATGATATCCAGGCATCCCTCTTCCATCAAGGCCACCAGTTCAGGGAACTTGTTGCCCAGACTATGGGCATTGGTACTCATCACCCTCCATTTCTTGATGGCCTTAGCCCTTTTTGTCCCATTTCTGTCCTTATTACCTTTGTCATTTTCTCCATTTACCACTGCCCTTCTCCCTATCAACATCTCTATCTTAGTGTTTACCTCACTTACTACCATGATTTTTTTTGGGGGGGGCTAGGATTTCCCTGCTCCTTTCCAGTGCCTCTCCCCTTGGCTAGTTTAAATGCTTGTCAATTAAACATTTAAACCTATCACCTATGATCCTGGTTCCCCTCCTGGACAGATGCAGACCATCACACCAGTATAGGCCTGCATCACTCCAGGTGGACCCCCAGTCCCCAATGAAGCCAAATCCCTGAGCTCTGCACCACTTTTTCAACCACTGATTGAATCTCATGATGTGGAGCACCCTGGCCTTACCCATGCCATAGACAGGCAGCACCTCCGAGAAGGTTACCATGCGTGTTACTTGTCTAAGGCCCCTCCCCAACTCCACAAACTCTTCCTGCACTGCTCTGATCCCTTTCTCAGTCAGGTCATTTGTCCCTAGATGGACAATGACATCTAGCTCCCTCCCTTATACAACTGCTCCAGTGATCCTGAGGATTCACTCCTGTCCCTCCAAGCCATGGCACCAGGCATGCACCTTACCTCCCTCTCCCCTTCCTCCCCCAGTTCTACCACCTAACAATGGAGTCCCCATCAGGAGTTGTTTCCTTTCCTGGTGGGGTCCCACACCACCCTCCTGTGGGTCTCCTTTGTGGAGGTTCCCAGCATCCTCCTTGGTCTCCACTGTGGGTGCCTCCATAGAGGAACCACACTTTTCCAGAATGGCATATAAATTGTGGAGAGGTACAACTGGAGGGATGTGCCTCTGTTCCACCACCCTCACCCTCCCTGAGCCCACTGTGGTCCAATCACTCCTCTTTCTTGGAAACCTCTGGGGCAACTGCAGTGGTCCTGGTGGTCCCTGGGTGGGAGAGGATGTCCCCCAAATCCTGACCAACTCAGCCTGGAGATGAGCAACCTCCTCCCTCAGCCCAGAGAGGTACCTGTAGATGGAACAACACTGCATCCTCCAGAACGTCTCCAGGAAGACTGCTGCTCCACAGCCACTGCACTGCACCACTCCCATTATGTCTTATTTCTGGCCCCTTAACTGTTGTTTGGAATACTTACTCTTTCCTCTGTTTATTTTTTCTCCCTACTTCCTGTTCTGAGACAAGAAGTTCCTATATTCCTTAGTAGTCTCCTTACTGCTCAGAGTCAGATCTCCAGCAGCTAGGGGGTGATGGAGAGCTACTCTTTTCCTTCTAGGATGGTGAGTCTTTTGTGGCTGTGTGATCACTCACTTCCTGCTCCCAAACAGACAACTTTTGAAAGGGTTGCCCCAGCCTGCCAGTGGCCAAAGCAACAATGGGCAATCAGGCTGATACCTTACCTTACAGGTAAAGCCCAACTTGCCTACGGCAATATGGACACTGCACAGTCAGAAAACTTTGACCTTCTGAAAAGAGAAATCCTGAAAAGATATGACTTACAGGCAAATATTCCAGTCCCTGAATTACCACTCAGTTGACAATCCTCAAGAAGCCTTTACATGACTCAGAGAACTCCTTATTAAATGGCTCCAAACAGAGGGCAAAACAGTCCCACAGATCATCGACATATTTGTAATGGAGCAATTCATCAGCATCCTGCCTACAGATGTGCAGCTTTAGGTAAATGAACACTGATCGGAAAGTGGGGGGAAAGGCTGTTTCTTTGACTGAGGACTATCAGATGGCCAGACAGACACCACAGCAGCAAAGTAATAGCCAAGGACCGGTAAGACTCTCTTTTTCATGTTTTAACTCTGGGTCAGATAAAAACTCTGGTGGGGGTAGCAAATCTGCACTCAAAGACTTTATTTGCTATAACTATAACAAGCCAGGTCATATTGCAAGAAATTGCCATAGAAATAATGGGGTAACACTGGTGCAGATTTGGCCTTAGCGAACTGAGACAAGTGTTTAAGGGGACTTATTGATTTGGGAAGCAGACAGACCCTAGTGCATGTTAAAGTGCTGATAAAGAACTGTGCAAAAGGACCAGGTACTGATGTCATCTGCATCCATGGGGACACTTGATACTATCCACCACTCAAGTGACTTTGAATATTAATGGGGTATCGCACCAAATGAAAGTGGGGTAGTACCTAAGTTACCTGTACCTGTGCCTATTGGAAATGACTTTCCAGGATTTACTGAGTTAATTACAGATGAAGCAAAACCTGTAGTTTCAGCAGCTGTGATTACAAGAGCACAGGCAAAGAAAATCTCAGATGCTGAGGACTCTTTTCCTTTTGGTGACTTTGATGCAGACTTCTTTGAGCCCAGCTCCAAGATCCAGAAATCCAGGAAAGAAAGAAGACGCCTGAAGAAACAGTGGCAACAAAAGACTGATGGACATAAGGGGTTAATATATGAAAATACAGAAACTAAACTGATAACTGATTGTGGTTTTGTTTCAGAGCAAACTAACGATGCTTCTCTCCAAGGTTATTTTAAGCAGCTGGGGTGAAACAAAAACAAGGTGAACCAGTGTTTAAAAATTATAACAGGCTACTATACAGAGTCTGGGCTAATCCTCAGACACAGGAACAGATAGAACAATAGGTCATACCAAACAAGTACAGAACTGAGTTGTTATAGCTAGCACGTGGTAGTCCTATGGCTGGTCACTCAGGGAGGGATCACACCCTTGCTAGATTGCTCTACAGATTTTACTGGCCTGGAATTCATGAAGATGTTGCTATCTATTGCAGTTCTTGTGCTGAATGTCAGAAAATAGCCACAGTGACTAAAAAAGAGAAGGTGCCCCTACCCTTGATATACATTCCTTTTGCGAGAATTGCAATGGATGTAGTTGGCCCCTTAGACAAAAGTAAAAAGGGTAACCAATTAATTCTGGTCATATGTGGCTATGCTACTCAATTTATTTTTATTTTTGTTTATTTATTTGAATCTAGGATTACAAGTACCTTTGAGCCGATGCTCTTTTACAAAAGTTCCATGTCAATTCCAGGACAGTACAACAGAATACAGCAGAGCAAATGCAGTAATAGGCAGGATAAACAGATTAACACTCAGTTACATGTAAATAAAATGCATACTTTAGGATAAGACAGGCAGGGCAGATAAGGGAATACAATTGGTTACAGGAAAAGGGGAAGAACACTGGGAGGTAATAGCTGCCAGAGGCAATTGTTGCAACACATAGAGAAGTGCAGGTGGAGGGGCTGGGTGGAGGGGGATGAGGGGAGGGATGGGGAAGAGGAAGGATGAGGAAAAAAGGCAAAGTGCTATGTGAGGACCTTGGGCAATGACTGTGGGATGGTAAGGAGGGCTGGCTAGGTGAGGCAGTCACAAGTGCTGGAGGCAGAGAGATTGAGGTGGAGCCTTGTTTTGAATGGACTTCAATACGCAGAGGCATTTCCAATGTGTACTGTCACAGCCTCAAAAGTAGCAGCAGAGGTTGCCAAATGTTTCAACAGGGTGGGCATACCTAAAGAGATTATTACTGATCAGAGTAATAATTTTGGTGCTGCATTACTGAAGAGCTACTACCTACTACTAGGTATCACTGCCATAAGAACCTCCCCTTATCTCAGAGGATCTTGTTGAGCATTTTAATCAAGCCCTAAAATGCTTGTTAAAAAATAGCCATGAATGCAACTTTTATACAGGGGAACTAAAGTAACAAACTTTCTATGCAGGGGGCTGTGCCCCTGCACCCCCCCATTGTGGGAAGCTCTGCCCCCTGCATCCTACTATATGTTTATAACCAACTCCAGGGGTGTGCCTGTCCAGGATGGGGAGAAACTCAGGAGGCACAACTTGGGAAGACACAAGTTGGGAGGGGGAGAACATGGGGGGAACAATGTTGGGGGAACGGGACATCAGGCACAACTAAAAAAAAAATTACACTCCCCAAACAAACTACAGAAAAATAAATCCAGAACCCAAACCCAGGTCCACTGATATCGCAGACCAGGACTCTAACCACCATGTCTTGCAAGTAGCTCAACACTGCTCCCTCCAACAACTGCTCATAACCTAATCTACATGATGCTGCCTAATGCTGCAGTGCTCTTTACTTGCTAGTATGTTGCTCTGTCCTTGCTATTCCCTACAATCATTATTCTCTGCAGGTTGCTATCCTGACAGGCATTCAAACTGAATTGCTCAAGAGTGAGTCACTCAATATGAGTCACCCATATCATGGGATACCATTCAACAGAGAGGACTGTGGTCTATTATAAGTACAAAGTCACCTCCTAGCAAATAAAACTTAAGAGACTCCACTGCCCACTTTGCCACAAGACATTCCTTTTTAGTGGTGGAGTACCTTTTCTCTCTGTCATGCAACTTCCTACTGATATACAGAATGGAATGTTCCTTCCCATCTATATTCTGACTCAAGACTGCACCTACAGTAACCCTACCTCTGATGCATCTGTCTGTAATAAAAATTGTTTCTCAGAGTCTGGGCTTCTTAAAACAGGGGCTGAACATAATGCCACCTTGATGGCCTGAAAAGTCTCATCACACTCTGGGGTCCATTTCACATTATTTGGGCACCGTTTCTTCGTGAGTTCAGTGAGAGGAGTAGCTAACTGGGCAACGTTGGGAACAAATCTCCGATAGTAACCGGCCAGCCCTAAAAATGCCCTGACATGCTTCTTTTTTTTTTAGGGACAGAACTGTTAGCTACAGCTTCTGTCTTCAAAATCTCTGGCTTTAGTTCTCCATTTCTCAAAACCCAAATCTCTGGTTTCCTGCATGCCCAATGCACATTTGGTAGGATTAATTATCAGACCTGCCTTTTTGATAGATTGGATAACTGCTCATAGGTGTTTCAGGTGGCTTTCCAGTCTGGACTGTACACCACAACAACATCCAGGTAAGCAGCACAATAACTAGTGTGAGTAGTTACAATTACACCCATGTACTGCTGGAATGTAGTGGTTACACCATGTAAACCAAACGGCATGGTGGTGAACTGATAGACTCCAATAAGAGTGGCAAATGCAGTTTTGTCTCTGGATTCTTTAGCTACGGGAATTTGCCAGTAATCCTTGGTGAGAATTGAGGGTACTAAATAAATTAAAGGTGGACAAAGCCATGGGGCCAGATGAGAGTCACCAAAGAGTTCTCAAGGAACTGGGGAATGTGACAGCAGCACCCCTGGCGGAGCTCTTCACCAAATCACTAGAAAGCAGGACAGTGTCTGAAGACTGGAAGAGGGCAACAGTGGTTCCACTTCACAGATCAGGCAGCAGGGAAGAGGTTGAAAATTACCATCTAGTGAGCCTCACATTGGTGGTAGAAAAACTGATGGAGACACTGCTCAGGGAAAGAATAATAGCACATCTGGAATCCAGCGGGCAACAGGACCTAAAACAGCATGGTTTCAAGGCTGAAAGTGTGCCACACAAACCTGATCAACTTTTTTGGCTGGATAACTAAGGCAGTGAACCAAGGGGAAGCAATGTATGTGGTCTATCTGGACTTTAGTAAGGCCTTCAACTCAGTTCCACACAGAAGGCTGGTAAAGAAACTGGACCACATCAGTGTAGGTAAGGAATTGGTGGGTTGGGTGAGCAACTGGTTGAAGGGAAGAACACAATGGGCACAGGTAAATGGAGTGGTATCAAAGGAGAGGAAAGTGACTAGCGGAGTGCCTTAGGGGTTGGTGCTGGGGCCCTACTCTTCAATGTGCTCATAGTCAACATTGGTAATGGATTGGAAGGGAAGGTGTGTCTGTTTGCAGATGACACCAAGATCTGCAACAGAGTAGACACCCCAGAAGGAGTTAAGAGCATGAAATCATACCTGAGGAAACTCTAGGAGTCGTCAGATGCCTGGCAGTTGAAGTTCAGTGCCAAAAAGTGCAAAGTCATGCACTTCAGCAAGGGAAACACCAAGGTGGGATACTACCTGGGATGGGAGCAGCTGGCATGCACCAACCAGGAGCGAGACCTAGCAGTCATTATATTAGATGACTTAAAGGTGGGGAAGCAATGCAAAAAGGCAGCAATAAAGGCCAGTGATATGCTGGGCTGCATAGGGAGGGGAATCACAAGTTGCAGAAGGGAGGTTGTGCAGCCACTTTACAGGGCGCTGGTGTGCCCCCACCTGGAGTACTGCGTACAGTTCTGGAGGCCGCACCTTAGGAATGGCATCAATAGGATTGAGATGGTACAGAAGAGAGCTACAAAAATGATTCAGGGTCTGCATCAAATGGCATATGAGGATAGGTTGAGGGAGCTCAACATGTACTCCCTGGAGCAGAGGAGGGAGAGGGGAGACATGGTTTAGACATTCAAGTATATCAAGGGTATAAATAAGGTAGGGGTACAGGAGCTCCTTCAGGAGAAGAAAAGCATCAGAACTAGAGGACACGATATAAGGATCAAGGGTGGGTGATTCAGGAGAAATGTTAGGAAGCCCTTCACTGAGAGGGTGATTAACCCATGGAATTGCCTGTCCTGGGAAGTAGTGGAGGCCAAAATGGTAATTGGGTTCAAAAACACCTGGGACAAGCACTAAGGCATCATTTCACTAACTAGATGGATCTTGCAGTCCCCCCAGTGATGTCGGCTAATCCCTCTATGCTGCAGAATCCTTTGCTGGATCTCACTGTGCTCTTCACATCCTGCTGGAATGTAGTCAAGGGTGACCTGTTACCAAAAGGACCTCCTGCATCCCCTCCCAAGGAACCTCTTCCCTTGGGGGTTCAGCCTCAGGCTCCTCCTCAGCAGTCTACGCCTATGCCAAAAGATCCTACCCCACAACCTGATGACACTGGCAGGGGTTGCTTCAAGCATCATGGGCAAAAGCACCATCACTCATCCTCTAGCTCCTCGGACAGACACCGACATAGGTCACATGGCTGTAGACACCGTCATTCGACCTCTAGATCTTCCTCTTCAGGAGAGTCGGACCGACACTCCTCCTTCTCCTCCATGAGATCATCTGACTCAGGGATGCCTCCCCTCCAGTGGACCCCAAGGACATCCCCAGGTCTTCTCCTGATTACACGACATTCATGGAGGTTATGAGGCTCATAAGTCCAATATTGGCTAGGCACCAAGGATTTGGACCTGTAGAGACACCGTCTGGCTATTTTCCTCCATCAAAAGGATCCTAAGCCCAGGGTCATTCCTCCTCTGGTGGATCCCTTCAAGGACATCACCAGATCTGCTTGGAAATGCCCACCTTTCACCCCAGCTGTTTCCAAGAAGGCTAATCACCTCTATAACGCTCCTCAAGATGAGCCTTTCTTCAGAAAGCAGTCTATTGCAGACTCCATGGTTATTACAGTGGCACACAATCGATCTAAGAGGCCCTGGCACCTTAGCACTCAGCCTCCAGACAAGGACTCCAAGCAGGAGGACCAGCTCAGCAGGAAAGTCTATACCTCGGCCACCTATGCCATCCACTCCCTGAATTTTTTGGCCCACATGGTCCAGTATCAGAACACCCTATGGGAGAAGGCCATGGAGCTAGTCCTGACTCCACAGAATAGCTCTCAGAAAGCTGAGCTGCTACATATTTTAAAGTCAGGATAGGACTTAGTCACCCATGTCTTACTCCTATAACACAGCAGAGTCAGTGACCAGGGCAGTGGCCTCCAGCATCTGCCTTTGTTGTTATTATTGGCTCCGTGTCTCGGGTTTATACTCCAGATGTCCCAGCAAGCATTATGGATGCCCCTTTCAAGGGCTCAGTCATTTTTGGCAAGGGATCTGAAAAGGTCATAACTCACCTCCAGGAATCTGGCAAGGCTGTCATATCTGTAAATACTATGTACAGATCCAATCAGAAACAAACCATCACCAGCCATTTCGTCGGTCTTCCGGGCAGCAGCCCCAAGGCCAACAAACTGGAGGTGCCTTTAAATATTAGACCACTTCTCAGGCCTCCAGAAGTTCTGGATCCAGAGTCCCCAAAACTTCCCGAGCCTCTTTGCCTGTCTATGGTTCCGTGGCCTGATTGCTTACCTGACCCCCCTCCCCAGGTAGAATCCCTGGGGAGGCAGTAGGAGGTCACTCTTCTCTCTATCTGGAGGGATGGCACATAATCATGACAGATCAATGGGTTCTTCATCTGGTAGAGAAAGGGCATACCATGGAGTTCATGGAGATGCCCCCAGACAACCCTCCCATAAACTCCCATTACCCTCCGTTACACCTTTCCCTCATCCAGGAGGAGATCCAAGCCCTCTTGCTGAAACAGACCATAGAGACAGTTCCATCAGCTCAAAGAGGAAAGGGATTTTATTCCCACTTTTTTCTGGTCCTGAAGAAAACAGGGGACCTACAGCCCATCCTGGATCTCAGCCACCTGAACAAGTATATAGAATACAAATGGTTCTGAATGGTCACCCTTCCAGGCCTGCTCCCCCACCATTATTAGGGGGACTGGCTGTGCTCTCTGGACATGCAGGACACATACCTCCACATTTTGGTGTTTCAGCCCCACAGGAGGTTCCTTCATTTCTGCTTTCAGGGCAACCATTACCAATTCCGCACCCTGCCATTCGGCCTGTCCTGGGCTCCCTGGGTCTTTACCAAGTGCCTAGCAGTAGTGGCTGTGGCCTCAGGTGAAAAGGTCACTATGTCTTTCCCTACCTGGATGATTGGCTCCTGGCAGCTTCATCTAGGGATCAGCACCATGGCAGACACCTGTACTTTGTTTTGAGTCCTAGACATCACCCTCAACTTCCAGAAGTCCTCCCTGTGGCCCAGCCAAAGGCTACAGTACATCAGAGCAGTTCTGGACACCGCCAAAGACAAGGCCTTTCTGCCTCAAGACAGAGCAGAATGCCTTCAGAAACAGGCTCACCTAGTTTCCTCATCAGCCCAGGTCACAGTCAGAGTATTTCTGCAGCTGCTAGGGCACATGGCAGCAGCCATCACAATGGTCCCTCTTGCACACCTGCATATGAGGACTCCCCAATGGATCCTCTGAGTCCAATGGGACCAATGCATGGATGAACTGTAGCAGCTGGTGACAGTCTCCACTCCAGTGCGCCAGACTCTGGCTTAGTGGTTGAACCCCTCCAATCTTTCCACAGGGGTCCACTTTCAGTAGCAGTCTCCTCATCAGATCCTGACTATGGACGCATCTGGCCTGGGCTGGGGTGCCCATTTGACAGACCATCAGACTCAGGGAATTTGGCATCCCCAAGAGCAACATCTTCATATCAGTATATTGAAGATGCGGGTGATACTTTATGCCTTTCAGGCATTCCAGACAAATCTGCTCCCAGGCCCTCTGCTTATTCAGATGGACAACATGTCAGTGGTCTTCTACATAAACAAGCAGGGGTGAGTCACTCCTACCCCCCCTGTTGGGAGGCCATGAGACTCTGATATTGGGTCATCAAGCATCATCTGGAACTCACTGCTGTGCATGTCTCAGGTGCACAAAACACCTTGGCTGACAGTTTAAGCCAGTCTCGGTCCAAGGCACATGAATGGAAACTCCTCCAATCTGTGGCCGAAGAGCTATTCAACAGGTGGGTCTGGCCTGAGTTGGACCTTTTCACATCCCACTCAATGCCAGACTGCCTAGTTTTTGCTCACTAGGTTAAGGGCCTTGTGTTTTCTGGCGAGACATATTGTCCCTCTCTTGGACAGGGATGTTTTTGTATGCCTTTCCTCCCTTTCCATTACTGCAGACAGTCCTTCTCAAATTGCAGTCAGAGGGAGCAGGGATGATTCTAGTAGCTGTCTACTGGCTATGTCAAATTTGGTTCCCACTACTTCAGCAGCTGGCATTGGAACCCCTGATCCCCCTGCCCCTGAGGCCAGGCTTGCTCTCCCCGGAGCAGGGTACCCTGGTCCATCTGGACCTCAAGTTGTTGCAGCTGCATGCATGGCTCCTGCAGACCTAGCAGTTACTTGGTTTGGGGTTCCCCCAGAGTTGCATATGTCTTGGTGGCCACTAGGAAGCCTTCCACCAGAGCTACGTATTTGATGAAGTGGAAGCAGTTCTGCCTTTGGTCCTTCGCTCACCATCTCGATCCATTCACCTGTCCGGTAAATTCCATTTTGGAGTACCTTCTTTCTCTAGCAGATTCAAGGCTGAGCTACTCCTCCATTAAGGTGCATTTTTCAGCCATCTCTGCATATCATGCACCTGTAGAGGACAAAACTCTTGCCCAGCTGGGTCTTTCCCACACTTTCTTGTGGGGTATTCTGCACCTCAAACCTTCCAGTAGAGACCCTGTTCCCCTTGGGACCTTTTATTTGTTTTGAAAAACTTATGTTGCTTCCTTTCAAACTGACTGTAAGTTGCAAGCTACGCTTTCTATCATGGAAAGCATAATTTTAGTTGCCATTACTTCTGCTCGAAGGATTTCTGAGCTTCAGGCTCTGAAGTGTAAAGAGCCTTATTTAGTTTTCCACATGGACAGTTTATCCTTGTGGACAAATTCTAAGTTTTGCCCAAAGTGGTGTCGAGTTTGCACTGAATCAGGATATCCACCTGCCTGTTTACTACACAGAGTACTGTAACAGAGGGGAGGCTCTACTTCATACTCTAGATGTCCACTTTGTGCTCCGTTACTACTTAGGTTGCGCCCATGCTGTCAGAAAGTCTGACCAGTTGTGTATTTCTTTCACCCTAAGGACTGAAGGGGCTCCAGTTTCTAAGCAGACTTTGTCCAAATAGTAAGTTAACTGTATTGTTTATTGCTACCAAAAATATGACAAGCCTTTGCCGGGACCGGTCAAAGGCCATTCTACCAGGGGAATGGCTGCTTCCTTTGCATCCATTAAAAATGTGTCTGCAGCTGATATCTGCATGGCTGCTACTTGGAGCTCTGTACACCTTCATTCAGAATTACAGTTTGGACATTGCCTCTCATCATAGGACAGGCTTTGGCCTTGCTGTTCTACAAGGCCTGCTCTCATGAGCATTTTCAGCAGACTTTCACTTCCTCCTGGTTGATGGGGATTAGTCCTTCCACTGCTTGGGACTCGGTCCTTATGGTGTAGCCTGCTGTAAGATCTCCCCCTCGAAGTGAGGTAGTACAGTTACGTAAGAACTTACCGTAACAGTAGACCTTTGAGAGGAGCTCTTGCAGCAGGTGCTGCTTTTCCTCCCACCTTCCCCCTGGTGACTGTTTCTCCATTGGCTGTTTATCTTTTCCTCATTTCAGAGGAACCTCCTCAGTTCTCCATTTCTGAGTTTGCCAGGGTCTCCTAGCTAGAAGTTTTTTGTGGGGTCCTGGCACCTGCCAGCCTCAGTCCTCATGGCGTAGCCTACTGCAAGAGCTCCTCTCAAAGATCTACTGTTACGGTAAGTTCTTATGTAACTACTTTACTTACAGTGCCTTGTGCAAATGTCACATCCTTCCACCATGTGCTCTATTTCACTTGATATTCCTGGCCACCATATCACTGTTTTCGCTCTTGCTTTTGTTTTTGGTATGCCCAGGTGGGCTTCTTGTACTCTTGTTAGCATGATACTTCTCATGTTTTCTGGAATTATGACTCTTTCTCCTCAAAATAGGATTCCTTCTTCACATCTCAATGTGTCATGAAATGGCCATTATGGTCTGACTCTGACATGAACCTTCTTTCTGTACTTGGGCCAGCTTCGTCTGACTAGCCCTTCAAGTAACTGCAGTGTACTGTCATTCTGAGTATTCATCCTGATTTCTTGCATCAGCTGACCCTCCATGTCTGGTTCACTGTCCATGGAATTCATCACTCTCTCATCTTGATCATCTTGATCACTTACAGTTGCTTCAGATGTATCTGATAATGGTGCTCTTGAGAGTGTGTCAGTGATGTACAACAGTTTCCTAGGTGTGTATTGGATCTGTAGATCATATTTCTGGAGCTGTAATAGCATTCTTTGACGTTGGACTGGAGCTCGTCCTAGAGGTTTGCATAAAATGAACTCTAGCAGTTTGTGGTCTGATTGCACTTGAACTTTTTTGCCAAATATGTATTGGTAGAATTTGTGAGTAGCAAAGACTACCGCTAAAAGTTCTTTCTCTGTTTGGGCATAGTTTTACTCTGTGCTTGTCAATGCTCTGGAAGCATATGCAACTGGGCTTCCATTTTGTAGAAGACATGCACCAAGTCCGTCTTTTGAAGCATCTACTTGGATAGCAACAGGCTTCTTCACATCAAAGTACTGGAGTAATGAAGCTTTGCATAGGGCTTCCTTTAGTCGCTTGAAGGCTTGCTGGTGTTCATGGTCCCATTGCCATAGCTGATCCTTTTGAAGAAGTTTTCTTAGTGGGTCAGTAACATATGCCTCCCTTGGGATGTACTGGACAAGGTAGTGTATCATTCCCAGTAGACATAACAGTCCCAATTTATCTGTCAGTGGGAGCATGTCCACAGTTGCCTTCACTTTGGTCTCATCAGAGCAAATCTCTTTTGCAATCACATGACCCATGTATTTCACTTCTGAAACTTTGAGTTATAACTTGTCTTTATTGAATTTTACATTTTTAGCTCTCACTCGGTCCATGGCCCTCCTTAACATCTCATCATGCTGTTCTTGACTGTCTGCGATAAACTCCCTCGATGTGGCCAAATGTTTCTTCATTCTTTTATTGAAACACTTCGCTGGCTGACTTTATGCAAAATGGAAGTCTACAAAATTTGTAGTGGCCCCATGGGGTGTTAAATGTACTGAATCAAGACAACTCCTCATGAAGCTTAATTTGCCAGTAGCCATCCTTCTCATCTAGAATGGTGAATACTTGCTTTCCGGTGAGTCGACTTTGCACTTCTGGTGTCTGTATGTTGTAATGTTGCCCCTTTATTGCTGTATTCAGTTCTCTTGGGTCAAGACAAACACGCAGTTCCCCATTTTTTTTCTGAGTAATCACCACGCTGTTGACCCAGTCGGTAGGCTCAAGAACTCGGACACTTATGTTAAACATTTCAAGCTTGTCTAGGGTTTCTTTTAGTTTGTCCATGATTTCAAATTGTACTCATCTACACCCATTTATCACTGCAGTACTTCAGGGTTGACATGTATATGATGCTCTCTTTAGAACTGCCCTACCCCAAAGAAGACATCCTGATATGTTTCAATTAGACTTTCCTTTGTGTGAGGTTTTAGGAGTGCCACAGCTTCAACTCTGCACACCAGATCAAGTCTTTCACATGCAGCCTTGCCCAACAGTGGTATGGAGGACACATCCATGATGTAAAATTGGAGATCAGCTTCTTTATTTAGTGTTTTGCATTTTAGGTTGATCAAACCTTTGTGATTTATTCATGCTCCTCTATAGGACACCAGTGCAGCTGATGATTCTGTCAGGCTTCTGCTACCTGGTATTTTCTCTGCCACAGTGATTGGCAACATGTTGGCTTGGGCCCCTGTGTCCAGCTTGAACTCTATGAGCATTCCTTCTACCTCTATGTGTGCATTCCAGGCATCTGCATCATTATCTTTTTGCTCGTACTCTGCATGGGTTATTTGTCCAATCAACAGACTGTCCATATTAACTTCATGCAAGTTACTGCTTTTTGTGGTCTCAGTTTGCACCAGGAATGCTTTTGCAAAATGATTTTTCTTTTTGCATTTGTGGCAAGTTTCTCCATAGGCTGGGCAACTTTGTGGTGCATGGGTTTGTCCCCAATGATGGCATGTCTGAGCTGGGTGCTGTTTGTGTTCTGTGGATACTGGCTTGCCCTCACAACCTGCTGTGTGCATTTTTTCCTTGGTTTGCCTTTTTTCTGTGGTGCAATAACATGCAGCACTTTCTCTGAGGTGCCTGTGTCATGGCTCGGAGCTGTGTCTTTGTGGCCTCTGCAGACCTGCAAATATCAGTTACTTTCTCTAAAGTTAAGTCTGACTCTTTCAGGAGATGCTCCTTTAATCTGCCATCCAAAATCCCAAATACTATTTTGTCTCTTAATATGACATTTACAATTGTACTAAACTCACAGTTCCTAGCTAGGTTTTGAGTTCTGTCAGGTACTGGTCAACAGTTTCATCTTCTGCTTGATTTCTGTCCCAAAACTTGTAGTGTTCAAAAAACACATTTTTTCTGGAGTTGCAATATAATTTAAAATGCTCTAGCACAGTACCTACATCTTTAGGGCTACCTTCCCCTTCAAAGCTGAAAGTGTTATATACTTCTAGGGCTTCCTCCCCTATAGTATGACGTAAAATTGCTGCTTGCATTTTTTAGGATTTTTTTAACTGCACCAGATGCCTCCATATAGAGTTTAAATCTCTGTTCCCATCTGCTCTAGTTCTCAGATAGATTGCCTGTCAGGGCCAATGTCTCAGGTGGCTTGAATTGTTCCATTTTTCCTTATTTTTTTTTCCCTTTTTTTTTTCTTTGACTGCAGTATTCAGTTACCTTACTGAACAGCGTTAAGGTTCACTGCTTCTGACACCACATCTTATACTTAGTTAACAGAGTGAGGCCACACACTGGTAAGCTGCTTCTAGCTGCTTTTATTTACTACAACACAGGCAGAACACACAACAACAACATGCTTCTCTTCACACACTAAAACCTCTCCCTAATCACATGACCCTGGCACACTGGACCTTGTAAATCTTAAAGGCACAGTAACATATACTACAGGCAGGAGTTAGTAACTGGGAGTCCTTGGGGCAGCCCCTGAGAGGAGTTCAAACCACAGTTATTATGAATACATTATTCCTAGCTTAGAAAAGAGGGAACGTGTCATTTTAAAGGAGAAAATCATCTGGGAGTAGTTTCTGCACAGATTTTATAACTAAAGGTACACAACACACTGCAGGTTTTCACACTGAGGAAACTTCAGTATACAGTGATGGGGGCTTCTCCTACCAGAAATTAATTACAAAAAATATTGCAAAGAGCTGAAGAAGTCAGCTATCCAACTAGGGTACTGAAAAAGTGATTACTTTTTTAATTTTAAATGTGTTTTATAGTGATTTATGCAACATGCCACAGTAAAGTATCCACGTGAACAGAGCAAGCTTGGCGTCAGAATTTTCAGGCAGTTGGTGCACCATGACCCATGCTGCTGCAGGATTCCAGAGAGGAATCAGCTTTTGATTGGTGCTGAGAAGTGGAATCAGTTTGCTGTCCACTCAGAGACCAGGTTTTGAGAGAAACAGACTGTTTTTTGGGAATAAAGGGAGCTACACTGCTCATTTTAGGGGAGATGCAGCAGAGAGATTCAGCAGGGAGATCCACCTAAAGGGATCAGTTCCTGACCAGAGGAAGTCCAGTTTATAGAGGAACACCAGGGTTCATCTGCTATCTCTGGAGTGTCCAAGATTTTCTCATCTGAATTCTAGCACTCTTAAGCAAAGTGGTACAGTACTTTCAAATTTATTTTGAGGGACAGGTTTAAGAGGGACACTCATCTGCTGTACAGCAATTTGTGATTCTCATTACCACAAAGAGGACTACCATCCAGCAATTTCAGAGATTTTGCTTAGAGACTGAGGGAGGGTTTGAATGTTTATTCAGTTTACTCAGTTTATGTAGACATAAGGAGGCTTACACCCATCGAGTATGTCTCCCATGACCATGTGGGCATATTTATTTCCATTCCCAGATAGTTATCTAGTCTTGGCTTAAATATTTCTATTGAAGGGCCATCTACCACATGTTGGGGCCAGTTGTTCCATGCCTTTACTGATCTTAAGGTGAAAAAGTTATCTCTTTTTGTGATTTGGGCCTTTGGAACTAATAGTTTTTTATTGTGACTCCGAAGATTTAGATCTCTGTTGTTGTTTTTGATGTTGCATGATTGCATTAAAATGAGGATCAAGAAGGATATTGTATAACTGGAGCAAGCCTCCCCTTTCCCGTCTCTCCTTCAGACTAACTAGACCTGTCTGTGCCAACCTTTCTTCGTAACTAAGATTTGCTAGTCTTGGAATTAATTTAGTGATTCTTTTCTGAACCTTTTCCGAATACACGTCCTGTTTTAAGTATGGACTCCAGAAGGGGGAGCAATTATCCAAGAATGTGATTTGCCTAGAGGTATTTGTACACCAAATTTTTGTGCTGGTGATTACAGTGATTGCCATACAGTAAATGCTAGAGAGTATACTGAATATAGAGTATAAGAGAATCTCCAGTGTAAGTGGATGCTAAATTGTTAGATACCAGGGAAGGGCATCTGGATAAAAGAGGTGAATGGATCGACTGAGGTGAGTATAGGCCTAGTAGCCACTGCACACCCTTAAGGCATCTGCAAGAGAAAGTGTGGTGACTGAGGTCCAAAGGGTGGCCTAGTGCTGATGGTATTGGCAACATTAGAGGGCTGGTGGGTACTGGTATAGCCTAAAGTCTCCAGGGGTAGCAGGTGCACACCTGTGGGAAGAAAGAGTACAGAGTTAAGTACAAATGCATACAGTTTAAGATACAGTCAATTTAAAAGGTTAATTACAAAAGTGTTGATGCTGCTATTTTATTTTTTGCAAGCTGTGTCTGTCATGCTGGCAGAATAGCCCAGCAAATTTACTTTTATTTCACTTGAATACTGTGTCCAACTTATACTTCGAAAGTATCCAAGTCTCACAATTCCTGTTGTCTCTAGCATCAGTCCAGTGGGATCTGCGATGCCGGTTTGACAACTATGCTGTCAACTGACTTCACAGCGATGGATTTATGTCGACCGCAAGTTGTGGTTGACACAAATCTGGCAGGACACCCTGGTTGTTGCTTTATCAGGGGCTTCACCCATGAACCCCCCATGCAGGGGGCTCTGCTCCTGCACCCCCCAAACTTAAGGATTATCAACTCTGAGTCAGAGTTGATTCAGGGAGGGGGTGCAGGACCGGGGGGCAGAGTGCCGGGGTCTCAGGCAGACCATTACAGCAAACTGTCAATATTGTCGGTATCGACGTGTTCGCTGTAATGATGTCGCCATACAGATGGCATACCAATCCAATGTAGTGCCTTCTCTCCCACATAGGTTCCCACAACTATCTGGTTGGTAAGGCAGGTGTGCTTATCTGCCATTTGTGGTGTGTGGAAAGAGAAGCAAATGAACCTCAGATAACAAGGGGTTTGCCTTACATGTCTATGTACCTGACCACTCTGTTATAATTTGTGCCCACATGCACAATCAGATCTGGTCTTTCCATCCCCCACCCATGAGTGCCACTACCCTGGCAATAAGTCTGTCCACTATCACCCCAGGATAACAGCAGACCCCCTCTTTGCTATGTAGGGTGAGAACCAGTACCCTTCCAGTGCCCCTTACAATTGAATTTCCCACTACATGTACCTGCCTCTTTCAGCCTTTGGGGTTTGATGCTCCCACCAGTCTGCTCTCTAGCATAGGGGTTTGTTGGGGGTTGGTACCCAGATGTCCTCCAGAGTTCAAAAAATGAGTCTTCTAGAAAAAAAAATATCCAAAGGATTCTGGCCTCTAGAAGTACTGGAGTAAATAGTTCTTTACAAGATGAGGTGAACTCAAACTCCAGGATATAGTTCATATTTAATTAGTTTTATATACAGTGTATAGCCACCTGCAGTCAGCCAAAATTTTGTGACATTTGGGCCACTTTCTCAAGGCCTGCGGTGGTCTACCAAATCAGCAAATTAAATGTTTTCAATGTCTGTGGAGTACAACTGTTTATCCTGTCAATGAAAGATACAACATGTATAGAGACATCTACTAACCAAGTATTTTCAAAACAATTTGTGCAAAAAAATATACCAAACAGTCCCAGAGCTGAATCTATGAAGTTTGTAACTGTTGTCGCCAAAAGGCTTGCTTAGCCATGTTGCATACTGTTTCATTTTTCATAAAGGCATTTCTTTTCATAATAAAAATGAAAATGTATTTATTTATTTAAACATATTTTAGCAGGCAAACAAGCAGAGCCCAGAAGACTCATTTCCAGTTGTGATCTTGGGGGAAGTACGAAAGGTCATAGGGAAGAATATGTTCATCCACAGAGGCTCTTAAATAAAGTAACAGTACAAATTACAAAAACACTAGTTGAATGCATTGCAAATACAGGTGCACATGATCAGGAACGGGCAATTACTATTGTTAAAAGCTAAAGTATTCTTAATAAGTTTTTTTAAGAGCATCTTTCCTATTAGAAGAGTGAATGGCAGAAACTTGTTCTGTTGGAATACAGTGCTAAATTGCCTGATTGGTTAATCTCAACCTAAGATTTCCTTCTACAGGTGGTTAATTACTCAATGCTTTGGCAGCTTATACTACTGCTTACAACAGTCTCTATTTAAATTTTTTTTTTGTTTGTTTTTTTCAGCTGTTGATAGCAACAGAGTAGCATGTTCTAACTGTTTAAAAACAGTGAGCTGGAATTTTGAAGCATGGTGCATGGCTTGCAACAAGCCCAGCGCCATGGCATTTAGGCTCTGGTGGTGCGTCAAACCCATTCATCACAACTGCATCCAATTTTACAACCTCAGGTGCAGTTGTGACAGTTTTCACTATTTACAGCAGCTTGAGCCACATATCTGGAGCAAGCTGCGTAAAAAAAGTCCTTGGGATGGCCTCAAGGTAGACCACAAAAAGTTGATCTAGCCTGCAACAATTGCCGCACGGGACAGAAAATCCTGATTGCCGGTGGGTGAATGGTGCAAGCTCCGTGCGCCGTATATACGGCATACCCAGGACTTGCAGCATTCACAAGCGTTTGAAAATCCTCCCCAGTGTTTTTCTTTCAGGCTGTTTTCATAGAAACATAGACTTTGAAGGCAGATAAGGACCGCTTGGCCTGCCCATTTCCCTACCTTTTGGATAAGCTGCAGATCCTAGCTAACCAACAGCCTACTTCTTCCTACCCCACCACTATATTTGCCTTATGTCTGTCCCATGCATTTTTGAATTCCCCCACTGTTTTTGACCCCACAACCTCCTCAGGAAGGTCGTTCCATGTGTCCACCACCCTCTGTGTGAAAAAATACTTCCTCATGCTGCCCCAAGCCGTCCAACCTCTATCTTCAAACTATGCCCCCTTCTTCTTGCACATCTCTTTTTCTGAAAGATGCTACCCTCTTGGCATTTGTTGATTCCCTTCAGATACTTAAAAGTTTCTATCATGCCCCCCCCTTTCTTGAAGGTATACATATTAAGCTCCTTTAGTCTCTTTTCGTGTGGTTTCTGGTGCAGACCCTGAACCATATTAGTTGCCCTCCTCTGGACTGCCTCCATCTTGTCTATGTCCTTACAGAGATGGGATCTCCAGAACTGCATGCAGTACTCCAGATGGGGTCTCACCATCTGTCTGTATAGAGGGATGACAACTTCTTGTTTTCTACTGGTGATGCCTCTCCCTATGCATCCCAGTATCCCCCCAGCCATCCCTACTGCCTTCTCACATTGCCTGCCTACCTTTAGGTCATCTGCTATGACTACCCTAGGTCCCTTTCCATTTTTGTTGTTGTTAGTAGCTCCCCCCCCCCATTGTGTACTCTTTCCCTGGGTTTTTGTTTCCCAGGTGCATTACTTTGCACTTCTTTGCATTGAATCTAAGCTGCCATACTTCTGACCATTCCTCCAGCCTTGCCAAGTCCCTTCTCATTCTTTCCACCCCTGCCCTGTGTATCAACCCTGTTGCAGATCTTTGTGTAATCTGCAAAGAGGCATACTTTTCCTTCCAGTCCCTCTATAATGTCTCTTATAAAGACATTAAAGAGGACCGGCCCCAGTACTAAACCTTGCAGTACCCCACTAGTAACCTCCCTTTCTTTGGAGTGGACTCCTTTTACTATTACCCTCTGTGTCCTGTTGTCCAGCCAATTTTTTTACCCAGGCTACCACCCTGGGACCCACTCCCTAGCTTTTCTCACTAGCTTTCTCCAGCAGTTCATGTCTTTAAATCTCTATTGAATAGAAATACAGTTTATGCTGACTGGTGTTGCTTACCATAATCTATGAGTACTGTAAGTAGAATAACAACCCATTCACTAGTCCACAAAGGGTAGTAGTGGGGTAACCCTGCAAGATCACTCCCTTTTGAGACTTGAGTTCCCAAGGGTGTGGCAGCATCATGACATCACTGCTGATAAGGTGTTCCTGTCTAGCATCCACCTTGGTCTAGTCAGATACATTCACTAGCCTATGACAGGGGCACTGAGTGTCTGAGAGGGACGTTCCCCCAAGGGAAATGATGTCAGTGTAATGACAGATGTTGCACTTTGTGACAAGCGTAAAGGCTAGTTTGATATTGTTGTTAGCTATTCTGTGGTGCTATATGTTTGTGAGATTGACAGAAACAATTATTTCTAAACAGGAGACCAATGTAATAATAAAAGCCTGGAACAATAAAGCTTGTGACATTCAGAACAGTCAGTGGCTGAAGGAATATGTCAAGCAAGAAGATCACATGATGCAACTCGCTGTGTAGCAGCCCTCTCTGTGCACTCCTGCTACTCGAGCTTCTTAAACCCTAAATTCTAGATTTTAAGCGGACTTAGAAGGGACACAAGGTTCACTTATCATTTGTGAAGTTCTGTAGATCCTTGCTGCTTGGAGACAAGCCTGCAGGTCCGAAGAATGGAGGTAGAAATGTGGTCAGCTTTACCTCACCACACACCACTGCACACTCCAGAGAAGGCCAGCAGGAAAACTAAGGCCCAGATGGGAACTTCTCTGTGACAGGCTATGGCGCAGCAGGAGCAGACTCCTTTAACTTTGGAGCTGTTCCTGGAAGAATTTTGCCCCTTCCGAGAAGAATTATGATCCCTGGCAACAGAATTCAATGCCATATCCGGGGCTCTTGAGGACCTCTTTTGCCATACTGGGGACAATGAGGCCCGTCTTATTTCAATTGAAAAGAAAGTTGCAGCAGTAGATCCAGCAATGGCAACCTCCAGACAATGTATCGTCAAGTTAGAGACAAAGGTGGAAGACTAGGAAGGAAGGAGTTGCCGCAACAATGCAGTCCTGATTGGCCTCCCAGAAAAAGAGGAAGGTGCTGACCCGGTGTTATTTACTCAAAAACTGGTGGCAATACTTGCCGGACCATCACCATTTGGGCCCTCATACGTGATTGAGCGTGCTCACCAAGCCCTACGACCTATGCCTCCCCCAGGGGATCCCCCACACTCTTTCATCTTTAAATTCCTAAACTTTCAAGAGAAGCAGCATTTCATGACCATGACCAAGATCAAGGAGATTCAGGAAGTCAGGTGGGAAGGAGCAGCAATTCATGTGGTGCAAGATTTACCCCTTTTGGTACGGCAGAGGAGAGTGTCCTACCATTCCATTGTGACTAAATTAGTAGCTGCAAACATCAGATTTCATATGGGCCACCCAGCACGGTTTCAAGTGTTGATAGATGGGAGCTGGATTACTTTGAAGACCCGAAGAGCGCGGAGGAAACCCTCAAGGAGACCTTCCCAGACCTATTCAAAAACCACTGAGACATTAACCGGCTTACTGATGCAGTAGGTCTCCTTTACCTTCCATGTGGAGAGTTTTTATTTTCTCTCTTTGGTTTATAATCATGTGAGGAACTGTGACTGGGTGCATGGATTAATCAGAGCCGGCCGCGCATTCTCGGTCTGCATTTGGTTTGGTGCACCAGGGAGTCTTAAAGAGTAGGCCTTAGACTTGCCTTTCCTCATATGGGGCACACCTCTGTCTTTTATTTGATTTGCAAGTGGCTCGTGGAGTGAACTACCTACAGCAGCTGCTCATTGGAGACTTTCTAGGTACAACCTGCCTGGCATTATGATTTTCTCTTTATCTCAGCTCAGGAGTGAAGTAACCCTCAAGAACTGGAGAACTGTTTACATTTTGAGAGTTCGGGGACTGTAGTTTCTGGGAGTTGTTGGCCCACAAGGGGGGTTTTTGTTTCTCCTTTCCATTTTGGGACAGACAGAGATTGATTGATGTTGTGTATATCTGCACCCGACTACCTGGAATCCTCCTTTCAAACTGCAGTATCATACCCAGCAGGATTACAGGACTTTTCCCCATGGGCATGTTGCCCAGCTGATTTCTGCAGCCTTGGACACTCGTAGACTGCAATAAATGGACTGTGTTAATGGACATGCTTGGGGTCAGGGCGATCCCTGTTTGTGGGGATGTAAAGTCTGTTTCTCTGTGTTATTCTCTTGGGTGAAGTGGGTCATCACTCTTGCACCCCAGAGTACTGATGGGGGAGTTACCGGGGCTAACCTGAGGGCTGGATGGAGGCTCGAGGTTCATCCCCTCGTTCTAAAAGGGTCTACATTGAGGAAGCATAAGCCTTGCTACCCTATGTTGCTTGGTTGATAAAGGGAGGGCAAGTTACTTGGGAGAAGGTACATCACGTATCGAAATGCTATTTAGTTGGTGTGGGGTAACTTTAATGTTACCTGGCTGTAGTTTATATGGCCTGATAGTAGGGCATGGGGGCTTCTTCTTGTGCTTGGGTTGTTTATCTTGGGAGGCAGGGTTGGGGGGTTGGGGTGGCTTGGCATCACTGGACTGAGTTTTCAGGTATGTTACACCTGTTATTTGTCCTACTGTATTTGATGCATGCATATTCTGTTTTATGCAATGGAGCACTGTAAGAAGGTTCTCTTGTGGAATATTAGAGGAGCCCGCAACAAGGTCAAGAGATACCAGGTTCTAACCCACCTATTGGAGAAGGAGGGGATTTTATTCCGTAGGCATTATGTGGGCCAGGTATTTAATGCCGGGGATAGCACCCAAAGTAGAGGGGTTGCTATTCTGGTGGCCAGGGGAACCTCCTTTTTATGTGAACAGGAAATTAGAGACCCAAATGGGAGATATATTTTTATGAAGAGACTGTTAGATAGAACAACAGCAGTGTTAGGAAGTGTTTACGGCCCCAATGCAGACACCTCCAGATTTTTTAGTGACTTGTTAAATGTTCTGGCCCCCCTTCACCACCCTCCCTATTATATCAGGAGGAGATTGGAATCTCCTTTTTTCCCTGGGCTTAGATAAATCCAACAAAAGATGAAAAGGTCTTTCCCCCGCATAACGCTCCATTAGAGAACTGGTGGATCATCTGGGTTTATGCGACCTGTGGCAGATCCTCCACCCCGACTTGAGGGAGTACACCTTCAGGTCCAGAGTTCATGGCTCTTCCTCCAGGACTGATTATTTTCCACTCAGTCATGCATTGTTATATGGGGTGTTAGACAGTAAAATAGATCCTGGGGATATTTCAGACCACTCAGTCACTTGGTGCTCCCTATCTTTTACTTCCAATGTGCCCAAAGAAGCGATCTGAAAGTTAAATAACCAGCTACTTAAAGAATCAGGAATAATGGATACCATTGTGCAGGAAATAGAACAATACACTAAGACCAACTTAAATTCCACTGATAGATTAGATTAAGAATGGGGAGCCCTGAAATGTGTCCTGCGGGGCGTGTTCATCAAAATGGCATCCCAAAGGATGCGCATAAGAGAACAAAAAGCTCTCTCCCTTTTCGTGGAGATCTGCAGCTTGGAAGAGTCATTGTCCCCTACCACTACAGAGGCTAATAGGAACAAACTGTTATGGCTTCGGGACTAGTATAGTCGTTTGCTCCGCGAGAAGGCAGAGTATGCAATTTTGAAAACTGGGATGAAATACATAGATCAAGGAGAGAAGGTTGGCTGCCTGCAAGCTCTGTGGCTTAAAAATGCAGAATCCACCAGAATAATTAAAAGTATTCGCTCCCAGTCCTATGGTTCTATCCTTCTTGCCCCAAAGGACATCACCATGGAATTTGCCGGCTGTTACAAAGATCTCTGCAATCCCATGCCTAACCTTCCTGAACCTAAACAGGTTTCAGACTACCTTGACTCTATCCCCCTTCCTTCCTTAAACCGGGTGCAGCAGGAGAGCCTGCTTGCACCCTTATTGGAAGTAGAAATTCTGACCTCTACTAACTCCCTTGTATCTGACAAAGCACCTGGACCGGATGGGTTCTCTCCCAACTTTTATGAAGTGTTTGGTAAGCAGTTAACTCCCTGGCTCAATAGGCTATTCAACTGGGTCCTAATGTTAACGCTTTGGACAAAATGCTATTAGAAGCTTTAGTCATAGTCATACATAAACCAGGGAAAGACCCAGAGAGAGTAACCAGTTATAGACCCATATCACTCTTAAACTGTGACATTAAAATACTAGCAAAGCTGATCGCCAATAGGCTCAACATGGTAATGCCCGATATAATCCACCCGGACCAGGTAGGGTTCATGTGAGGCAGAAACTCCTCAGACCATCTCTGTAAACTGGCATATATTTTCTCTGCATCCTGGGACTCAACAATCTCAGCTGGATTGCTTTCCCTGGATGTAGAGAAAGCATTCGACAGAGTGGACTGGCAATTCTTGTTTTGCACCATGCAAAGGTTTGGTTCCCCCTAAATTTATCAAATGGGTTTGCTCCCTATACCAGAACCCCGCATGCTCGCATTTATTGTAATGGAGTGTTTTCAGACTTATTTCTCCTCCACTCTGGTACCAGACAGGGATGTCCGTTGTTCCCCCTATTAATTAACATTTATCTTGAACCTTTACTGACCAAGCTGTGAGAGAGAATGCAGACATACAGGGCATCACTGTGGGTACCCAGAAGTTAAAACTCTCGGCCTATGCCGATGATGTTCTTTTACATTTAATGCACCCCAGGCAGTCCTTCCCAGTCATTCTTTCTACCATTGCAGAGTACAGCAGTTTTTTGAATTATAAAATTAACCTAAGGAAGACCTTGGTGTTCGCCTTTAATCATAGGTTTACCAAGCTGGATGTGGACCACCTTGGCCTGCAATGGAGTCTGACTAGTCTGAAGTACTTAGGGCTAACTTTGGCCTGAAGTGAAGTGTCTATGAGGAAGCTTAATTTAGACTCTCTCCTCCAGACCATTCAGTAGGATCTCATCAGGTGGTAGTCTCTTCCGATTTCACTTTGGGGCCGTATCAGTTTAATTAAAATGAATATCTTGCCTCGGCTCTTCTATCTCCTTAACATTTTAAACTCCTGAATTCACCTGTACTGGCTCAAAAAAGTTCACTCCATATTTTCATCATTCATTTGGCTTGGCAAACCCTCTAGACACGCTTATAACAAGTTAGCAGCCTCTAAAGGTTGTGGGGGTCTGAGACTCCCACACTTTGCCCTCTACTTTTGGGCGAGTCAAGCCTGCAAATATCTGAAATGGCTTATTCCTCAGGAAGAGATTGCCTCCCTATTCTATGTCCCTGCATGGGTAATGCTAGAGAGGGAACTGATTTCTGCTGCTGGTATATCCTTGGAGGCGATGTTACACATCCCACTCAAGGCTCTTCCAAGTACTTTATCCAAATCCCCTGTATCTTCCTCAGTCAGGATACATATCCAACTCTGTTCCTTTCTGCATGATAAACATAGTAAGGACTTTTTCAACCAATAGTGGGGAACTCCAACTTCAAAATAGAGGGACAGCCTATCTTAGATTCTTGGCTCTCCCAAATTAATGGTTCTAGAGTGGGTGACTTTTTCCCCCGGGGGAGTATGCAGGTCGGCGGGAACAATTATGAATCACTAAATGATTGACAATAGACAGGTTTTCAAAACCTATTAACTGCGCCACCTCTTAGTTCAGAACTCGGGCAGGTTGAGCGGAGAAGATGATACTTGGGGGTGGTTTGGGTCCCTTATCCCTATCAGTGAAAGGCCCCATGCCAATCTTTGGTATACTCCGCCTTGCTTTCCAGGTCATTTGATGCTCAGTATATGGATCCTAAGTATTGGTCTGGACAATTTCCTGCCCCACAAGATAGATGGAGTACTATCTAGAAAGATACCTACACCTACAGTATATTTCTCAGGACAGGTTGAGACTCACCCAGTTTCAGATTCAAAATGACATGTATTGGACCCCAGTTAAACTACTGAGATTGGTTAGAGTCCCCACCTCTTTGTGTAATAGATGCCGACAACAGGAGGGCACCCTTCAGCACATTTTCTGGGATTGTCCACCAATAAAAGCCTTATGGGAACTAGTAAGAGTCAAAGCGGACCCCTTGCTGGGCATAGAAGATTTGTTCACCCATGAGATTTGTCTACTAGGTGACTTTTCTCAAATCCCGGTGTGCCTGCACAGGTACCACATGGCAATAATATCTCTAACTCTGAAGAAGCTGGTCTTACGCCACTGGCTGGATGATCATAATATCACATATATGGAATGGCTCCAAGAGTTGCTATTTAACCTCCGCCCTGAGCAACTCAAAGCCAGCCTGTGGGGTTCTTTGTCCTGATATAAGAGAATCTGGGAAGGGCTTCATACTCTATATTTGCTTCAGTCAGGGGCTACCCTTTCGCAGAGCCCTTAAAGCATTTTCCAATGATGTTCTCTGTTATTAGTGTGTCTAGGTTGTATTCAGAGATCTTTAGATACAGATTTGTGTTTAGCTTTTGGTACCAAGCCGGGCAATGGGTGGGGTAGAGGGGGGAGGGTGGCTTTTTGGAGGGGGGAATTTTATGGGGGGGACTTGACATGGGGATTTCTGATGATATGTGTCAATGTTATTGTTGTATAACCATGTCAAGTTATTGCTGTTAAAACTAATAAAGCTTAAATTTAAAAAAGAATATGTCAAGCAAAGAGGGCAGGATAATTGGGGGAGAAAATATGGAAAGGGATAGGGTGGGGAGGGCTTGGAATGGTGCTGCTGAGAGAAAATAGGGGAAGTATTAAGGTGGGGGAGTTAATGGATCTATCATAATAAGGATAAAAACTATCTGGAAAGCGGAGATTTGACTTTCCATGACTTTAAGCCTACTCAAGCTTCTGCAGGTATTCAGCTAAATAACTAGACTAGCAAGGCGAATGGAAGACAGTGATACGAACAATTGAAAAAGGCCAGCAGAAACAGGCCATAATGGTCTATCAAGTCTGCTCAAGTGTGCAGTTCACAGTCTGTTTTACTGGAGCTACCCTCCCCCACCGCTTACCCCCTGGCATTATCCTCCCATCCCCATTTTCCCCCTCCCCCAACCTCCCACCAGTTATAACTCTCCCTTTTATCCTGTCCCACCCCTTTTAAAACTGACCACCATTTTCAATGAGACCCCTCCTCCTCCAGCAGTTCATTCCACTTCAACACCACCCTTTCTGTGAAAAGTGTCTCCTTGTTTCCTTTTAATACCCCCCAACTAACTTCAGACGATGCCCCTTGTGGTCTCCTCCCTGTTTAAACTGAAAATGCCCTCTGTTCTAACCTTGTTCATACATTTAAGGTACTTGAAGGTTTCTGTCATATCCCTCCTCTCCCTTCTGTCCTCCAGGGAAATACATATTGAGCTCCCACAGTCTGTCCTCATACAGTTTGTTCCCCAGGCATTGGATCATCTTGGCTGCCCTATACTGTACTCCAACCAGTAGTTTGATGTATTTTTCAAATAAGGGCACTAGAACTGCACACAGTACTCCACATGTGGTCTCACCAAAGACCTGTACATGGCAGGATAACTTCCTCCTTCCTAGAGGTGATGCCGCTGGTGATGCATCCCCAGTATTTTGTTTGCTTGGCTGCCACTTTATGGCAGTGCACAGAGTGTCTTGTGTCTCTCCTGACAATTACCCCTAGATCCTTTTCCTCCTCCAAACAGGCTACCTGAACACCCCCCAGCCAGTAGCTGTCCCCAAGGTTCCTAGCTCCCAGGTTCATGACCTTACACTTCTTGGCATTGAACCCCAACTGCCAGATGCCTGACCAGTTCTCGAGCCTAGCCAGATCCTCGCTGAGCTCCTGTCTTCCATCCTCTATGTCCACTCTCCCACAGAGCTTAGTGTCATCTGCAAATAGACATGTTTTACTTTTGATCCCATCCACTGTGTCTCCAGTAAAGATGTGAGATAACACTTGTCCGAATACAGAGCCCTGTGGGACCCCACTGGTTGCAGGTTTAGGCATTGATAGTCCCCACCCCCCATAATCACCCTCTGGTTTCTATCTTGCAGCCAGTTCTTGATTCACCCTGCCAACTTTTTCCCAACCCCAGGCACCTCAGCTTACTGAGCATCCTTCCATGTGGCATGGAGTTGAAGGTCTTGCTGAAGTCCAAATACAGGACATCCACCACCTGGTCCCTGTCCAATGACCTTGTGATCCAATCGAAGAAGTCTATCAGATTGGTCTGGCAGGATCTCCCCAAGACAAACTCATGATGCTGGAGACCATTTACCTCCAGAAAGTTCACTAGTCTGTCCTTTAGAATGATCTCCATTAATTTGCCTACAATGGAGGTAAGGCTGACCAGTCTATATTTACCAGGTTTATCTCTGGGTACACTGTTATGGAGAGGCACCACATGTGCCATTCTCCAGTCTTGAGGCATGCACCCTGTCTCCAGCGAGGTGTTAAACAGGTTCACAAGGGGGCCAGCCAGGATCCTCACCAGTTCCCTCAGGACTCTCTGGTGGATGCTATCCATTCCAGGAGCCTTGTCCACCCAGAGGGCCCTAAGGCTCTTAAGAACCCTGTCCTCCTGGATTACCCCATCTGTTGCATCCTCTCTCCCCTTTTGCAACCCTATTTTCCCTTGTGGCATAGGTCAATCCTTTTCCTTAGTGAAAACCAAGCTGAAGTACTCATTCAGACACTCTGCCTTATCCGCAGTGTTTTCCGCCCATCCCCCATCTTGATCCTGACAATCCCATTTTTACAGTTTCTTCTCTCTCTTAGATACTGAAAAAAGTCCTGTTCCCTATCCCTGATCCCCTGCACCAGCCTTAGTTCTCTTGTGGCCTTAGCTGCCCAGACCACACGGCCTGCCTCACTAGATTTCCCTGAGTAATCCTCCCTATCTTCCTCTTTCAGCGTACGCTTGTAGTTTTGAGAGGTTGCTCTTTTTCCCTTATTTTCACTGTCACCTCACTACTGAACCAGCTTGGTCTTTTGGCCCTGGACTTCTTACTCTGGGTCCTTTGTACACGTGTTAGTGGCCTCAGTCAGACCCGACTAAATAACAGACCATTTCTGATCCTCATCCATCTCCGGTCTGATTTTGGCAAGGTGCTCTCCTATGATGTCCCTCATCCTACTGAAGTCCACCACTCTCATCTTAGTCCTGGCTGTTTCCTTGCCCATATTGAGATAAAACCACACCGTGCGGTGGTCACTGCCTGCAAGGGGATCCTCCACTACTATGTCCTGGATGTGTGCTCCATCCGACAGCACCAGGTCCAGTATGGTTCCATCCTTAGTTGGCTCTACAGCTCCCTGCACTGGGAAACAATCCTGGAAAGCCTCCAGGAGGACCTGTTCCCTGGCACAGGAGGTAGCTGGGGTTCTCCAGTCAGCTCCAGGCAGGTTGATGTCACCTGCTATGACAATGTTTCCCCTACTACTGAGCTTCCTAATCTGCTCCCCAGCTTCCTGTCCAACTCCTTGTCCTGTGAGGCCAGTCTGTACACCATCTCCATTCAAATGTTTCTCCCCCTGGTGTTCTGAAGCTGTACCCATAAGGCTTCAGGCCTACCCTCCTCCTTCTCTTCCCTGGTGCATAAGATTCCTTTCCTTATGAATAAAGCTACACCTCCCCCCTCCCCATCTCTCTGACCTTCCTACACACTCTATACTCAGGGACCAGGAGGTCCCAGTCATGGTAATGGGTGGCCCACATCTCTGTGATGGCCACTAAGTCCACCTCTCCCTCAGCCATCAGTGCCTGAACGTCTGCTGTCTTGTTTGCCAGACTCCTTGCAATCAAGGACACCACCCTTCAACGTGATCCCAGTACCACTTTGCCTTCTAATCATCTCCCCCATCCCTCCACCTCCTGTGTCCCCTGTCCCTCCCCCTGCTCTTTTCCTTTCCTTCCATCTGTTGACTTACCTGGGGGGATCCCATCGATCTCCCTCACTTGGTGAATACGATTGTAGCACACCTTATCGCCCCCCCCCCCCAGATTCAGTTTAAATTAAGTTTAGTTGATAAATACTCCTCCAATTTATCTTTGAGGACCCTGGTGCCCTCTTTATGTAAATGCAACCTATCCAGTGAACATAGGTCCTTATTCTCCCATGTCTTAATCCACCCTCACCAACCCAAACCTATGAGACTCACACTCCCCCCCCCCCAGCCATATACTGAACTCCTCTATCCTCTGTTTCATAACAATACTTGCCCTAGGGACTGGAAGTATTTCAGAGAATGAAACTGACCTTCCTGCCTCACTGCAGATTGTTCCTACCTCCTGGAACCTATCCAGCACCACCTCCAGCTCACACCCTACAAGGACATACATTTGTACCCATATGTACCACAATGTGAGGTTTCTCATGCTCCTGCCCCACATACTTAGGTATGAAAGGCCCCACCCTTCCTCCCATCTTGCCTGGCATACACTCCACCCACCTGTAGCTATTCCTTGCACACTTACCTCCCCATCTCATGCCCTTCAGTACTGAATCTTTCAAGACAACGACCCTCTCTCCTCTCTCTTGTCCTCCTATCTCATTCTGCCTTCCCTTCTGCTCACAACGCAAAGTCCCTACTTCTCTCATATGTGCAGCTTCCCCTTTCCCACTACTTTACCCCAGCGTTGCCTCCCCCTTTGCTCCCCCACCAGTCTCCACACCTGAACTATCCCTCTCTACCCCAATATAGCCCTCTTCTGCTCACCCCTGCAGTTCTTCTTAATTGCTTTACCCACTCCTTCCCCTCTTCCCACATGCCACTGTTTATGGCCTCTACACATTCTTGATCCTTGACCCCCCCCCTTTCTGCTGTTCCTCCAAACTGGCCAGTACTTCGAACCTGTTTGAGAAAGCCCCTCCCCCAATCAGGACTTACTTCTGTTCTCCCTCATTGTGTTGTTCTTCCTCCACTTTGCACTGAATCCTTCCCATCCTGCTTCTACTCTACAACCTGCCACTTCCCCAGCACGGTTCCCCAAGGTCTTTGGGGTGGGGGTGTCCCTGGACCCTCTGTCATCCTTCTCTTTCTGTCCTATTTCTACTTGCTATGCTGTCTGGAGGAGCCATCTATGTCCCATCTGCCCCTGATCTTCCCCCCAGCCTCTCCCCCCTCCTCTTCCCAAATCCCATCTCAGCTGCCAAATCTCTTCCCTAAGTTGTCCAAGCTGCCTGCACACTGGACAGCCCCCTGCTCTCCACATTCTTCCTAGAAAGATGGTGGCCCCGCACCCATTGCAGCTGACCACCCTCCCTAACCCAGATGCCCTGCAAGCTCCATCCCTCCTCCACCTCCATGCCACCCCCACTGTCTCGCTGCCTGCTCCAGTTCCTGGGTTCCCACATCCTCTCTGTCTTTTTTTTCTTGTGCCCTCCTTGCTATATCCCTGATACCTGATATTAAATCTGTAACATAGGCTGACCCTAGATAGGGAATTGCCACTATCCCCTGTTTTTGCTTTGACTCCCTCCCTGTGCACTAACTAGAAAGACCCAGCCCATCCTATCCTATGCTGTCCAGTTGCCCCTATATGCCCTGTCTAGTGTGGCCTGTGGGGTTCCTGCAGACATCCTGCAAATGACACTTAGTCACATGCCACACTTCTGCTCTGTGGCACTCACGCTTCCGGGTTGCTCATGTGAAGGGTCACTTGCCCCCTTCGGAAATATATATAGGTCTGTGCCACATGTCCCAGGCATCCGTCCACTTGTAATCCCTCCCTCACCCTGCCTAATTCAGCGTCCTCCCTCCTACCAGTCCCTCACACTCCATGATACACTGCATTTCCCCACACAAACACACAGTGAACTGAGCCCAAGTAACAGAGAAAAATAAACAGCAAACTTCCTCAGACAGGTCCGTTCTTCACTTCACTCGACATTGGCTGCTCTGAGGATGGACTACAAGAATGGCTGAATAAATATTCACTGGCTACAGCCACCCTTATTGACTGGTCTGTGCCACGTGTCCCAAGCGTCCGTCCGCTTGTAATCCCTCCCTCACCCTCCCTCATTTGGCATCCTCCTTCCTCCTAGTCCCTCACACTCCCTGATTCACTGCATTTCCCCACACAAACACACAGTGAACTGAGTCCAAGTAATAGAGAAAAAATAAACAGCAAACTTTCCCAAACTGGTCCAGTTCTTGCCCCGCTCAGCGTCGGCTGGTGGGGGGGGGTGACAAAAAATGAAAGACAAACTAATGAAAAGCAAAAAAGGGCAGCTAAAACACAATGGTGTGAGATGAATGTGGTCCATGTCTAAGAAATTAGGTGCTGATACTACAAATTTCTCAAGTAGATATTAAACACATGTGCTAAAACATTCCTACTATATGATCTTCTAGACATTACTGTAGTTACAGAACTGTTTTACTCAGTTTATGCAGTGACCTACAAAACTCAGGTGCCAGTCATTGTCTTTAGTTATTCTGCATTCTTGATTCATGGTGCCTAAGGTGTATATCCACCACATTTCCCATTTACGTCACAGCTAGAGGTCCCAATCTGCCCCCTGTCATGGTTCTCGTACATGTCCCAGCACCCAAAACTTCAATGAGGAAACAGTGTGACCTACTCCGTTAAAATATTTAGCCACTGATGACTTGTCCTTTTTGCTAACACTGCTTTTGTGCTTCTGTATTCTCGTTTTTAGTTTTCTGATAGTCTTTCCAACATACATTTTGTCAAACAGACAGGTGATGACATAAACAACATGGTCACTCTTACAGGTAATATGGCATCAGATCTCGACTGGTCTCCATTAAAGGAGTTTATGAAGTTTTGTTTTCTCATGGTATGTAAGCTTACTGAGCATTTCCTGCAAGGTAGCTTCCTTTTCAAACAACATGAAGTCTTGCTGTATTCTGACTAATGCAGTTAGCCCCAGCACTCAAACTGCCCTGGAGAGTAGAGGGTTAATTTCTATGCAAAGCAGAGAACGTTGAGCTCGAGCTCGGTTCAAACCTCTGTCTGCTGCACTTTGAAGCACAACCGTCAGATTCTTTACTCCGCCTAACTGAACGGTCACTCCGGAGATTTCTCCTTTGCTCACGGTTAGAAAGTCGGTTAAAGTCCTTGGTTTTACCGATAATTTTTTGCAAGTTTCGGTTCAGATCTCTGTCTGTGGTACAGCAAGTACTGGGTAGTGAACTAGACCTAGTAAACTTGTGGAAATTGTAAAAATTGATTTTTCAACCGGTTCGGCTGAACCGGTCATTTAGTGAATTATATATTCTGTCTTTGTTTCTAAACTTAGAGTGTGGCTACCGGTCCTTATCGGTGTTAAAAACACAGCATTTTCTTGTGGTTTTTTCCAATACCTGTGACATGGTTAGAAACCGATAAGGGTGTCTTGCCTGGTTGTTTGCCATAAAAAAGGTAAGTCTGTGGTTAGGATGGCTACGTCTGAGAAACCCAAAAGAAAAACCAGGCCCACTGGGTTTCAACACTGCAGTGTGTGTGGGGAGGTCTTTGCTATGGCTGATCCCCACACCACCTGTGTTTATTGTCTGGGGTTTGACCACCTTGATTCAGACTGCCAAATCTGTAAAAATTTCCCAAGGTCTACCCTGGAAAAAGGATTAGGCAGGCTTAGGGATAAGGAGGCCGAGAAGTCCGCTGACCCGGATGGCCGGCCTGGTTTGGTTCTGACCGAACCTGAGGGAATGCCCTCTGACCAGGGAGATACTTCTTCGGGCAAGAGGAGAGCTGATCCTGAAGGATCGGTTCCTACAAAAAGAAAAAGAAAACAAAAATCGGCCAGTTCGGATCCAGAGACCCGTTTTCCAACTGCCGAAGAGATTGCCAAAGCGATAAGGATTGTAGAATCGCTTCGCCCGGTTCCGTCTGATCCAGCGGCTTCTGGCAGGCGCTCGGTTCAGTCGGTTCCTCCGGTTCAAGATTATGCCCCTGAAGATTTCTATGAACCGGATTTGGAAGGGGATGAAGATTATGATGATGGCGATGGTGTGGAAGGTCTGGATAAGCCCATTGAACCGGTCATCACCCCAGACAGGCCTTCTGGTGTTTCCCCTCCTAGGCTTTCTGAGTCCCCTTCCCACTACATGTTTTACAGGAAAGTGGCAGAAACCCTCCAGCTCCCTCTTGAAGACACTGTAGAGGAACAAGAGGAACCCAATTATGTGGAGATGATGGACATCCCAGAGTCCAACAGACTGTCTATTCTCCTTCATAAGTCTTTTGGGAAACAGACACAAAAGATTTTAAAAACTCCAAATTCTGTACCTCCTATCGACAGAAGGATGGACAAAATGTACACCTTATCAGGTTCAGGTACAGAGTACTTGTATCAACAATGCAGCCATGTTGGGGTTGTGCAGGCTGCAGCCTGTGATAAGGCTAGTATACCCTTGGCTCCACACACCCCAGATAAAGACTCTAGGAAGCTGGATGCCATGGCAAAGAAACAGTACATGGCATCCACCTTGGGACTCAGGCAGACTAATTATATGGCCTATGCAGCCAGGTAGCAGAAGTCCAGGTGGGACACTGTACTGGCACTGGCTAAGCAGGCCTCCCCCCCAGCTAGCCTCAGAGCTGGAGGGGGTGGCTGCTGATGAGATTGAGGCATCTAAGGTACAGTTCCATGCTGCTGTGGACTCCAATGACGTGTCATCTAGAGTCATGGCTACATCTGTGACTTTTCGGAGAATGGCTCGGCTCAGATGTACTAGCCTCTCATAGGACACCCAGGCTAAGGCCATGGATTTCTCTGTGGTGGGTAATTCTCTGTTTAGGAAGCAGACAGAGAATTACATGAAAAAGATGGACGAGTATAGGACCACCTATAGGAGTGCACAGGCCAAGGAAAGGCAGGCAACTCCTCAAAGGCAGCAAGCTAGGGGCAGGGGCAGGCCTTTTCACAGGCCTTTCTACCAAGCATAGGCCTCTTCTCCTTTTCCTCAGAGGGGGGTCTTCAGAGGGAGAGGCAGAAGGGGGATGAGCTGGGCTGCATCCACCCCCAACCTAAGGCTCCTGCCAAGCAGACACCCTGATGTGTCAGCCTGGGTCGACTCCCCCATTCCTGTAGGAGGCAGGCTGGCTTACTTCTTCCAGGACTGGATGTCTGTTACCTCAGACAAGTGGGTCCTGGAGGTGGTAAGCCAGGGGCTGGTTCTCAGCTTCAAGAAATTTCCAAAGCTGAGGACCAGATCTTTTCCACCTGCAAGCATCTCTGAAACCATTGCCCTAGAGGCAGAGGTTTCATCTCTACTGGCTCTAACGGCTATAGAGTTCCTACATTGCACAGGGGTAAAGGTCTGTACTCCAGGTACTTCCTTACCCCCAAAAAGACAGGGGAGTGACAACCCATCCTAGACTTAAGATACCTGAACAAACATCTTTTAAAACCAAAATTCAAAATGGTGACTCTGGGAATAATCCTTCCCTCTCTAAGGCCAGGGGACTGGCTAGCCTCCCTGGACTTAAAAGATCCCTGCTTTTACATTCCCATCAGGTGCTCCCACAGAAAGTACCTCAGGTTCGAATTGCCTTCAGGCCATTATCAGTTCAAAGCTATGCCCTTTGGCCTGACTTCAGCTCCAAGGGTATTTACAAAATGCCTAGCAGTAGTAGTGGCCTTTTTAAGAATGAAAAATATTTCCATACCTGGACGACTGGCTCATTGTGCGTCAGTCCCCAGACCAAGTCAAGTCAGACCTGCAAGTGACTCAACAAGTGCTCACTTCCCTAGGATTCCTTCTCAATCTTCCCAAGTCAGTTCTCGAGCCTGTACAGCTCCTCACCTTCATAGGGGCAGAGTTGGATACAGTCAAATCAAGAGTCTTTCTTCCCCTGGAAAGGGCAAGGGCTATTGTAGAGCTGGCTTCTTCATTCCACCTTCTGGTCTGTCAGCCAGCAAGGCATTTCCTTCAGCTTCTGGGCCACATGGCAGCTTCTACAGCAGTGGTCCAAGGGGCCAGATTTCAGATGAGGGACATTCAGTTTCACCTGAGGGCCTTTTGGTCTCAGAAGAAAGATTCTCTAACCAAACTAGTTCCAGTGACTCAGACTCTGATCCAGGCTCTCCAATGGTGGCAGGATCAGGGCAACCTCAGGCAAGGAGTCCCATTCATCACTCAGTCTCACTCTGTGGTCCTAACCATGGATGCTTCTCTATTGGAGTGGGGAGCCCATCTGGGGGCTCTCACAGCCCAGGAACTGTGGTCCCCTCAGGAATCCCTTCTTCATATCAATCTCTTGGAACTCAGGGCAGTCTTTCTGGCCCTGCAAGTTTTCTCTCAGTCAGTGCAGAACAAGGTGATTCAGGTCAGGACAGACAACACCACCACCATGTGGTACATCAACAAGCAGGGAGGCACTCAGTCCATGGCCTTGTGCATGGAAGCCATGAAATAGTGGTCCCTAGCTTATTCTCTGCAGACCTCTCTGATAGCAGTCCACCTTCCAGGGAAAGACAATGTGCTAGCAGATGCATTGAGCAGGATCTCCCAGGGCCATCATGAATGGTCCCTGAACCCTCTGGTGTTGAAAGTGATTTTTTCAAGGTGGTGCACTCCAGAGATAGATCTCTTTGCAGCCCCAGACAATCACCAACTTCCTCTGTTTTGTCGGAGACCCCCAGTCTTGGGCTCAGTCCCTCTGGATGCTCTGATTTTGAACTGGGAAGGGAACTTTCTATATGCCTTCCCTTCCTTTCCTCTACTGTTCAAGGTTCTGGTCAAGATAAGGGCACAACCCTGCAAAGTGATTCTGATTGCTCCAGACTGGGCCAGGCAGCCTTGGTACCTCCTGTTGCTGTCCCTAGCAGTCCATCTTCCACTGTCTCTTCCCAGGAATTACAACCTGTTAACCTCCTCTCAGGGGAGGATTTGGTACCCCAATCTTCGGTCTCTCAATCTCAAGGCATGGCTCAGAGTATGCAGATTTGCATCTGTCCCAAGCGGTGCTGAATATTCTCAACGCCTCTCAAAAGCCTGCCACCAGAAAAACTTATAACTCCAAATGGAAGAGATTTAATATTTGGTGTTCCAAGAAGCATATATCCCCAGACACTGCTAAATTGTCTACAGTTCTGGATTATATGGTTCATCTTAATGGCCTAGGCCTCAGACCAGCTACTCTCAAAGTACATTTGTCAGCTGTTTCTGCTTTTCTGTCAGTGGGAAAGCCTTCCTCACTGTCATCTCACCCTGTATTCTGTAAATTTTTCAAGGGATTGCTTCATACCAATCCCCCCTTTAGTGATCCTACCCCTGCTTGGGATCTTAATGTTTGCATTGCTCAGCTTATGCAACCCCCTTTTGAGCCTTTGTCTTCAGCAGAGCTTAAGTACTTGACTTGGAAATCTGTGTTCTTGGTAGCTATTGCCTCTGCCAGGCATAACAGTGAATTGCAAGCTCTGTCAGTGGAGCCTGATTTTATTTCAATCCATAGAGATAAGAAGGTCCTTAGAACTAACAGGAGGTTTTTACCTAAAGTGGTTTCAGATTTTCATCTGAACCAATCTATGTCTCTCCCTGTGTTCTTCACTGATCATTCTTCTTCAGAAGAAAGAAGTTTACACAGTTTGGATGTTAAAAGAGCCCTTAGTTACTACATTGAGCGTACTAAGGCTCACAGGTTTGACTCCCTCCAGTTGTTTCTCACTTATGGGGAAGTGGGGAAGGGCAAACCTGCCACTAAGAGAACTATTGCCAGGTGGATTGTCTCTTGTATTCAATTCTGATATGAGAAGCTAGGCAAAATACCTCCCTCAGGCCTGAGGGCTCATTTGACTAGAGGTACAGCTGCTTCCCTGGCTGCAGCTAGGGATATTCCTTTGCTAGAGATATGTAAAGCAGCCACCTGGAAAACAGTCCATACATTTACCAAGCATTACTCCCTGGACATCCAGGCTAGGAGTGATGCTCGGTTTGGTACAGCAGTACTGCAGAGCCTGTTCTCAAGGTAGGTTCGATTCCCTCCTCCATGGAGGTACAGCTTGGTAGTCTGCAATAGTCAGAATACAGCAAGACCTCATGTTGTTTGAAGAAAAAATTACTCACCTTAATAATTATGTTTCTTCTAATGGAGTCTTGCTGTAGTCTGACCTCCCTCCCTTCCTCCCCTCTCAGAACCTGTTTTGGGGAAGTGGGCTGGCAGATGCAGTGTTGCACCCCAAGGGTGCATTTGGGCACCTCCTCCTTTTAGAGAGGGGGAGTGGGTTATATTATTAATTTAACAGTCTTAAGTTGTTCACTACCTGGTTTTTGTTTTTGGATTTCTTGACTTGAGTCTTTTGGGGATCCAAAATATTTGGTTGCCATTTGGCTAGTAAAAATGTTACAATTTCCACATAGTAGTTAGTATTAGCTCGTAAGAATCTGATGGTTGCACTTCAAAGTGCAGCAGACAGAGGTTTGAATCGAGCTCAAGCTCAATGTTATATGCTCCGCATAGAAATTAACCCTCTACTCTCTGGGGCAGTTTGAGTGCTGAGGCTAACTGCAATAGTCAGAATACAGCAAGACTCCGTTAGAAGAAACATAATTACTAAGGTGAGTATTTTTTTTCTTCTCAGTGGTCCCAGTAAAAATTGTTGTGGTGGTTTCTCTGGTGTAATATGTACAGAATCTACAGTGGAGTCCTTGATGATTGGATTTTTCTTGGATACTGTCGGGGTCTCTGATTAAATTTGGCAACCTACTTACCAGAGGCCTGCATTGTGTGCCACTGTTTGTTTATTATAGATGTTATGTTATCTGTGTATGCCGTACATCTGGTGCTAAGGAGTATGCATTCTCTTTGTTGTTGTTTGGGTCTGGTCTGAATTGCTTCTTGCCTTGTTATTTGTCTGGTTCTGCCTTTTGTTTGTTGTAAGGTATTGGTTTTGTAGCCCCTCTCTTTAAAACTTTTATATATAGCCTTTCTTCTTGCTTATAATGTTGTTTCTTATGTTGGTTCCCCTGTTGATAACTTTTTTTAAACCCAGCTTTATTCAGCAAACTGCACATAGCATACAAAAAATACACAAGATCTAGTCTATAACATATGACATATCAAAAACTAATTTGCAATGCAAGGGCTTAGTTCGCTAGTCGGGCGAGGTACACAGAACCAAGTATGCTGAAATGAAAAATCAGGACGTGAGTCTGAATCTCCAACTAGAACCTGGTGGAGGGGGAAAAAAGGAAGAAAACAAGAGAAAAGGGGACTCTTGCCCTCTAGCAAATAATGCTGTATAATAACACAGTATAAGCATTTAAAATCACAATTATAAAATTGGAGCACTATAAAGTTTCAAGTCACCCTGCAGTTTCTAAACAAGTACATTTGACTTCATCATATAGTGTATGCTTCGTATGCAAAAATTGTAAGAAAAAGACTAACAAGAAACATGTAACAAGGACAACAAACCAAAGTTGTGTGCTCACTTCACTTGGATTAAAATCTTTAGATATTAGAATGCCACAGAATTCAGGGATCTTTAAGCCATGGTATGTCGAGGGTCTGGATTGTGCAGGTCAAAGCCCTGAAATGGAATAGTTGTTGATAGTGCCCATCCCAATTAGAGAGCTGGTTGTAAATGCACCAGTTGTCATTGTTGCTAGCAGCTAATGGGTATCACCCACCACCCCACTTAATCCCAGTTCCTCATTCTGGTACCATTGAGTCCAGCCTCTCCTTTTTTCAATATGTTTCTCTTCTCGGAACCGAAGTTTGTCTGTTAAAAGTCCCGTATTATACAATGGGCTTTCAAATAAAAGAATCTGATTGGTTGACTGGCTGGCACCTTTCTAGTGTGGTAAATCCCAGCATAACCTACACAAATGGTGACAGCCAGTTCGCCAATCCGAACCTCAAAGAATCACTCCAACTCTAAAATCACAGACAGTAAAACTGCCATATAGCTGTCCAGGTAAACCGCAAAGAAAAAAAATGCTACTTTTAAATATGGAGTGTTGCATATTAGTGGGAAGTAATCGTAAAGAGCAGAAATTTGCACACACCGAGGCAACTGTCTGATTTAGATTATAAGGCAGACATCTATGTGCAATCATGGGTAAACAAGATGGATGTACGACATAATGTGTGCTGAGCTTACTCTTCCTCTCTCTGACTCTGGGACCCAAAGCTAGCAAAGAGAAAGAATGGAGGCATGGAGCTTTAAACCAGGCGGTGATGTTAATGCCACAACTCAAAAGAATGCAGAGGGTTCAGATGGAGTGATACAGAGAACCACCAATAAAAAACAACAAAAAGTAAGAACAAGAGCAGAGACCCAGGAAGACCCAGGAAAGCAGGGGTAAGCCAGAGAAATGGGTATGGGGGGCAGGGAGCCAGCAGAAGGACTGCCGGCTGAAAGGCAGAGAAGGATGGTGAGCAGGAGAACCAGAAAACCACAGGGCAGGGTCTGGGTGGGTGGGAGAAGCAGAAAGTTGGCAACCAACAGGCAGAGGAGAAGGGGGCAGGAGAAGAGGTACAAAGGACAGCGTGGAGGAGAATGGTTGAGCATGTCATGCCAACTGCTTCCAACTCAACAGTTTGCTCCGCTTTATCTCGTCACACACGGCGGCCAATGAACATTTTATTTTTTAAAAATAAAAGCAAAACACAGACAACCAGTATTCCATTCTATTTGGGAGCACAACGGATCACAATGTGGATATGACTTACTAAACTGTCAGAATACAGCAGTGGCTGTGAACTAATCGCATGGTATTTCATTCTGTTGCCATTAATTAAAAAGAAACTCAGCAGTATCAGTCTATTTTTACTCCTTCCTGTATGTCAAAATGCAGCCAGCATCACTATTTTTAAATATATTCAGACCAGGTGCGGACGTTAATGGTGCTGTAACTCAGAGCCCTAGCAACCCAGGATTATTTTTTCTGGTGCAACAATAAATTCAACAAAATAATTTAAAATAAAAAAAAAAAACCTTTTCTTTATTTTTTTTAACAAAAAATACAGGGGGACATTTTGTAATCGCATTAAACCACCCAGGGTGTGTAGTTAGGATTATTTCACTTCTGGTGTAGTTTGGTCACTCGGCCTGTGGTCCGTGACTGAACCACACCAGACGTGGGTAAATCCCAGCATTCCTCACTGCCCTGGGTGATCACTCCGCTCAGCCAATGAAGGGTTGCTAGAGATTCTGAGGGTACATTTGAAAATTTTTCTGGGGCTAGAACCTTTACATATGTTGCCCCTACACTCTGAAATTCTCTACCCTGTTGGTTCCGTGAGCACATGACCGTGGAGGGCTTCAAACAAGCACTAAAAACCTGGCTATTGAGTCAAGCTTATGGTATTTAACTGATGGAAAGTTTTTTAAATTTTATGATTATATTATATGTTTTTAAGATGTTTTGTTGATTATGTTGTGGTGAAATTTTGTGATTATGTGGTTTTAATTTTGTTAGGCGCCTTGGTTTTGAAAGGCGCCATAAAAATAAAGTTTATTATTATTATAACCCACACACTGTCGTGGGTTATTGCTTAAGTGTGCACTGATTCTAATCGCCAAAGCCATTCAGCCTGAGGGGTGCCTCAGGTTGCAACCAATCTGCTGTGATATTCTTAACAGCTACAGCTATTAGTATTAACATAGAAACATAGAATTTGATGGTAGATAAGGACCGCTTGGCCTACCTTGTCTGCCCATTTCCCTATCTAATGGATAAGCTGCAGATCCTAGTTAACCAACAGCCTACTTCCTCCTACCCTCCACTAGAATTGCCTTATGTCTGTCCCATGCATTCTTGAATTCCCCCACTGGTTTTGACTCCACAACCTCCTCAGGAAGGCCATTCCATGTATCCACAACCCTCTCTATGAAAAAATACTTTCTCACATTACCTCTGAGCCGTTCCCCTCTATCTTCAAATTGTGTACTCTTCCCCTGGGTTTTTGCTTGCCAGGTGCATTACTTTGCACTTCTTTGCAAAGAATCTAAGCTGCCATACATTTGACCATTCCTCCAACCTTGCCAAGTCCCTTCTCATCCTTTCCACCCCACCTTCTGCATCGATCCTGTTGCAGATCTTTGTATTGTTTGCAAAGAGTCATACTTTTCCTTCCAGTCCCTCTGCAATGTCACTTATAAAGACAGTAAAGAGGACCAGTCCCAGTACTGAACCCTGCGGTTCTCCGCTAGTAACTCCCCTTTCTTCAGAGTGGGCTCTGTTTACTATTACCCCCTGCGTCCTGTTCTTCAGCCAATTTTTTATCCAGGCTACCACCTTAGGACCCACTCCAAGGCTGGCTAACTTGTATATTAATCTTTTGTGTGGGACTGCATCAAATACCTTGCTAAAGTCTAGGTAGGCCATGTCCACAGCCCCTCCCTGGTCTACTACTTTGGTCACCCAGTCAAAGAAATCTATTAGATTTGTCTGACACAATCTTTCTGCTGTGAATCCATGCTGCTTTGGGTCCTGTGCCCTGCTGTCCTCTAGGTACTCAACAATTCTTTCCTTCAGAAGTGATTCCATCATTTTCCCCACCATTGAGGTCAAACTAACAGGTCTGTAGTTTCCTGCCTCCGCCTTGCTCCCACTTTTGTGAAGTGGAATCACATCTGCCCTCTTCCAGCCCTCAGGTACCACCCCATCCTCCCATGATTTATTAAAGAGGGTTGTCAGTGGTGTCACTAGTTCTACACGTAGTTCTTTTAGAATTCTTGGGTGAATCCCATCAGGCCCCATTGCTTTGTCCATCTTCAGTTTTAAGAGTTCTTTCAGAACCCTTTCTTCTGTGAATGGACTGGTATCGACCCCCCTATCCAGAGTGTTTCTATTGTTTGGTTTAGGTACTTCCTCCTCCTCCTCTTCTTTTGTGAATACTGAACAGAAATATTCATTCAGTATCCCTGCTTTTTCACTGTCACCCTCTGCCCACATTCCCTCCCCTTTATAAGCCTCAGTATCCCTCCCTTGGTCTTTCTTTGCTCCTTAATGTACCCATGAAAGGTTTTATCCCCCTTCTTAACAGAGTTGGCTATTTTTCTCCTGAGTTTGGGCCTTTGCTATTCTGACTGCCTTCTCTGCCTCTTTCTGCTTTAACTGATATAATTCTCTGTCCTGCTCCTTCTGTGTTTTCTTATATTTCCTGAATGCTGTCCTTTTCTCCTTAACCTTCCCTGCCACCTCTTTTGAGAACCATAGTGGCTTTTCCTTCATTTTGTTTTGTTGATTTGCTTTACACAAAGGCTTGTTGCCTCTGTGATGGCAGTTTTGATTTTTACCCATTGTTCTTCCATCCATTCTTCTTGCTGTTTGCTATTGCTTTTCTGAGGCACTCTCCCATTTTTCCAAACTCAGCCCTCCTAAAGTCCAACACCCTTGCTTTTGTATGGCTTGACTCTACAGCTATGTTTATTGTGAACCACACTGTTTTGGTGGTCACTTGTTCCCAGATGGCTACCCACTTCTAAATCTGAGATTCTCTCTCCATCCTCATTTGAAAGTACCAGGTCTAAGACTGCTCCCTCCTGAGTGGGTTCTAACATTAGCTGTCTGAGGCATGCCTCCTGTAGGGCACTGAGAATGACCCTGCTCTTGGATGTGGCTGCAGTAAAGGTGCTCCATTTAACATCCGGCATCTTCAGGTCCCCCATCAACAATATCTTTCCTTTTTCTGATGTTTTAAGGATTTCTTCTATCATTTCCTTGTCCATTGCCTCTCCTTGAGACAGGGTTCTGTAAACAACCCCTGTGCAGATTGTGGTGCCATTTTCTGTCTCCAGGGTGACCCACAGTGCCTCCTCCCCTCTCTGTTTACCCTTTTGTTCTGTTGCTTTGATTGCTTCCCATATGTAGAGAGCTCCTCCTCCTCCTCTTTTACCCTTCCTGTCCCTCCTGTAGGTTGTGTAGGGTATGTTGACATCCTAGTCATGGTTCTCTATGTACCATGTTTCTGTGACTGCCATGATATCCAGGCATCCCTCTTCCATCAAGGCCACTAGTTCAGGGAGCTTGTTACCCAGACTATGGGCATTGGTACTTATTGCCCTTCATTTTTTGATGGCCTTACCCCTTTTAGGCCCATCCCTGTCCTTACTACCTTTGCCGTTTTCTGTATTTACCCATGTTCTGCTCCCTATTGACTTCTCTACCATTGTGTCTACTTTGCCAACTACCCTGCTTTGTGGGGGGGCTGGGATTTCCCTGCTTATTTTCAGCCTTGGATAGCTTAAATGCTTGCCAGGGAAGCATTTAAACCTATCATCTAGTATCCTGGTTTCACTCCAGGACAGATGCAGACCATCATGCCAGTATAGGCATGTATCCCTCCAGGTGGCCCCCAGTCCCCAATGAAGCCAAATCCCTTAGCTCCACACAAGCTTTTCAACCAGTCATTGAATCCCATGGTGTGGAGTACTCTAGCCTCACCTATGCCATAGACAGGTAGCACTTCCGAGGAAGTTACCATGTGTGCCATTTGTCTAAAGCTCCTCCCCAACTACACAAACTCCTGCTGCACTGATATGATCCCATTCCCAGCCAGGTCATTTGTCCCTAGGTGGACAGTGACATCCAGCTCCCTTCCCTGTGCAGCTGTTCCCATGATCCTGAGGATTTGCTTTCTGTCCCTCCAAGCCATGGCACCAGGCAGGCACCTTACCTTCTTCTCCCTTCCCTCCCCCAGTTCTACCCCCTAATGATTGAGTCCCCCACCAGGAGTTGTTTCCTTCTCCTGTGGGGTCCCGTGCCACCCTCCTGTTGGTCTCCTTTGTGGAGGTTCCCAGCATCCTCCTTGGTCTCCACTGTCGGTGCCTCCACAGAGGAACCACACTCCACCAGAATGGCGAATGAATTGTGAAGAGGTACAACTGGAGGGATGTGCCTCTGTTCCACCACCCTGAGGCAGAGGCTCATAAATATATCTAACCTGACAAACAGACACAGTTTCAAAGGCATCTGATTGGTTGAACAAATGTAAGGAATTTAAAGTATTGGAACAGATTATGGCATGGCTGTGTGTATGTATGGGAGGAACAGCATAAGGAGAGACAGTACCCATTTCTCACCTCTTCAAATTAGAAGAATAATTGGGGGATGTACTATAACTTTTTGATATCATCCATGACCCATTATCAATATAAAAACTAAACATAGATTTCAAACCAGATCAAACTGGAACCAGAAGGCATCCCCTGCAAGTAAAAATAAATATTTTTTGAAGTCTGAAAAATTTATTTTTTTTACCCAATGGGTAACTGGTCTGTGGAACAACCTACCTTTAGATGTTGTCATCAGCAAAAAAAATAAATAAACCAAAGTTAAAAAAATGCTGGACAATTTAGTACTTTATTTAAAACATAATTGCAACCTGCCATTTATCAAATAAATTATACGATGTCTAATACAGGTTAAGAAAGCTCTAATCTAATACAGAAATTTAAAAAATGCAGATTCACCTACAAAATTACCAAAACAAGAGTTTACTTTCATAAAGACTGACACTTTTTTCCCCAACAGGAAAAATATACATTTTATGCACAAATTAATTCATACCAGTATTTTCAATATTTATTTTTGTAAGAATCAAGCAAAGAACTATAAAGACAAGCATTTGTCAATGCCAGATGTTCACCACTGGTATAGAAGCCCTAGGGTACTAGATGCTTTGTGGTGCACTTTGTGGCTTATGTTGAAGCTAAATAACAACCACCCAAGGTGTGCATATATCACAGTACAACCACACACCCTGTAGTGGGTTATCTGTCTTATACAATGGCCAAAAATATTGGGGCAGGGGGACAAAAAGTAGTCCCTGTCTGCACAAATAAATGTTTAATTTATAGTAGGTGATCTATTTGATCCTGGAATAATTGTGATAGGTTTGAAGTTATAAGCGATATTCATCTGGTTGATCCTGCCATGATTTTGAAAAAAAAAGTGATTAGAACATGTATCTGGTGTAGCCAGGAATTTTAAACTTGTACTCAACAGTGGATGGCACTGTTGCCCCTCTGCTCTTGCTCCCACCCCACATATACTCAAAACAAAAGATGTGGTGCCATGCCACAAATGTAATAAACCCACTCCCCCATTTCAGTCAAATATGCAGTAAGCCAATAATCCTAATAGATTTATGATGTTTTATTTAATCTGACACACACATGCAGTTGATCTAGCTTCTAGTTACAGCATTTAGGAAACCTTGTGATAAGCCTCTGTACCACATCAAGGTAGTCAGCCTTAAAGAGGTCCATTCACACTAGTACTCATGCAAGCGTACTTGATTGGGTTAATCTGGCCTCTAAAGCCACCCACCCAACACCCCACACACTCCTACTCGTGTGAAGAATAGAGAAAGATGCAGTCCATACAGTGTACTCAAGAGAAACCTACTGGTCAAACCAAACATTCTCACCATACATACCCCAAGCAGCTATGTACAGTAAACCCACATCCAAGGCATGCATGTGTGCTCACTCACTACGCCCAAACATGGCAGCCCACACCTGCAACAAGTGGCAGTGTAAACTCCAACAGTTAGGAAGAGTAGAACGCTACAACTATCACTGTAACAGAAAGGGCTGCAGTGGGCTAAATGGTGCTTAGGTTTGGGTATGGTTATGGCATAATCACCAAACCCCACCCACACCAAAAAGCCCAAACCAACCCAAACCCTATCAAAGTGGGATTTCTTGAAGTACAAAAACTAACATATTGTTGTGCCTACAATGACCAAACACACCCAAAGTATCAGTGTTGATAATGGGCTTGGTTACCAAATGCCACAGAATCCACAGCCTTGGTTATTTGTTATGTATAAATACCTAATGGTGCTTTTAACACCACCACCATCCCCACCCCCCACCCCCCCACACACACACACACACACACGGTTTCTCTATACTAGCTAAGTACACTCATTTCTATTTAGTGGCTCAGAAGTGCAAAATGGAACAGCCACTGCTCTGATGCTGTAAATTCATTCATATTCATACCAGCAGACATTAATACACAATTGTTCTGATAAACTCAATTTCTCTCAAAACCACTGATTAAATTATAACTGATTTGCAATTGTCCCAATTTGTTTAGCTAACAAAACAGAATAACAAAATGGAAAAACCACCCAGATTTTTTAGCATTCAAAGCAATAAATGTTGATCTCTGATGTCAGCACTCCAAGAATTTTGGAGCACAGTATTTCTCCAAAGGGCTGCCCACAGACAAACCTGAACACTAGGGAGTCCTGCAGCCGGTTATTGTACTGTTGTACTATTTCTGAGTCTATTAATCAATTGGACAGACAGTTATGCATTCCCGAATATAACAACATTTTTCTACAGTTGAAACAATGCCTTTCTTTCTTGTGCAGCTTTTGGGAACACCCAGGCCTAATCAGAAGTAAATTTAAAAATCCTTCTTTTGTTCTTGGTACATGATGAGGACAGAATAAACTATGCTTCCATCATCAGAATGAAAGTGTGTGCAGAGCAGTTTCCAAAAGCTGCACAAGAAATTCACTGTTCCAACTGTAGAACTAGCAATTTCTGTACTAACCACTGAGCCACCTAGCTGCACTTTCTAATTGTAGTGATACACACTAGAGATGTGCGAAGCTGGGAAATTTCGCTCTGTGAAATAATCCTCGAATTGTAGAATTCCACCCGTGTATGGCAGACTTTCACCTGCGAACGGCAGAATTTCACAGAGAACAGTGGATTTTCGCCATTTATGGGTGAAATTCCACACTTCGCAGCAAAATTCCACCAAAAAACACTACAGAGTCTGATAGGTGAATTTTTGGCCTAACTGGAAAATTTTGTGTATTGCTCCATGGATGCGAAATTCCTGACTTCACCAGAACTTCACCGTCGAATTTAACCTTCTCTGCATCTCTAATACACACACACACACACACACACAGACACACACTAATACATATACATATATAAGTATATATTCCAGTATAACATAGCAGTGCACCGTCTACAGACAGAGAGCATTGCTACGTATACACTAACACACATATACTGCCTTACATGGCATTTATTCAGTTATACATCTAACCCAAACGTTTATTGTATAAGCACTATATTTTGTACTAACACATTGTTCTAATCTATGGCATGATGGCCAGCAGGACTGGAACAAAGTACCACATGAACACACTAACACATATGCACTGCTTCATGTTCCAAGCAGTGCACTACCACATAGCATTAAAAGTACTAGGAAAGGGTGAACAGTGTCACACGCTCACACACAAACATTCCTCTCTTTCACATCTCTCTCTCTCTCTCTCTCTCTCTCTTTCTCTCTCTCTCTCTCTCTCTGTGTCAGCGAACAGAGCTTGCCACAAGGAACCTTTGATGTGCTAGCTAGCTATTACATATTTATTTATTTTATCTCTTTGAGCCATTCAGGATGAGGCAAGGTAGAGAGAGACTGAAAATGGAAAAATATAACATATAGAGGTCTTCAGTAGAGTAAGCAGCTCTTTTCACGGGGACAGGCAGGATTTCTACAGGGGGCAGGCCCAGCATCAGCACCCGGGCCACCCAGGCAATTGCCCGGGGCCCTGACACCAGAGGGGGCCTCGCCAGGGGCTCAAAAAAAGAAGAGTAAACTTTTCAGTTACTGTAGCTCCACGCTGGCTGCATGATTTCCACTTAGCAGACCATTCTGCTGCTGCTGAGTGGTGGAAAAGAAAACTACAGTCAGACTCAGAACAGAAAATATTCATCATTCACACAGGCTGCCCTGCCCACTTGCAGACCCTGCTTGTTGATTGGCAGAGCCCCGATTCATTAGCATTCCATGGGGTGGGGTATGGGATTGCAACAGACCAATGGCTGGAGGAGGATGTGTTGGAAGGGTGGGCCTGACTGTAACAGCCAGATGGCCAGACAGTAGCTTAATGTTTGTGACATCTGACATCATGTAGTGACAATGTTGTTGGAAAGGTGGCTGCTGGTGAGGCACCAAGGTGGGAGTTCAATTCAAACTCAAAGTTGGGTGCAGGTGGAGACAGTGGTGGCAGTCAAGCAAAGAGTACTGGTGTGGCCGGGACTGAGAGTGATCAGTTGTTTCTGCACCCGTCCGCATCGGGCCTGTGTGGAGCTCTGAAACAGCACCATTCGAGTTAACAACAGCAACAGATCGAATGTGGATACAGCATCAAGCTCCCTTCATGATTCACACACACCACACAAGGTGAGACAGTAGAGAAAGTGCCCCTCCCCCAGGAGGGAGGGGAGATTGCAGCCACGGCCCAGGCCATTGCACTGTACCAGAACCGCTGCACCATTCTGCCTTTGGAGGTGCAGGAGTTTGGGATAGACACTGACTTTTTACATCGAGTCTAAGGTGCCTGGCGCCAGCGGTCAGGGTGGGGTCCAATTTGTGAGTGGCTTCATGGTTTGGCCTTGGCCTGCTAGGGTAGGGTGGTGTGTAATTTTGTCTGACTTGCCGCTGTGTGGAGAGAGTTAGCAACTGGCAATGGCAAACTGGCTGCCTGGTGGTGGGGTTTTACTGCATTTATTTTAACAGACGGATGGGTTCAAGGGGGGTCTTCTAGAGGTTGGCCGGCAGTCGCGGTCCAAACGTGAGAGTGGCTTTGCAGTTGGCCTGCTGGGGTGGTGTGACAGTGGAATTTTGTCAGAATTGCTTCTGTATTACTGCTGTGTGGAGAGGGTTGGTTATGGCTAGCTGGCTGCTGGCGGTGTAGTTTTATTATATTTTGTTTTAATAGACTGACGGGTCGGGGGGGGCTTCTAGAGGTCCATTTCCTGGGGCTCACAAAAACCTGACACCGGACCTGACAGGGGAGCTTATTTCCTCGATCCTGCCATACTGTCCAGGGTTTAGACATTGCTTCACAGAACGTTGAGGGGGAGAGAGAGCTTTTTTCAGAGCCCTTGCATGCTGTCCTCCACTACACTGTCCTGTCTTTTGCAGCACTTCTATAAGTATATAGCAACAGTTTGATTTAATTGGCAGCTAGATTTTAGGGCCTTTAAGCCCAAAATGAGAGCAAACAGCCAGCCATAAACTTTTATTTACAATCTCCAAAACCAGTTGCCTGTTAAAGAAATTATTTGATTTACCAGACACTCTATTTTTTTTGGAGGGGGGAGGCTTTGCCTGCATGTTTGAAATTCCTAGGCTGCTCATGACAGATCAGCTTGCAGTATAGATCAAAGGGAAGAGCTGACCTATGATTGTGTTGGCTTTTGATTTTCAAGTAGATGACTGTTTCTGCCCAGTAAGCCAAACCTCTGTCATGCTCAGCATGGCTGATGATTGGTGTGCCACTAACACACCCCTACCAGACCACTCTGCATTGGACTGACACTGTCACACCCCTCAAAAGGCACTATCATAGCAAGATGTTCATTGCATGTCAGTGCGCATGATGAACATAAAAAAGAGGAAGAGAAAAGGGGGTATCACACTCATGTATTAAACAAAAGTCTCAGTCAGAGGTAAAAGTTTATGCAACTTGTGACTTTCATTACATATCTGCAGGAGCAAGTCTTTACCTATTCTTTAACTCCTTTCATTTAAGGATGCAATTCCACACACCCTCAATGCCTCATCTTATTTCCTTCCCCCCAAAAAAAATTCAAAGTGCCCTTTTCTGAATATGCTCCAAATCATTCCAGGCTTTAATATGTAATCTACAATGCCATACAGAGCCATATTCCAGCAATGACCTTATTACTGTACTACTACAGTAAATTTCATCTTGTTCACGCACCCTGGCTATTCTATTCTTAACATTGTTAGGAAATATAATCTTGTATTGGCCTTCGTAATCATATTATTTACTGCTTCTCCATTTAAAGTCACTCTGAATTATCAAACCACAAACCTTTACTTGATTTAAAACCACAGCCTCTACCCAACCCCGCACCCCGAACAGTGAAGGCACCCCCACTTGTTTTTTTTTTTCTCCAACCAAATTTCCTTTATTTTTTCAGGATTTATTTCCATGAAATGTCCCTTTGACCATGAAATTTCCCTTTGATCATTTTTCTATTTTTTCCAGATCTTGTTGCATTTTACTATTTCCTACACATTGGAAAATATCAACAATAGTGGTATAATTCATGTATTTCTTTTGTTGTTGTTGTTGTTATTTCTGTTTATGCCTCACCAACCTCTCCTAATCCCTCGTACAGTAAGCAACACCCAAGCCTCCCCGGTCATGGTCATCTACCTCCATGGAGCTCTGGCTTTGCTCAGGCAGGCTGGGAGGATTCCCCAAAACTGTATACTGCATCAGGCAGGCACTGCACTCTGGAGAAGAGAACACCCAGGGAGCTCCTTGGGCCATCAATGTGGAGATGCTGGAGTCTTTTCCGCAGTTTTCACCTACCTCAGGAGACATCACATTCAGGGATACCATGTCAACACTGCCCATGGCTGTGTGTGCATCTGATTGCCGGCATCAGTGACGTCTCCTCCCTTCCACTTATGTTCTGTCTGCAATGCCACCTGTGGTCACCCAGGTGGCAATATTGCAGTGGAAGATGGCACCCTCCCACCCTGGAGGAGAAGAAGAGCATCTGTTGGGGCACTCAAGGCTGCCCCGGCTGGCCTCCAATGACCCAAGCTCATTCCCAAACTTGGGTCATCGGTATCATGAGCCAAAGCACTATTGCTGCACCAATGATCTGGCCTATCATCCATGAATCTGATACAATTCCTATGGTTTTCAAATCGTTTATCATCAACAGGAACAGTAAAGGTCCCAGTGTGGTACACTGAGGGATCCCTCCTCATAACAAATCTGGCACTGATTTTTTTCCTTCTAGTTCTATCCATTCAGTTCTCCCCTATAAAAAATCCCTTACCCATCTTACAATACATGTTGGTACCCCACACCCCTCCAGACTTTAAATCACAGTAAATGCTTTTCTGTAATCTACCAATACTGCATCTACCATTTTTCCTGCATCCGATGCTTTCATACAAATTTGTAAAAACTTCCGTGATGCCAGCATAGTGGAGTTGATCCCAGTGAGCGAAACTGATTTTAATCAGTAATGATTGATACATACTCAGCAATCCAGTTCATTACAAACCCTTCACAAATTTTTGATATTGCACATGTAAGGGAAATCCTTTTCAAGAACTTTTGGGATGGCACTTTTGTTAAGGGGACGGCTCTTGCCTGTTTCCCTTGTTCACGCATTTTTTCCTGTTATCATTGATTTATATAAAGTATTACACACCCACAATCCAATAAGGTTGGCACACTCCTTCCATATCCAATGAGAAATATGATCAGGTTCCACTGCTTTATTGACCTTGAATGTTTTCATTGTCTTAGCTCAGGGGTTCTCAAATGGTGAGGCCAGCCTCCCTTGGGAGGCCCCAACCTGTTCCAGAGGAGGCTCAAGCAAGACTGCAAAAGTACTGTATATAAATTTTGTGTTTTATATATTTTGTGTGAAGAGATGAAGCAAACTGAAAGAGGATAATAATAGTAGGTGGATGTTATGTATTTATTTACAAATAGGTGACAAGGGAAGGTGAATGAGCCAAGGTTCATTTCAGGTGTACTCGGGGAAGGGTAGGGAGTGAATACATTTCAAAAGGTAACTGCAAAACAATCAAGAAATATACAGTGAGCAATACTGCAAATAAATATGAACAATAAATTAATAATGAGTGGTGGTAATTGATCAATTTGTAAACTGATGGCAGAACAGCCCAAATACAAGGGTTGAGCATAGAAGTACTAAGAACAATGGAGCCCACAAGGGAAGGGCATGTCCTGGATGTGGTTCTGGCAGATGGGGATCTGGTAAGGGACATGGTTGTACAAGACCCCCTGACTGGGAGCGACCACAATACTGTCTGGTTTCAAATAAGCATAGGGGGAAGGGGGTGAGATCTAGGACACTGGCAGTGGACTTCAGGAGGCAGACTTCATGGGCATGGGAAATATTCTCAAGGATCACTTGATGGGATTACCTCAATGACAAGTGTGGAAAGGAGATGGAGGTCATAAAACAGGGACTTCATGAGGCAGTCAGGATCTGCACTAAGTTGAAGCGTAAGGGAGCAAGGTCACATAAACCATGCTGGTGGTCCAGTGAGGTACAGGTAGCAGTCAGAGAAAAGAAGGCGACTACAAAAATATAAAACAACAAAGGGGATAGGGATAAGGAAATGTACCAGCTTGCATCTAGAAAAGTCACCCGTATGGTGAGGGAGCAAAGTCCAGTAAAGAGCAGTGGCTGGCACAGGGGATACATGGAGGGAAAAGGGTTCTTCCAGTACATTGGGGAGCAGAGAAAACTAAGGCCATCTCAGCAGATTGAGATCAGAAGGTGGGTGGAAGAGGCGAGGACCAGGCAGAGGTATTTAGCAGTACTTTGCCTCTGTGTTCACTAGGGAGGGGATGGGATATCTACAAAGCAAGGCACGAGGGGATAGAAACATCAGTAAGTGGGATCAGGGAGCAACAAAAATGGAGCAAGAGGAGAGAGAGGTACCCAGGGTGTCACATCTGGGTAAAGATAAAAGGCCAGTAAGGTGGAGGACGGATGATGCTATCTCCGCCAAAAGGTGTGTTAGCCTCAAGACCCTAAATAAAGACAAATCTCCTGGGCGGATGGCATTCAACTGAAGTACTATGGAAATTGGCGGACATACTGGCTGCACCCTGGCGGAGCTTTTCAGCCAGATCACTTGAGACAGGGGAGGGTACACAGAGTTTGAGAGGCACATGTGGTACCAATCCATAAAGGGGGTCGAGGAAGTACCAGGTAACTATAGACCCATCAGTTTGACCTCGGTGGTGGGAAAATTAATGGAAAGTTTACTAAAGGAGACGATTGGGGTGTACTTGGAGGAGGTGGGAGGTCTGGATAGTCGGCAACATGGGTTTGTGCCAGGTAGATCATGTCAAACCAACCTTGTGGAGTTCTATGAATGGGTAACATCAGAACTGGACAGGGTAAGCCTGTGGATGTATTATTCTTGGACTTCAGCAAGGCGTTTGACTCTGTCCCCCACAATGGTCTGGTGGAGAAACTGATGGGGTTAGGAGTAGGCCCTTTGATGGTCAGATGGATTGAAAGCTGGCTAGCTGGACACACTCAGAGAGTAGTGGTCTGTGGGAGCTCTCGAACCCTAGAGAGGTTGGTAGTGGGCACCGTGAGGGCTCGGTCCTGGGTCCAATCCTGTTTAATGCATACATATCGGACATCAGGGAGGGTATAGGGTGTGAAATGAGTCTCTTCATGGATGACTCAAGATGGGAGCAGTAGTTGAGGGAGAAGAGGGAGGTTGGCCCTGCAAGGGACCTGGACACCCTGGAAAGCTGGGCTCACACATGGAATTAAATTTCAAAATCACCAAGTGCAAGGTGTTGCATCTTGGTGGGAAACTCCTAAACACAGGTACACCCTGGGAGGGAAGTGCTGGAGGCCTCAATAGGGGAAAAGACCTAGGGGTCATGGTGGATGCATGTATGAATAACTCTGAGCAGTGCAGGAGAGCGCTAGCAAGGCAAACAGGATGTTGGGATGCATCGTGGGGGATCACCTCTAGGAGCAAGGAAGTGATTCTGCCGCTGTACAATGGACTGGTTAGACCACACCTTGAGTACTGTGTACAGTACTGGAGACCACACTTAAAGAGACACACAGCTCCTAGAGAGGGTACAGAGGAGGGCAACAAAGATGATACGAGGGCTAGGGATTTGGCGATGAGGACAGACTTAAGGAGCACTGCCTGTTTTCACTGGAGGAGAGGAGAGACAGGGGACATGATTGAGGTCTTCAAGTACCTCAAGGAATAAACAGGGTAAACATGGAGGATCTTTAGACTAAAGCAGGGAGGTATCACCAGAGGGCATGGTTTGAAGTTGGAAGGTGGAAGGGTAAGGGGAAAAGAGGGAGGTTTTTCACTGAGAGGGTGGTGGACCCTTGGGAATGCACTGCCTGGTGAGCTAGTTCAGAGATCCACAGTGGAGGGCTTCAAGAGAGGATGGGACAGACACAGAAAGTGGATGTATCAGATGATGTCCTGTCCCAGGGGGGTTGGGATGGATGATACGGGTTTCTGGAGCACAAGGGATGGGAGGGTCTCGGCACCCAACTAAGGATCTAAAGTTCGAGCAGACTCGATAGACCGTAAGGCCTAATCTGCTGGCAAATAGTATGTTAGTATGTTAGTATGTAACAATAGCAGGAAGGAGCAGAGTAATCCCTGAGAAGTTGCTTAGGAGCAGGGAAGGAGGGGTAGAGGCAAAGTTTATAGGAAGGTTATTTCATATAGAGAGGAAACAGTGAAAGTAGTCTGACCCATGAAGGTACTGCAACAAGGGGTAACGATGGTTCAAAAATGAAAATAGCAGAGCAAGTAGGTTGGCCGGGGGGGGTTACAATAAGCTGAATAATAATATTTGTTTATTTTATTTATTTGTTATTCAGAAAACACCTTTGAGCACAGGAGCTCTTTTTCAAAAGTTCCAAGTTAGTATAAGAAAAGGAACTGGATGTGAGCCAAGTACTCAAAGGGGTTTCAATTTATTCATGGTGTACTGCGCAAAGTACAGTATGTTATTTTTCTTTTGGGAGGCCCAAGATCATTTCAATTTTTGGGGGAGGCTCAAAATCTTTTCCATGGATTTGGGGAGGCTCACTGTGACAAAGTCTGAGAACTATTGCCTTAGCTACATCCTCGATTATTAATAAATACTTCTCAGAAACATCCCACTTCTCTGCTTATCTTTCTTCAAGGGGATCAACTTTTTACTAACCTCACATACAGTAGTAGTGCCGAATTAGTCAAGGGATTTTTAAGGATTTTTAAAAATCCCTACTGAGAATTGTGAAACCTTTGGTTAGGGATTTTGTTTCTTTTGTTAGTGTGTTCGCTGCTACCCAGAGATTGTGCTTCCATCTGATAGTCTAGTTGAAAATCTACCAGATGGCACTTGAGTACTGTAATAGGAGCTGGCCTCTTTCTGTAGGTATAACAAAAATAATTTTTGAGGATTTTTTTTTCCCTAAATTTTGTGAAGGATAAATAGGGAATCTCACATAATTGCTTGACAAATTCAGCGCTACTACTGTAGTGTCCTATTTAACTCTTTTACAAAGGCAATCCCTTTCTCTCCCCCACCAATCCCACATGCTGCAGCCCATTTTTCTATCACTCCCTCCTGTTCTTCACTTTCAAGAAATTCTTTTTTTTTTCCCATCATTTTTGTGAATCAGATTTCCTGAGGCTTTGAACTTTCCCCTTTTAATTCCTCCTTTTTAATCTCTTTGCTGTTTTAGTTATTGCATTTCTTAATCTATTATCAGTTTCTAAATCATTTCATCTCATAGCCCTTTCTCTCTGTTTTATTAAATTTTTAAAATCCTCTATCACTCAAGGTTTATCCCCCCCCTTAATTTCTTTTTACAGGGCAACCTGATCATTTATTTGTTGGATAGAAGTTATCACCTTTTCCCATGTCTCATTTGATTATTCCAATTTGAACCATTCCAGAACCAAATCTTAAGCAAGTTTTTTTCGAGGTCTCTTTCTTTTTGTCCCATTTTCTACTATAAATTACATATTTTTCTGTCTCCACTTTACCTCCTACAAAACAGGACTTTGACAGCACTATGTTATGGTCAGATAGACCAATATGCGGAAGAATTTCAGCTTTACCATATCACTCATCATGATTTTTGACTATTACATCTAATGTATTTCCCCCTTATCCCTTCACTCACAATTTGTTTAGCATTTCACCATTACCAGAGTACAGGAGGTACAGACAGTGGAATGCATAACAGCAGAACTAAATATGACTGTTGATACATAGACCTCACTATGGGCTAATTGGGATACCTATTACTTAACCACCCTGACACCAACTGCAAGGGAGTCTGTAGTTATAACTTCTAGCTCAGAAACCACTTAATAGGTTGCATAATTGTATCCCTTGCACTCTCCCCCCCTGCAACCATAAATGAAATAAAATAATCAAAGACCTTAATACGCACACTACACGGTTCAAGTTTTGTTTGGGTTGCTATAGTCAGTTTGTTGTAAAACTGTTTCTTATTTTATTTACATTGTTTATTAGGACATCATAGCATAACAAACTTATGGTGTATGACAGTATCTGAGACAAACATTATACGTGTATTAACTGCGCCTCATGCATACTTTGTACTACCTACAGTACTGTCAATTTGATGGAGATGTTCTGTATGACACACAATACCTACAAATTGTATTGCTGCTAGATACAGTTGCTGTGATGTCTGTTTTAATCTTTTTATTTACTTTTAAATAAAGTCAATTTACAAAAAAAAAATTCACCCTTGTATAATCTGTCTTAAAGATAGCTTATTTGTATCCCCCATTAAGCTAACATTAAAAACAGTGTGTTTTTCCAAAATTATATCCAGGCTCCAATACAAATACTCACACAATAGCATCATTATTAATTGAAGGCGGGTGATAAAAACCACAAATAAACAATTGCCTACATGATCAAGGTAATTGAGCCATTTCCCCTTCCACCCATAAGACCTCAAGTGCTTATTTTTCTAACTCATCCTTTCTAACAGACACAATACTTTTGTGCATGTAACAAGCTAAATCTCTCCCCTTTTTCTCCTCCTCCCTATCCCTCCTTTCAATATTATATCCTGGGATAGAGAAAATCTGTGTGGGTATATGAGAACTACAACACGTTTCTGTTACCAATGCAATTTGAATTCCATTTACTTTTAGCATCACACTCAGATCATCTAATTTAGTAACCATGGCTCTCATATTAGTACTCAAAATAGTGGGCACACATGCTTTGATTATTGGTACCTTTACCAAATTTAGTTTTTTCCCCCGTGCCTAACATTATTACAGTCTCTCCCTTTTTTTACATCGTTATCAGTTATTCATACTGGTATCTGGTTTGCACATTGTTCCTGGCATTCTAACATATCAAGGCATTCAGTTATACACACATTTTTCTATTTACCCCTCTAACCCTCTCTTTTGATCCCTACCCTTGCTAATTTTTATAGGGATATTCATATGTTTCTCCAAACATTTCCTCATACCATATTAATAATGAAACAAGCAACCATAAAAATTCTGCTTTAAATACATTTACCCTTAAAAGCATTCTGCTATTAACACACACATACCAGTTTAATTCAAGTTCTACTTCCTCTGATAAAACATTTCAGCGCCATTCAGACGGCTTCAGCCACTGCCACCAGACTAGGCCAGTAAAGTGTGTTAAAGGAGGAAAGTTTTGCAGGTAAATTACTGGTTGGTTTAAAGATCAAACGCTCATATTTCATAAAAAGCTTGAATTCCCTTGAGTTCACATCCCTGTGTCATGATTAGTGTTTCCTGAAAATATGCTATTTGGTTTTGTGGTTTTCTATAAATCAGCATCTGTTATTGTGCTCTGCAGTAACTGAAAACAGTGACGAAACAGTGGAGATGTTTCTGTCCCTGTCAGTGAGCAATGACATCATACTTGTCCAGCCTGCTGCTTCACCAATTAAGCCCCTGATTGACTGAATAAGCTGCTGCAGTTCCTAGTTATAGCAGTCTGTAGAGCTAATTGTTTTCACTCAAAGTTTGTTACTAACCCATCTGGTTTGTGTTTAAAGTGATTAGCTTAAAATCATCCTGTTCTCATAAACAGTTGATCATTCAGGGTTCAGTGCTGAACTGAAGTGGTATGAATGAATGTCTGAGAGAAATTACCTTGTCTGTATCACAAAACCAAACAGCATGATATTTTTAGGAAACACTAATCATGACACAGGGACATGAATTCAAGTTTTTTATGAAATATATGTTCATTTGATCTTTGAAGTGTATTCAGGCACTAAAGTGCAATCTTTGGTACTTCATACTGGAGGAGTTTTTTTCAGAAGAGTGAGTCTACACAATTCTGACAGTGCTGAACTATACTGACAAATTGTTCACAAGCACAGGCAAATATTAAAAAAAAAACTTTGCACAAACCACCATTCCCTACCCTATAAACAAAGTAAGCACAAACAGAAGCACAAAAAAAAACCAAAAACATAAGCACATACTAAATAAGTGCTAGTGTGCTAAACATACTTAGAAACTTGTCAGTAGCACACACAAGTCATAAGAACCTGAACTTCATTTTTGCAGAACGGTTGCATAAGCGGGACGATAACCCTTCACCAAGGCGTCCTGCTATGCGGCTTGTACTGTACAATTAAATGTTTGGGACTTAAACAGACTTCCATATACCATAGATATAATCATCAAGTTCACCAATGTCAAAAGAGGTTCATTATCCTCCAGGCTAAAACCCTGTCATGCCAACAGATTGGATTGATGGTATACAAAAGGGAGGAATGCGCTATAAAATGAACTGATGTTTTATTTTTTTTATGTACCTTCTGATAAATTTGAGCTGTCCTCCTTTTCACATAGTTTATAGCCCTTCCCTCACTGAACACATATGTTCTTTCACCTTCTTACCCAGTTCTGATTGCTGCCACCAGATCAGGCCCATAGTGAACTGGAAGTGCTTGGAAGGGACAGGAAGGGAGGAAGGGAAATTATAATGTTGAAATACCTCTCAGAGTTTCCCAGTTTTTGCCATCAAACCAGGCTCGAGGCTTACCGAAAGGAAAAATAATTAGGGGATGAAGTTGGAAAAAAATTGCAATATAACTTAAATTAAAAAAAAAGATAAAAGAAAAAATAAAACATTTATAAAACCTATTCCACACACCTGCCACAGGTTGGATAGGTCTAAAAAGAAAAGAGAAAATCCAAACACAAAAAAAGATGTGGGGGGGGGGGTCCAAAAAAGAAAATTAAACAAAATAAAATTGATTAATGTCAGATCCAGATCTCATTTACCAACCACTGCCACAGGTCAGGTGGGTCATCAACAAAAATGTCTAAAACATAGAATTTGAAGGCAGATAAGGACCACTTGGCCACCCAGTCTGCCCATTTCCCTACCTAATGGATAAGTTGCAGATCCTAGCTAACCAACAGCCTACTTCTTCCAACCTCCACCCCCAAGAATTGCCTTATGTCTGTCCCATGCATTCTTGAATTCCACCACTGTTTTTGACACTACAACCTCCTCAGGAAGGCTGTTCCATGCATCCACAGCCCTCTCCATGAAAAAATGCTTCCTCACATTACCTCTGAGCCGTCCCCCCTCTAGCTTCAGATTGTGCCCTCTTGTTCTTGCACATCTCTTTTTCTGAAAGACGCTACCCTCTTGGACTTTGTTGATTCCCTTGAGGTATTTGAAAGTTTCAATCATGCCCCCCACCTCGAGGCTATACATATTAAGATCATTAAGTCTCTCTTGATATGTCTTCTGGTGCAGAACCTGCACCATTTTAATTGCCTCCTCTGGACTGCCTCCATCCTGTCTATGTCTTTGCAGACATTGGGTTTCCAGAACTGCACGCAGTACTCCAGATGGGGTCTCACCAGCTGTCTGTACAGAGAGATAACAACTTCCTGTTTTCTACTGGTGATGCCTCTCCCTATGCATCCCAGTATCCCACCAGCCCTCCTTACTGCCCTCTCACATTGCTTGCTTACCTTTAGGTCATCTGATATGACTATCCCCAGGTCCCTTTCCATTTTTGTTGTTGTTAGTATCTCACCCCCCAATGTGTACTCTTCCCTGGGTTTTGTTTCCCAGGTGCATTACTTTACTTCTTAGCATTGAATCTAAGCTGCCATACATTTGACCATTCCTCCAACCTTGCCAAGTCCCTTCTCATCCTTTCCACCCCACCTTGTGTATCAACTCTGCCATGAGATCTTTGTGTCATCTGCAAAGACATACTTTTCCTTCCAGTCCCTCTGCAATGTCACTTATAAAGATATTAAAGAGGACCGGTCCTAGTAATGAACCCTGCGGTACCCCACTAGTAACCCCCCTTTCTTCAGAGTGGACTCCGTTTACTATTACCCTCTGTGTCCTGTTCTCCAGCCAATTTTTTACCCAGGCTACCATCTTGGGACCCACTCCCAGGCTGGCCAACTTGTATATTAATCTTTTGTGTGGGACTGTGTCAAATACCTTGCTAAACGCTAGGTAGGTCATGTCTACAGCCCCTCCCTGATCTACTACTTTGGTCACCCAGTCAAAGAAATCTATTAGATTCATCTGACATGACCTTCCCACGTGAATCCATGCTGCCTTGGGTCCTGCGCTCCTCTGGCCTCTAGGTACTCAACAATTCTTTCCTTCAGAAGTGATTCCATCATTTTCCCAATCACTGAGGTCAAACTAACAGGTCTGTAGTTTCCTGCTTCTGCTCTGCTCCCACTTTTGTGAAGTGGAATCACATCTGCCCTCCTCCAGTCTTCAGGTACTACCCCATCCTCCCATGATTTATTAAAGAGGGTAGTCAGTGATGTCACTAGTTCTACCCTTAGTTCTTTTAGAATTCTGGAATAAATCCCATCAGGCCCCATTGCTTTGTTCACCTTCAGTTTTAAGAGTTTTTTCAGAACCCTTTCTTCTGTGAAATGTCAAATGACCATCGCCTAGTAGACTTGTTCCCTTCCTGGACAGATGCAGACCATCCTGCTAGTATAGGCTGGTATCCTTCCAGGTGGAACCCCAGTCCCCAATGAAGCCAAACCCCTGTGCTCTGTACCATCTTTTCAACCATTCATTGAATTGCATGGTGCGAAGTACCCTCGTCTCACCCTTACCATAGACAGACAGCACCTCTGAGAAGGATACAGTGTGTGCTACTTGCCTTAGTAAATAAAAATAAATTGGATATTATTGTATAACCAGCAAAAATAAAATAAACGAAGCCTAGGGGAAAACAAAGATTTTAGAAACAACAGTCAGGACAAACTTCATTTAGTACTAAGTGATTTTATGCTCTAGGGTTAATTGAAAGACTACCACTAAGATGACATTACTCCATGAGTGGCACGGATGCTCATGCCACAGGGGAGCACAGGCCTTGGTAATAAAGGGGCCCCACCCCCTCATGATGCAGCTCAGTTACTGGCTCACCCTCCAATTCCCCTGCCAGCTGAGCGCACTTGAAACAGCAACACCGGAGAGTTCTGTCAGAGCTGAGGGCAGTTTGGATGAAAACATTCACATTTACGTGCAGCACTGGTACCCGATTTGGGAATTATTTTGTTCATTTCTGAATCATCATTCCAAATGATTTTCAATTTCTTGCAGCATGTAAATGTGTAGATTTCTATTTCCAAACAATTTCAAAAACTCACTTTGGACTCCGTTGATGGGCTGGATTTCTCCATTTTCTCCATTTGAATTCCGACTCCAGCAGCATGTATACGTTGTATCATCCATTCGAGAACTGTACAAGGCATCACGCATGCACTAGCTGACTGTAATAACCAGAAAGTAAGAGGCTTATTCTCCTATTGGGTGTCATGCTTCTTAGTTACCAGTGCACTTCCTGGTTATTTATATGTGTTTGTTGTTGTTGTGTGGAAACATCTTTATATTATTACACCTGAATAAATATACATATTTTTTTTATGAACAACATTGGTGTGTGTTTCATACAGTGTGCTCAGTCTTCTTAAGAGTCCTAATTTCTGGCAGATAGTAGTGGTGGTGAGGTTTTCTGACAGTGCATAGGTAAATAATAACTATAGTACCTGTTTAATAAGATGAAGTGTTATAGAACAGAATATAATATGGTATTAAGCATATATTAATATATGAGTGTGCAGGAAGTATTACAGCTCTTTTATATGTATAATGTTTTAATATGTCCACATCATATGTCAACCCCTTCCCCACCACCACCACCCCGCACACACACACACTCGGACTTTATCTTATGAAAATTAAAAGTACCTCACAATCATATTACATTTTCACATTTATATTTATAGGCAGTATAACCTAGAGGTTAGAGTAACAAGCTGTGAATGAGCTTGGTACATTCAGCAGACCTGGACTTGATTCCCTCAGCTTTCACTTGCATACTGTGTGATTCTGAGCAAGTCACTTAACCACCCTAAAGCTGACAGATCACCCCTGAATACAGGCACTTGTGCCTAATGGGCCTTAACCAGTAGGAGTCAGAGTGGCTCAGTTGGTAGCACATCCGCCTCTGGACCAGAAGGTCGTGGGTTCTTGTCCCACACCGGGATTGGACTTGCACCTAAAAATCACTGGCATCCGAGTGCAGTATTGGGGCATGCTGTACTGCTGGGGTGTGCCGTCCTTCAGATGAGACGTTACACCAAGGTCCCTTCTGCCCATCCAGGTGTTGTCCTGGTGGGTGTCCAGGTGGAAGTAAAAGAACCCAGGGCACTCTTCGCAAAGAGCAGAGAATATTCACGGTGTCCTGGCCAACATTCCCCTTCCCATAAAACTGGTTCATGCAATTATCCAGGCTGTGTGTGGGTGATGATGTGCGATTTGGCCGCCACCACACATTCAGTCACTTCACTACCAGTCTAGCATTGCTTGTAAAAGCGTTTGGGATACTGTGTATGAAAAGCACTATATAAATGCTGATTCTTCTTCTTCTACCAAAATTATAAAATAAAGTAACATAAAATAAATGAAGGGGGCTCCCACTGGACACCAATGATAATAAAAGGCACATTTTCATTAATGTTAAGACATGGGGGACCTGCCAGGGGGGAGGATAACAAGTTAACATGGGGTAAGTATATTAAAAAAGTGACACAATTTTAAATCGGGTGCTGGTGGGGAGGCATGAGCCCCCAGGGCTATTAAATGTAGAAAATAATCAGATGGGGACAAAAACTGGAGGGTGGGTGGTACCACTGGGCACCAGAGAAAATAATGAACATGGCTTGCATCCAACATCTCAGATGAAAGAGGGCTGTTTTCCAGTACTGTCTGCGACAAACTGCAGGTAGCATACACTGAAAGGGGCCTGCACCAGCATTGTATCACAAATGTGTCTGCGGCATTGTGCTAGGGTGATCATGTCAGATGCAGGCTGCCATATCCCCTAAGCTCATCTAACGATACTTAGAGTTTCTCTGTGAGGCTTGGCAATCATAGGCCATTGTGACCCCCCACACACCACAGATAACATTAGTTGCTATCTGACACCTTCCCGACCTGTTACCCTGGTGATTAGTGCCTCCCCCACCCTGATACGCCATGATGTCTCCCCATCCTGGCTCCAGTATGCCCATAAAGTAAAATATAATAATTCATAAGTCATTACTGTAAAATAAGTTCCTGATATATCCCCATGCCTATAATTCATATTATACCCCTGTCATGGTTCCCACCCCCAGCCCTATGTTCCTGATTACTGATCAGCAGATACCATCCATACCTGTGATCTAGTAATTCCCAATCCCCCCACATCTGTCTGGTAGTGCCCTGCATCCATTTCCTCTCCCGTCCCATACTTTGATCTAGGGCCCTGCACTGCCCTATTCACACCACCATGGCCGGCTGCCAAATGACCTGTCAGAGTGTGGCCTTGGTGCAGTGAAGAGGACTGTGTCGGTCACTGGGTCGGAGTATGGGATGAGAGAGGGAGCAGGGTGGTGGTCACTGAGCAGGGGGGGGTTGGGGGCCACTAGACCACCAGTTAAGGGATTGTAACTGCTGAACAGTATTTGTGCATATCAGGATGGAGCAGGAACCATGGGAGGGGCATGGACTTACTGTACAGTAATGACCTATGGATTATTACATTTTACTTTTGGTGCATACCAGTGGATTGGGGGTGGAGCCACTAATTTGCTGGAAGCTGTCTGCTATCTAGCTATTTACAATATGGCATATTGGGATGGGGGGGTGCTGTAGAACACCAGGGTAATGTGTCTGGAAGGTGTCTCGTACAGACGTCTTGGTCGGAGGTGAGGATGCTAGCTGCCACTCAGTCACACTGCAGATGGGTGGGGGTGGAGGTGGGGGGCAGTGGAAGACCTGAATCTATGTGCCCTGGACAACTTCACAGTTTGCCATACTGTTAATCTTTCTCTGATCCCCCCCCCATCCCAATTGTATAACTACCTTGTGGTGTAGTGTGTCAACACAAGCAAATCCAATTCTCATACTAGATAAATTGAACTGAGGGTCTCTCCACAGAATCATGAAACAGGTAAGCACTATCAGTGGAAGTATTGCAGTCGCTGATACCTCTCGGACTTTCTGCCTCCAGCTTCTCACATTTCCTTGGTCCTTGGACCTGGTAGTGTTAAATATCATCTTTAAGATAACGCCCCCCCATGAACCTTGTTAACTCCTGTGAAGTACATGTAGGCCTCTATTATGTTTCATATCACTCTAATTTCTTACTTTGTTTATATTTTCTATCCCAATAATACTCTGGTCCCCCCAACATGATTACCCCTTTCTCCCATATCAGGCCTCCCTTCCACAGAGTCATATCCATCCCACACTGGCCCCTAGTCATTCCCCAGGAAAAACTCTCTCATCCACACACACACAGCACCAATATTTCTTGGGATGAGGGGCCAGTGTGAGAAAGGTATGACTCTGTGGGTGGGAGTTCTAATATGGGGGAAGGGGGAACTGTTGAGAAGAATCTGGGTGTACTAGTGACAGGAGAAATGAACCACTCAGCCCACTGCAGGAAAGCAGCAGCATGGGCCTACAGAATGCTGTGATGCATCATAAGGGGAACTACCTCTAGGACTGGATAAGTCATCCTGCCCTGTACAGGTCCCTGGTGAGGGCACACTTGGAGTACTGCTTGAAAAAAAAACACATCAAGATATTGGAGTTGATACAGTGCCAGGCAGAGAAAGTGATACTGGGGTTGGAAGATAAACCTTATGAGGAGAGACTGAGAAAGCTCTATGTGTATTCCCTGTTGGATAGAAGGGTAAGAAGGGATATGTCTGAGACATTCAAGTACCTGAATGGCATGAACACAGTAAGACGGAAGTATTTTAAATTAAAAGTGGAAGTCTAAATTTGGAAAGAAGCAGATTCAGGAGGGAAATGAGGAGGCATTATTTCATCTAAAGGGCAGTGGCAGGGTGGAACGCATTGTCAGACGAGGTCCACAAATGGAGAGAAACATATACAATTAAGTTAAAATGGGTTTTAGAACATTCGTTGGGTGCACAGTCGACATGAGGAAAGCAAGGTATGGATAACAAGTCACAAAAGGGGAGGGGATGGATGTGGAAGAGAAACAGAGGCAAGTAGATATACTGGACAAGTCATTTTGTTCAATATTCACAAATGAAGTGTTAGGTAAGGGGAAACAGATAAGAGGAAAGGTCATTAGTGGAAGGGAGGCGGACACTCACCCTTTTACAGGTGATAGTGTTCGCAATGTACTAGCCAAACTCAGAGTCATAAGTACAGTTGGTCAGGACATGGTTCACCCCCATAATACTGAAGGTACTATAGGAGGAACGGTCTGCATTATTCTATCAGTGGTTACGGGTAAGTTTTGGGTTACTGCATGCGGGCGGATGTTGTCCAACCACACAAATGTGGGATTAGGGAAAAGGAAGAGGACTACAGTATATACCTGTAAGCATGACTTTGGTGGTCAACAAGGTTCCATGGATACATAGATGTTGTCCTAATGTTGGGGCCTTCGACTCACGTAGTACACCCATTAATGCAATTAAATTTGATTCTTCAAGCTCGCTTGAACTTGATATTCCTCTCCCCCATCTACCAGGATGCCCCTTATGCCTATCCAATGTATTCATAAATCCTGTAATCGTTTCTGCCCACCACTACATTTTCCAGCAGGCTATTCATTCTGTCCATCAACTTCTCTATAAAGAACATTTAATCTGAACATATCTCCCTCCAGTGTCATCCATAGAAACATAGAAACATAGAAATTATCAGCAGATAAGGACCATCTGGCCCATCTAGTCTGCCCGTAAACCAGTGTACTGGATTACTTCTTCCGACCCATCCTCTGCTGTACCTCTATGGTTTCCCTATGCCTGCCCCAAGCATGCTTGAATACATCCACAGTGCTCACTCCCACCCTTAGCACTCTGCTCTGACATTTTCAGGTCATCTGAAATAATAACCCCCAGGTCCCTTTCCTCCTTTGTGACTGTCAGCAATTCCCCACCCCCACCCTCTCCCATCCTGTAGCTTTCCCCATGGTTTCTGTGTCCTAGGTGCATAATTTTGCACTTTTTTTAATTAAACTTCAGTTGCTAGCACTCAGACCATTTTTCAAGCTTCCCCATGTCCCTCATTTTCTCCACCTCCTCTGGGGTATCCACTCTGTTGCAGATCTTGGTGTCACCTGCAAACCGGCAGACCTTTGCTGCCAGCCTTTCTGCAATGTCGTTAATGAAGACGTTAAATATGACTGGCCCCAGGACTGATCACTGAGGCACCCCACTGGTCACCTCCCTCTCTCCAGACTGTACCCCATTTAACACCACCGTCTGCCTCTTGTCTGTTAGCCAGTTTCTAACCCCGTTTACCACCCTGTCCCCCATGCCCAGCCTACCCAGCTTGTTTATCAGCCTCCTATATAGAACAGTGTTAAAGGCTTTGCTGAAATCAAGGTAAGAGATGTCCACTGCCCCACCCTGATTTATTTCCTTTGTCACCCAGTCAAAGAAATCAACCAGATTTGTCTGACATGACCTCCCTGCTGTGAATCCATGTTGCATATGGTCCTGGGCTCCGATGGCTTCTGGATGCCCTACTATCCTTTCTTTAAGCAAAGTCTCCATGATCTTCCCCACTACTGAGGTGAGGCTGACCAGTCTATAGATCCCCGACTCCTCCCTGCTGCGGAATTTGTGTAGAGGGACCACATGTGCCCTCCTCCAATCATCTGGTACCACCCCTGTGTTGAATGACTCAGTGAACACAGCTGCCAGAGGTTCTGCTGTCTCCCTTAAGTTTTCTTAATATCCTTGGGTGTATGCCACCTGGTCCCATCGCTTTGTCCACCTTCAATTTAGTGAGCTCCTGCAGGACTCTTTCCCCTGTGAATGGAATATTGTACACCTCTACACCCACTTGACAACTGCTGTACTGCTGTGGCCCCTGACCCTCCCCCTCTTCTGTGAGTACCAAACAGAAATATTTATTCAGTATTTCTGACTTTTACATGTCACCTTCATTGCATTCCCCTCCCTCTCCCCTGAGCCTTTCAACACCACCCCGTTGTTTTTCCTCCTTTCGCTGATGTACCTGATGACTGTCTTGTCCTCTTTCTTAACTCTCTGTGCTAAACCTTCCTCAGTCCATGCCTTTGCTCTCCTTACTGCCTTTCCTGCTTCCCTTAGACTCTCTAGGTACTCCTCCCTGCCCTCCTCCCTTTGGGCCTTCTTATATTTCCTCAACCCTTTCCTTTTTGTCCTGACCTTTACTACCACCTGTCTCGAGAGCCATAGGGGCTTACTCCTTCTCTTACCTTTCGATACCAATCTGATTAATTGGTTTGTTACTTCCAGTAAGGTTTCCTTTAGATGCTTCCACTGTTCTCCCACTCACTCTCCTGCTCCCATTCTCTCCAAGGCTCTTTTAATACCCCTCCTCATTTCAGCGAAGTCAGCATTTTTGAAATCCAAAACCTTTGTCCAAGTATGACTTCAGTGAGTCTTTGTCCCTATGCTGAACCACACAATGTTGTGGTTGCTGGATCCTAGCTGCCCTTCTAGCTGGACATCTGTGATTTGATCCCCATTGGTCACTACTAGATCTAGAATTGCCCTGTCTCTGGTGGGATGAAGCACAAGCTGCATGAGTCCAGTATCCTGGAGTGAATCAAGAATGCATCTGTTTCTGGCTGAAGCAGCTACACTGGTGTTACAATCCATGTCTGGTATATTAAAATCCCCCATCAGTAGAATTTCACCTTTAATTGTCATCTTGTGTATTTCCTCCACTAGCTCCCTGTCCAGTTCCTCTTCCTGTCTTAGAGGCCTATATATCATCCCTGTGCATATTGCTGTGCCATTTCCAGATTGAAGGGTGACCCATAGTACCTTGGCCTCCCCATGCCTACCCTGTACCTGTGTTGCCATTTTACCCTCTCTGACATACAGGGCTACTCCCCCTCCTTTTTTATCCTCCCTACCCTCAACCACCCACCCTTTCATTTAAGGCTGGTTAAGGTCAAAGAGGTCCTGGCCACTCTAAATGCCCTTAAAACAAGAGGCTCAGGAGGCCCAGACAGACTCAAAGCCAGGTTGCTAAAAGATGGGGCCACAGCTCTCACGCTACCACTCACCTGGCTGATCAATGGTCATTACTTGAAGGATCTGTCCCGGAGTTGTGGAAGCAGGCACATGTGGTCCTGATTCATAAAGGTGGGCCAGCAGAACCTATAGAGAACTACAGGCCTATCTCCCTGCTGTTCGGCCTGGCTAAAATCCAGGAGAAGCTCGTCTATGCCCAACTTAAGGAATACCTGAAGGCACACTTGCTGCTGTCCCCATCCCAACATGGCTTTAGAGCTAAACATGGGACAGACACTGTCCTAACCAAATTCTCTACAGACGTACTCAGAAACCTAGACTCAGGTTCCATTACAGGGGCAGTTTTTATAGACCTCTCTAAGGCCTTTGACCGGGTGGATCACGGATTATTACTCCAAAAGCTACCACTCTGGTCACTCACAGAGGGTCAGGTGGCAGGAGACACTCTCCAAACCACTGTCCCTAAAGGACGGTGTACCCCAGGGATACTTGGGCCACTAATGTTCTCGCTGTACGTAAATGAGCTGCGTAATCATTGAGGAAGTAGCAATGCAATCCAATATGCTGATGATGCCGTCATCTACAAAACCTCAGTCAACTTGGATGACCTTAGCACCTCTCTCCAAAAGGATATCCACATCATGGAGGAGTGGCTTATCAAGAATAAAATGGTTCTTAACACCAGCAAAACCAAAGCCATGCTGTTAGGACCAAGAGCCCTTGGACTAGATAGAACACATCTACTCCAACTCTCGTCCCTTGAGGGTAACAAGCTCAAAGTGGTCCCTTCGACAAAGTACCTTGGCCTTACCATTGACCAAGGTCTCACATTCAAACAGTATGTGGACCAAGTCACGAGAGTAATCCATACAAAACTTGGATTACTGTTTCAGCTCAAGGAACTGCTGACCCCAGAAGCTAGGACTGCTATTGCAACTAGTGTCCTACTTCCAACTCTAACATATGCTGCCCCAGTCATTCAGGGTATCGCAAAGCTGGAGTTCGGTAAACTACAGACCCTATACAACAAGGTGGCCCGCTTTGCTACCTTCCCTCCAGGAGCCACCACTGCAGGCGTTGGCAAGCAACTGGCCATCTTTCAATCCCGCCTCAGTTACCCTGTACTCTGCCTGGCGAAGAGATAATTAGCCCTTCGCCTCCCCAGTCTTGGGGACTCCTCACAGTAAAATAAACCAGCGCGAGCCTTAGATCCTCAGGCCACATGTTACTAGAGGTCCCCAAGGTCAGGACTAAGGCAGGACAATAATCTTTCTTTCATACTGCCCCTTCCTTATGGAATAACCTCCCTTTGGAGATACAAGACACCCCATCATTGCCGTGTTTCTGCACAAGACTCAAGACCCATTTTCTAGCAACAAGCATATGCCAATGCCTCAGCCCTTGACACTACTGCAGTGACCTCTACAGCCTTCTCACCTAACTATAATCTTTAGCCCCTAACAATGTTACACTAACTCTCTCCTCCCCCAATCTGAACCTATTAATGCTCTTGAACTATGTTACCTAAGGAATCTACAGTACTGTCTCAATAATATCTCTGTCAATGGATGATGTAATGAGCAACACTGACCAATCAGATATACCAAACCTAAGTAATGTCTGCTATGTGTAAACAGCCGAATACTGTATACCCATGATAACCTGTACCTCCATATGTTTTCTACTGTTTATTATCTCTTGTACTGTTATTCCTGGGTCGCCCCTGAAAAAGGGACCTTCAGGGCCCAGTGGGCTTAACCGGTCATCAAAATTCAATAAATAAATAAATAAATCCTCCTGAATAGAACGTATCCTGGTACATTTGTTTACCACTCATGATTAGCTGTGTATCAGGTTTCAGTTATTGCTACTATGTCCAGGTCTCCTTCTATTATTAAGGCCTCCATGTCTGGAACTTTATTTCCTAGGCTGCTTGCATTTGTCACCATGACCTTCCAAGTTTTACTGCCTGACCTCTCACTCTTCCTGTTTTTAGTCCCCTGCAACTTCCCCCCTTTCCTGATATTTTTCTCTTATGTTCCGATTCCTTTCCTGCTCCATTCTGCTCGTCTCCGATGACCTTGATCCAATGTCTCATAGTACTGGAGCATCGTATTCCTTTGTTTTGAAAATATGCATTCTTACAAGTTGTTCCTCCCTGTGAGGTATGTATATATCTGATTCATACCCCCACCTCACCATTCTCACTTCTAAATAGTATAGCCTGCCCTCGTAGGGTTTGTCATAAAATCCACAAACCATTTTGGCTGCCCTCATCTTACCTGCCTCAACCCTGTCTATGTTCTTCAGTAGGCAATGTCTCCATAAATGGTAAAGGTGCCCAACAGCAGTGAATACTTAGCAGAAGTACTGTAGAATAGGAAAATAATGCATTAATTATATTTAGCGCTAGCCACAATGAGGCCACATTTGTGCAAATTTATTTTCACTCTAAACTAAAAGTCTTCCAATCACCTTACTTGAAAAAGTACTAATTAGCGCAATTTTATTTTCACGCTTCTGAGCACTTCAGTGAATATAGAGAAAATGTATGTACAGTGAATATTTCCTATTCTACAGTATTTGATCTGTATTTCTGTCGGTAACAGATTTCTGTTTTCACACTCACTTGCATACTAGTTATGCTATGTAAGTGTAACCCCACTCCACCTTAGCTTAACTGGAACCCCCAATAAAAGAACTAGTTCCCCCATACATTGCATAACATTCACTTTTGACTGAATTACTAAACTGGTACCACCCCTAGCTTTACAGTGTATATCAGGCTCATTATCTAAGGGGGACAATACCAAACAAATGAACCCTTGTGTTTTCAACCAGTTCCAGGTGATAGGATGCTAGGCATATGCTAGTCCTACCTGCCAAGGGGCCCCAATAACATTCACACATAAGCAATGATCGGAATGTACAGTGCAGCAACTGGGATTTTACAGTATAGCTTTCTTTTCCAGATGTTAAACCATGTGGACCCCCCTAGGTTTGGAATTGTATTTCTGTAGCACTTCTCTTGCAGGCATTTGCTAGACAGAATTAGTTCTGCACAAAACAGTTCATTTTCTCTACACCAAAGTGTATGCTTGTGGACTGTTGCCACACACCCAAAACATCTTCCATCTCCCAGAGTGTATACTCATGGGCTGTTACCACACACTCAAAAACAATCCTCTATTTCCCAGACTGTATGTTTGCGGACTGTTGCCACACTCCTAAAAGCATCTCAGTCCCCAAGGTGTATGTTCGTGGGCTGTTTCCACAAAAATAAAACATCCTCCTGGTGCAATGGCCTTTGTCCAGGGAACCTGGTGCCCATCAATGAACCAGTTAACCCTGTCCTGGAAACTCCAGATGGTGTTTCTCCCTCCCTTTGCCCCAACAGACAGTGTCTGCCATTCTTTCAGTGTTACACCAATGAGTCTTTAATCCCCACTGAATTGCTAAAGATTCCAACTTTAACTTTAAATGTAACACCAAAGTAAGTAAGTAAGTAAAATTGTATTTATAGAAGGTGCCCTTCCATTGCTCAGAGCGCCTTTACAATGCAAAGACAAACAGTACAATAAACATCTTAAAAATAAAGACCATAATCCACTTAAAACAACGTACAGGTCCTAGGCCGTTACATTCCTAGAAATGCCTTTTCAAAGAAATATGCTTTGAGGGAGTTTTTAAACTCCTCCATGGTCAGGCTCTCACGTATCTGATGAGATAGAGCGTTCCACAAGGTAGGGGCCATAAAGGCAAAGTGTTGAGAGGGTCCTGACAGGTGTGCTCTGGCCTTATCTTAGTCCCACTCTCCTCAGCCAACTCCCTAATGAGAACCGTTTCATTACTCTGTACTCCCAGATTTGTTGCTCCTTCTTTCCAATTCAGAAAGAACAAAGAAAGCACCTTTTCCTTCATGGTAGGTTGTCATCATCTAGGGCCTTCTGGGGATTGCCCCTTGGATCCACTCGACCTAGAAGTCTCTCTCGCTCCCCATGTAATGAGATCAAAGAGTCCTGCAGCAAACATTATCCACCACTTAAGTGGCAAACTGTAGATTTATTCCAACTATGGAGAGAATCACCAGGGCTCCCTTTGACAGAGCCCTCCAGGCAGACCTCCTGCCACTCTGACCCTCCAGCTCAGACTAACGGAACCATCTAAGCTTTTCCGTAAGCAGCGGACTCAAAAATTATTATGTTGCTTAGAGACTTCTAAATGTCATAATCATCGCCACTTGGCTAGCTGAGTAATCCATGATGTTATTACGTAAGAAGCCCCTTAATGAGCTCCCTACCAGCTGCTTTCTGTTACCTGGTTAAGACTAATACTAATGTGTTTCTAGTAATCCCAAGTGCCGGGTGGTTACATGAGCATACTGATAGAGCCCAGCACTGGGTCATAATGTCGCAAGACATTATGCGCATGCAAAATAAGCGCTGCCAATACAGGCGATTTCTGCCATGAAAGCATGTCTTTTTCTGTGGGGGCAGAGCCCAAGCCATTTATGGGGACTAGCCCACCGAACCCCCAACTAAAGATTATCAACTCGGGGGGGGGTTCAACTCAGGGAGCACACAAGACGTGAAAAAATAAAAGATTCTGGTACCGGGAATCAAACTCTGTCCCAGACGCAGTGCATCGTTTCCTACTGCTGTGACTCAGTCCTGTGAGCCATGGCAGCTACTCGACAGAACCAGCTCCCAGCGGAGGTCTTATACTCTGTCTGGGAAAGCACTATTGATGCAATACTGTGTATAGCAGTATCGTGGTATTGTACCAATGCTAACCCCACAGGCTATGCTATGCGGGTTAGCCATAATGTCATCACGCTACTAGCGTGTGACGACCCGGTAGGATAGAGCCCCACATAAATAGTGACATGCTATGATTATTATTTTTTTTTTATTTGTCCACTTGGCCTCCAATTGCAAGGTGAACTTGTTGAAAGTGGTTAAAAGGAGTGACCTTACACATTCTAGTCTGGTTCTCATTTGTGTTTTGCTAGTTTTTTTATGTTTAGTTTTGGTTTACTTTAACCGAATGCGAGTTAAGCAATATACCATGAGAGGGTGTGGGTGATGGCAGGATTTGCCCTCACCTGGTGTGGTGGTTTGCTCACAAGACCGCTGGCCAAGTGAAATCACACCAGGTGTGGCAAATCCTCTCGCTTCCCCTCTCATGTTATGTGTAATGTAGTGAAGTAGAGAGAAGTTTCATTTATTTATTTGCAGTTTTGCACGTTCCGGTTACCGAGAGAAAACAATATGGAGGCTGACGGCTTTGAAGTTTGGTACCAGAGTGAAATGGGGGAAGGGGATTGGCTGGCTGGCACTTCTTCCCATGGGATAATGGCAGGATTTACACGTTGTAAATTGTGCCTGCCAGCCAATCACAAGCCAGTATTTTTAGCCCATTGTATAATTTTTTATTTACCACTGTTGGCTGTTATGGATACCTCTCGATCCACCCCTTCACCACCCTCTCCATGGAGAAGTGCCTCCTCATTTCCATCCTGAAACTGCCCAATACCAATTACTGGCTATTGCCACTTGTTGTATCTTTCTTACTAGTGTAAATAGTCCCCCTATACGTCTTGTTTATGACCTTTCAGTATTTAAGGGTCTCAATTTTGTCACGCCAGTACCTCCTGCCTTCCTGATAATTAATCGGTAAGGCATGACCAGGGGATAGATTAACAGTGTGTTAATCAGCCCCCTAGGGGTGCAGTGTGACAAAGTGTCAACTTCTGCAATCGCCTAGATCATGGTATCTTTTTAAACTGCTGACTGACCTGTGCTGTCCACTGTGTTTAAAGCTGACCACATAGGTGAGTACATTACTGTACAGTACATAGAGGAAACATTTTTAGTTGTCTAACATAAAATCTGTTTGCTTTTTACTAATATTTTCCATTTTTGACAGTTTTTTGAATTCACAATTTCTACTTGAGGGGGCCCATTTTATGAGCACGATAAGACAATCCAAGGTGTGGGGTATGGCCTGATAAGAGCACTTCCCAGGTGCTAAAGACATTCGACGAAGGCACCTTGTGCCTCATAATGCACCTGGGGCTTGCTCTTATCAGGCCATAATCCACACCTCGGATTGTCTTATTGCTTGCTTAAGAGACCATTATCATGTATTTGTTTTATCATGTATTTGTTACTTAGTATAACTGTATTACCTTCAATTTATTTAATATGATGTTTCTTACTTTGATATTACAGGTATACATATTTATGATGCTTAACTTTGTCGTATTATTACTTAACAACGTGTACATGCTCCTTAGCCTGCTTCACATGAAATTAGAGAATGACACTGCAGCACTACTCTGCATCCTGTCTCAGTATCATGAAACTGATGACCTATTAGATGACGCATGTAGATTTTACAAAGATATATGTTTAATACCCGCTGCAGGTGCAAATGCAAGAAAAGATCGTCAGGTCTGGTTGCGTGTGAGAAGCAAGCACTGGTGGGATGCAATAGTACTAAGTCAGTTCACAGACAATGACTGGCAGGATAATTTCCATATGTCACGTTCTTCTTTTTATAAACTGTCGGATACATTTGCAAGTTTCCTGTCTCCAGAAGAAGATTACGTTCATGTACTTGGCTATTGTTTTATATAAATTAGGGAGCTGTTCAGAGTATGGAGTGGTGGCCAGTCATTTTGGAGTACACAACTCTACTGTACATCAATTTATTTAAGCATTTTGTAAGGGATTTACGGCTTCAGTTTTACCACATATCATTCGGATGCCAACTCAAGATGAGGCTCTTTTCATAGCAGCACATTTTGAGAAGTGCAATGGACTACCACAGGTTATTGGTTGCTTGGATGGAACTCATACTCCTGTTCAAATAGTTGGGTTTTTGGCTTGACAGTAAACTTAGCTTCTTACACCACATTGATGAGCTAGCCAAAAAACTACTTCAGAGATTGAGCATTTTCTTCCGTATTAAACACCTCCTCAACTATGAATATATTGAATATCTTGAGGCATTTAACCTAGCAGGACTGGACCAGTATGTGCTAGATAATACCAGGAATAGCCATATCCTGGACGTAGTCCTGAGTAATATGGGACATATGGGACATTTGATTCAAAACTGCACTGTCCTGCCTCCATTGGGAGCAAGTGACCACCAAATGGTCAGTTTTAATTATTCGGGACCTATTAATAAAATTAGTGGAAAAACCTTAACGTATAGGTTTGACCTAGCAGATTTCGAGGACATGAAAAGTGAACTATCTAAATGGAAATGGGATAGCAACTTCAGTGGAGCAACCGTACTTAGTATGTGGGAATTGTTAACCACAAAAATAAATACTCTGGTCCAGAAGTATGTGCCCACTATTAATAAATATAGTGGGTCAAAAAAAATCCCTTCCTCCATGGTTGACCTTATTGGTCAAGATGTCTATCAAAAACAAGAACAGGATGTTTAGAATGGCCAAACTAAGTGGGGATGAACAAAGCTGGGATATCTATAAATGCAGTCTTAGTTCCACCAAAAAGAAGACAGAGCAAGCTAAAAGAAATTATGAGCTCAAACTAGCAGTGAAGGTCAAGGATAATTATAAGTCTTTTTATACATACATTAATAATAAAAAGGGATCAATAGAACACTCTGCCCCCTATTAGATCAGAACAAGAGATTAATATCTGATAATATGGAATTGGCGGGAGAATTTAATAATTATTTTGCCACTGTGTTTAACCAGGGTACAACGAATATTACTACCAAACACAAGGATTATGATCTTAGCATTATTTTAGATAAAGAAGACGTGGAGAAAAAACATAAACTGCTAGATCAAAATAAGGCACAAGGCCCTGATAAATTACACCCTAGGGTGCTCAAGGAACTAGCAGAACAATTAGCAGGCCCCGTATCTTGTCTCTTTCAAAAATCAGTAAATGAAAGAGTAGTCCCTGAAGTTTGGAAATAGGCTGAAGTCATCCCCATATTTAAAAAGGGTTCAAAGCATGAGATTGGCAACTATAGACCGATCAGTCTGATGTCGATACTGGGGAAAATATTAGAAAGCATCCTCAAGGATTATATTACTAATTTCCAACACATGTCGGGTAATATGGGTTTGTAAAGGGGAAGTCTTGTCAGACCAACCTCCTAGAGTTCTATAGGAAGGTAAATAAAGCTTTGGACGAGGGTAAACCAGTGGATGTCATCTTTCTGGACTTTACCAAAGCTTTTGTTAAAGTTCCCCATGACAAACTGATCAATGCTTTGATTAAGCTGGGTTTACCAGGAAATATCACCTTTTGGATAGAGTCTTGGCTGTCAAACATGCAGCAGAGGGTCTGTATAAAAGGGGGGTACTCTAGTTGGCTGGATGTGACAAGTGGGGTCCCGCAGGGCTCAGTTTTGGGTCCATCCTTGTTTAATTTGTATATTGGATCCATGAGCCCACCATTCAATATATTGCTCTCAAAATTTGCAGACTATACCCGCATTGGATATGTTGTGGAAAATAGGGAGGATGCTGACGACTTGCAATCTGCCCTAGTAAATCTGGAATCCTGGGCCCTAGACCATGGCTCTGTATTTAACATTAATAAATGTACTGTGATGCACATGGGGAGAAAGAATAAAAAATATTAATACAGTCTAGGGAATTTAGTACTAAAGGTAGTAAATGAAGAAAGTGACCTAAGCATTAAAATCCCCAACGATCTTGGTTTCAGACCTCATTACAATCAACTCATTAAAAAAGCTATCAGCATTCAATACTGCATACATAAACATATTAAAAGCAGGAGCAAAAAGGTGCTGCTCCCTTTGTACACCTCGTTGGTGCGCCTGCATGTTGAGTATTGTGCTCAACTTTTTGGCCCCCGGGGGTAAGGGAGATATTAAATCCTTGGAGAGGGTACAAAAAAGGGCCATGCGTAGGATAAAGGAGGTTCAGGGCCTGAGCTCTGAGGATTGGCTGCAGTCCCTGGGTTTCTATTCCCTCGAATTAGAAGACTGAGAGGAGATATGTGTTTTATCTTCAGGGCTTTAAATGATATAGTACTATGAGAGCAATTAAACCTGGTTCTGAGGGAACAGGTATACAACATTAGAGCTCACTTGTTACAAATACATACTGTAAGGAAAGGATAATCAAGGTCAGGAGAAAGCACTGGCTAACTGTTAGGGGCGCAACGATCTGGAATGTGCTCCCAATTGAAATAGTGGCTAGCAAAACAATAGAATAATTTAAGGTTAAGCTAGACAGGTATTTGATTAGCAATAAAATCTTTGGGTATGATTAACCTTGTGGCGAGTATATGGATGTTTGATCTAATTAATTGCTTCGATACACCTATGAAACTTATGAAACCTATGAAACTATGAGGTTAAAACAACATTTGTTTAAACTACCTTTCTTGCATTATCGGACTACGGGGACATTCTCTATAGTCATTGCCCAAAACCTGCACTAACCAAACCTGAAACACTGTATCACTGTGCACTGAGATTCATTACTAATGCCCCTTTAAACATCCATCGCTGCTTATTGTACACAATACTATAATGGTCCTCCCTCAGTACCAGGAGGTTGAGGAGTGCTTCACTTTGGATTTATAGAGCTATATTAAATAAACTGCCCTGATGTATTACTGAGCTCTTCCAATGAACACAGGGGTCCTACTGTCTGAGGCATTACTCCTTTGTCATGTTCGACGTCCCTAAGGTCAGAACATGTTATGGTGCCTCAGCCATCAGTTTTGCCCTTCCCTCTCTCTGGAACACACTCCAGGAGTCATTAAGACTTATCCAAATACCTGGAATCTCCATCTTTAAATCCCTGCTAAACCACTTGTTGAACATAACATGTACCTGCCATTCCTAAATGGCCAATAGCTGTGATTAGTACAATGTACAAAACCTGCCTGTACGGCTGGGGGAGAAGGATCAAGAGTCCCTCGTACAGCTCTCCTTCTCGGGGGTGGGAGGGTGGCATTGTGATCAGTGCAACAGTGGCACCCGGCGGAGGCCGGGGCTGCAGCACCGCACCGATGCAGTATACCTCTCGGGGCAGGGCAGGCGGCTGAGTAGGTCGTGCCGTCACCCCCACATACAGGGGAAGAAAATTCTGCAGGACCGCCTCTATGAAGCCTACCTCCAGCTTCAATTAGCCTCCCATGGCTCACTTCCCCGCTAGATACTAGATTTGTGGCACCCATATCAGGGAGTGGGTGCCGCAACCCCACCCTCTGGGGGATAAGCCAGTGTGCCTTGGGGAGCAACAGAACCAATGATGGGAGATGGGAGCTGGAGGTCCTTGACCAAGGTAGATGTCGGCGCCCCCTGCAGATAAAAAGTATAATAAGTTAAAAAAAAAAACCTGCCTGCATTCTTCAACTTCTAGCCTACTCCACTTCCCTCTGCTAACACCTTCTATGTCGCCCTTGTCCCTCTCTTACTATTGCACTCTCTCCTCCCCCTTTGATACTACCAGTTGCTAATCCTAACCCCCCCTTCCTTTAATACCCCTCCTCCCTCCCATCTCCACTTTTCTAACTATTTAAGTACTATAGCTCTTTTTTTTCTTTTTATTCTTAATCTATCTCGACTACCCTAGGGTACCCTGAGGAAGGTGGTGTGTAACCGATGATACCAGCCTTATCTAGGTGTTTTTGTTTGTCCTCTTATAATATAAGTATTCGCATCTTAGGAAACCTGCTGTAACCCTTTATAAAGATTGAATGTATTATATGCTTGTTTACCCATATATGCCTTTTGCTTTGAGCACTGCTATTTACTTTATAGTGCATTAATAAAGTATGCTCAACTGTGATTCTTCACTGATTATTGTAAATGTTTTACTGTCCACCCAGGACCATCTTGCAAATGAGCTTGCTCAAAGATGTTCTGCCTAGTTAAATAAAAATTGATTGATTGATTGATTAATAATGTATGTCTTGGGTGGTTCTTAGACATAAGGTGTAGCCTACCCAGCCTGGAGTGTGTTATTCCACTTATAAGATGGACGTTTATTTGATGAAAACAAATGCAGTTCAGAAAAGGTTTCTGGTTGTCAGAAAACAATCAATGGTCATATGACATATTTTAACCAGTGACGTTACAGGATTTCTCATGGCCTATTTTATAATTTAAAACTATGTTCCAGTCTTGCTCTGAGCAGGGCTAGAACACAGTTTTAGAATACAATCTGAATGCAAAACTTTTAAACCATTTTAACAGTGTTAAAATTGTTTAAATGCAGTATAACCCTGATTATCCAAATCCCAATCATTCAAAAATCTCTAGCTAATGGACTGGACCCTTGTTTCCCCAGTTTTTCCCTATACTTGAATTGGGGTTGGATAATCACGGTTACACGTACAGTACTGAGATCTGCATTGCTCCCTCCTGCACTCATTCCAATATGAACTGGAGATAGGAACCACGGAGTCAGTAGAGAATTGGCATGTGGCTGGGCTGCCATCAAATGAGTAAGGCTTTTGGCAGTTTTGGCAACTTTGGCAATTTTCACTTCATTCTTCAATTTTAAGTTAAATCATTGTAGATACTGTACTGTGCTGCTTTTCAAACTCAAACATCCTTGCTCCCTCTTACAGTCACTCTGATAGGAAGTTCAGAACCAAGCAGTCAATTGACACAAACTGGGGAATAGGGTGTGGACATCAACTGAGTAAGGCTTTTGTCAGTTTTGACAATTTTTGCAGTTTTAATTTAGATTTTCAGTTTTTAAGCTAAATCATTGTTTGGTATTGTATTTTGCTGCTTTTTAACTCTGATAAGAAGTTCAGAACCACATGGTCAGTACAGAAAAATCAGGGATTAGCCTGTGGATGGGCTGCCTTCAATAACAGTAAGGCATTTTTGCAGTAGGCATTTTTGGCAGTTTTTGTGTTGCATGGTTTCAAATTACAGTACTGCACTGTAATACTCTGTATAGCAGTACAGTACTTGTGGGATATCTATTGAAAAGATCATTGATCTCTTCAAGAGATGTCCCACAAGTACTGCATCATTACACAGAGCTGTACTGCAATAACAGTACTTCTGTGAGGCAGACAGTAGCTGGCTACTGAGGAGGAGAGTGGTTGATCTTTGCCAGTCACCATCAATGTTACATGGCTGGGTGGGGGGCAGGGGAAACATTTTTTGATAGGACCAGAAGGGGGTTCACTATACTACCAGAGAAGGATTAATATATTAAATGCATTGCAAAAAAACTGTGTTAATGCACCAGTTAGGGTTCAACTTAAAGCCATAAAGGTAGGGAAATATGGCGTTAAGGTTTCCCACCCTAATTCCACCCCAAGCAGCAATAGGACAAGAACACACAAACAACCACAGACAGCCATCATCAGGTTAGACAAACAACATACAGCTGTTTCCAGATAATACAAATGCAGTAGCACTAATGTGCTACCTTGCTGGATTTGTATCTGCAACATGCGCACAGCAAGACATACACACATTTTTGTCTGCAGATAGAAATCCACAATACTCAAATCACAATACTACTTCCAGCAGAGGCCCCGACAGCCACAGATACAAATCCACAAGACCCAAATTACAACAGTTCTTTTGCCTGAAGACGTGAAGGCCCTTGCAGGGTTTACACTTGTGTAGTCATAGAGAAAAATCCATGATACCCAAATTACAACACTACTTCTGTCTGCAGAACTGCAGGCCCCTGCCAGGCCAGTGCTTCTGCAACCACAGGTACTCATGCACATTGTAAGACACATACACACTTCTGGGTGTAGATACAAATCCATGCTACCTAAATTATAATGCTACTTCTATCTGCAGAAGCACGCTCCAGTGGGCCCAGCATTTCTGTAGCCACAGACTCACATGCACAGTGTAAGACATACAAACCAGCTATTAAATTAATTGCCAAAAACTGCATTAATGCACCAGTAAAGGTTCAACTTAAAGCTATAAAAGTAGGGAAATGTGGTGTTAGGGTTTCCAATCCAACCCCCCCCCCCAAACAGCAAAAGGACAAGAACACACAAGCAGCCACAGACAGCCATCATCAGGAGAGACACACAACATATAATTGTTTCTAGATGACACAAAGGAAGTAGCACTGATGTGCTACCTTGGTAGATTTGCATCTGCAGCATGCACACTGCAAGGCATATACAATCACTTATGTATGCAGATAAAAATACACATCACTCAGATCACAACACTTCTTCTAGCACAGGCCCATGCACCTACTCATACAAATCTACAATACAAAAATTATAACAGTTCTTCTGTCTGAAGAAGCAAAGGTCTCTGTGGGGCCAGTGCTTCTGCAGCTACATGTGCACATGCGCAGTATAAGACAGTCACATTGACTTTTGGTAGCAGAAGAGCACATCTGCAGCTACAGATGGAAATCCATGGTGTCCAAATTACTACACTACTTCTATCTGCAGAAGTACAGGCCCCTGTTTGGCCAGTGCTTCAGCAACCATGGATATTCATGGACACTGTAAAACATATGTACACTTCTGGATGCAGCTACACATCCATGCTACCCAATTACAACACTGCTTCTTTCTGCAGAAGCACAGGCCCCTACAGCCACAGGTGCAGATCCACAATACCCAAATCACAGCAGTTCTTCTGTCTGTAGAAGAGAAGGCCCCTGTGGGGCCACTGTTTCTGCAGCTACAGTTTCATATGCACAGTGTAAGCCATACACATCAACTTCAACAACTCATCCTGTTCAGCAACTTACTGGAAGCAGGAGTGGTTCCAGATTACTGGAGGAGAGCAGAGGTAATCACATATCATAAAAGTGGAAGCAGGAAGAAGGTTGGCAATTATAGGCCAGTCAGTCTGATGTCAGTGGTGGGGAACTTAATTGAGACTTTTTAAAGGAAAGGCTTGTGGCGTATCTTGAATCCAGTAGGCTACAAGACCCAAGGCAGCATGGATTCATTGGAAGATGCTATGTCAGAAGAACCTGATCAATTTCTTCAGCTGTGTGACCAGGGAAATAGATAAGCATGGGGTGGTGGATGTAGCCTCCTTAGACTTCAGCTTGACCTTCTACACCATACCACATAATAGACTCATAAGGAAACTGGACAGTTTGGGAGTGAGTCCTAAGTTGGTAACCTGGGTACAAAAGTGGTTGATGACTAGACAACAGAGGATGGTGGTAAATGGCACTCAGTGGAGGGGACAGTGACTAGCAGGGTTAGAAACTGGTTAATAGATAGGCATCACTTGAATGAGGGAATAGTGACCAGTGGGGTGCCACAGGGCTCAGTACTGGGAACAGTCCTCTTTAATGTCTTTATAAGTAGAAACCCATTAAATTATTTTTATTTTTTATAATTTTTATTTTTATTTTTCTGGAATTTCTTGTTATTTCTTTTTATTCACAGAAAATTTAGTTTTATTTCTTGTTATCACATTTACGTTCATAAACTACCTCAAAATGATCTTATACACACTAGAAATCACATTCCTAGTATACTACATTGTATTAAGCAGCATTGTGCTATGGTCTAGAAAGGTTTTGTGAATGAAACAATTCCACTGTCACTTCCTTGTGGACCATCTCTGTGGTAACAACAGAGCCTAAACAACAACTGCTGCAAGCATTTATTTCACTTCCCCCCCCCCAAAAAAGCAAATTTTTCACTTTATTCACGTGTTTGTTTTCATTTTATTCTTTTTATATGTTGAATTCCTTGTTATTTCTTTTTATACCTTGAATTTCTTGTTATTTCTTATTTAAGAAAAACATGGGTCTCTGATTATAAGTAACATAACAGAAGAGTTGGAAGGGAAGGTACATCTCTTTGCTGATGACACCAAAATATGCAATAGGGTAGACACTCCAGAGGGGTGGAGAGGGTGTGCAGAGAACTGAGAAAACTCATGGAGTGGCCAAGGGCATGGCAGCTGGGTTGAAATGGGAAAAAGTATAAAATCATGCACCAAGGGGACAGGAACCCAGAGGTGGAGTATAAAATGGGGGAAGAGGTATTAATAGTCACAAAACATTAAAGGGACCTTGGAATAATCATACTGGATGGCCTCAAGGCAGCAAGACAGCAAGATCGTCCAACAAGGCAGTAGGCAAGGCCAGCAGGATTTTAGGGTGCATAGGAAGGGGTTTTACCAGCAGAAAGCGAGAGGTGGGGTTACCACTGTATAGATCATTGGTGAGACCCCACCTGGAGTACTGAGTCCAGTTCTGGAGACGCATCTCAAAAAGGACATAGACAGGGTAGAGGCTGTCCAGAGCAGGGCAACTAAAATGGTGCAGGGGCTGCATCAGAAACCCTATGAGGGGAGACTGCAGGATCTCAATATGTACACCCTGAAAGAGAGCAGGGGAACATGCTAAATACCTATAAACATCACGGGGTGAATAAGGCACAGGAGAGAAGTATGTTTTTTTAAGAGAAGAAGGTGCATGAGAACAAAGGGGACATGTAATGAAGCTACCAGGGGGCAATTTAGGAGGGATATGAGAAAGTAATTCTTCACTGAAAGAGTGTTGAATGCCTGGAACAGTCTTCCAGTGGAGGTAGTGGGGGGCAAAAACAGTGGTGGGCTTCAAATATGCATGGGATAGACACAAGGGAATCTTGGTAGGGAAGCAGAGGGAGGGGAAAGTAACCAGAGATCAGGTAAGATCAGGTGACAGTATAGGAGAAATAGGACAGACTAGGTGGGCCAAGAGGTCCTTAGCTGCCAATAAATGCTATGTATCTATGTTTCGATGTTTCTGGCTGCAGATGTACAGGCCCCTAAAGGGCCTGCATTTTGGCAGCCACAGACAGAAATTCATGATGCCCAAATTACCACACTACTTCTGTATGCAGAAGTGCAGCCCCCTTTGGAGCCAGTGCTTCTGCAGCCACAGGTACTTATGCATACTGTAAGAAATACACACACTTCTAGCTGCAGATACAAATCCACACTACCCAAATTACAAAGCTACTTCTGTCTTCAGAAGCACAGACCCCTGCAACCACAGATACAAATACACAATACCCAAATTACAACAGCTTTTCTGCCTGAAGAACTGAAGGCCTCATGGGCCAGCCAAAAATACACATGTACAGTGTAAGGCATACACACCAACTTCCAGCTGCAGATAGAAATTCATAACATCCAAATCACAACACTATTTCTGTCTGAAGAAGTGCAGGCCCCTGTGGGACAGAACTTCTGCAGACACAGACACTCATGCACACTGTAAAACATACACACACTTCTAGCTGCTGATACAAATCCAGGCTACCCATATTAAAGCACTAATTCTGTCTGCAGATACAAATACATGAAGGCAGCACATCAGTGCTACTGCATTTGTATAATCTGGAAACAGTTGTATGTTGTTTGTCTAACCTGGTGATGGCTGCCTATGACTGTTTGTGTGGTCTTGTCCTTTTGCTGCTTGTGTGTTGGGGAGGTAAGCATACCTCTCAAATGCCCCTGATTTTCAGGACTTCCCTGATTATACCTTAAAACTTTACTCTGTCCTTCCTAAAATTTGTTTCCATGACTAAACTGTGGAGATTGTAAGCACAAATTAATGTCAAACATTAAAGTTACAGACTTGCTCTAATTTAGAAATTGCATTTTACACTAAGCCCCTTATTCTACCAGCTTTCTGAGTGGATATCACTAATTTTGAAAATGTGTGCCTGATTTTGGTCCTTTGTTCCTGATTTTTTCAAGCCTTGCCCCTGATTTATGAGGCAGGAGGCTGAGAGGTATGGAGGTAAGGTTGGAAACCCTGACAACTATTTTCATGTCATTGAGCTGAGCTGCAACTGGTGCATTAACACAGTTTTTGCAATTAATTCTTTTTGAGGAAGTCAGTAAACAGAAATTACAACAGTACTTCCAGCACAGAAGGGGCCAGCACTTCTGCAGCACAGATACACATTCACAGTACACAGGCACTTCTAGCTTCAGAATCTCAGGTCTCTGTCTGGTCTGTACTTTGGCAGCCACAGATAGAAACAATACTTCTAACAGACTTCAAGTTGGACAGAAAGGAATCCCTACACAGCTGTTGGAACGTTTCTGAGAAGCCCGAGGCTCTGTTCTTTGTGTATTTCTGGTAGATAATGGACTTTTTATTTTTTTACTACAGCCAGATTCCTGTTAACTGTACTCTGTGTATGGTTGGTATGCTTATACCCTCCACTGTACAGCAGGTGAAATAATTACCAGATTGCAGGTCAGCACTCAATAAAACCCTTCATTCATACAGTAACTGCTAGGTATACAGGGTCTAGGCAGAAAATTTCCCTTCCCAACTGACACAACTCTCCCCAATGAACTATGGACTACATGAAAAAATGAATTATTTACTGCCCAATCACTCCATAGCACAGTGTTCAAACCATAATCTAATTCTGAGGTGAATACAAGTTCATCAAATATCACATTACGATTTTAAACAAAAGAAGAGATTACTTCAACTTATACGTCGTCAGCTGGGACAGATCCAATTTTAAAATTAAATATTTTCAAGGGAAGATTGTGTTCCTCTGAGCAAACTAAGAGGAGATGATCCTATAGGCTTGAAAATGTCTGCTTCTGGAGTGCAGTAAGAATTGGAACTGGATGACAGAGGTTCCCATCTCCAATAGACGCATGCCCACCTTCACTCAAATATCACAGAAAGTATGAGTTAGGGATGGAGGCTGTTGGACTGATGGTATAGAATGAGTCTGGATAAAACAGAACCCCCAACCCCAGTAGACATGGCAAGCCCACCTTTGCTCACGTACTGCACAAGGTGTGAGCTAGGGATGGAGACCGTCAAACTGCTGATATGACTGACTTAAATGACTTGACAGAAGACTGAGTGAAATGATGGAGTGAGATGACAAGGTGAGATGACTGAGTGAGGTGACTTAGGTGACTGAGTGAGGTGACTGACTAAAGTGATTGAATGAAATGACTGATTGACTGAAATGGACTCCTGTCCCCTGTAAACTGGGCAAGCCCACTTTCACTCAATAACTCTGGAGGTAGAGTTAGAGATGGAGACCGTTAGACTGCTGGTATGGTCTGAGTAAGTAAAGAGCAGCTAAGAGTCACTGTAGCAGGATAGAAGACAGTTATGTAGCACAAGGAAAAGCAGGGATCAGGGATAAGACAGGAAAACAGAAAGGGGAGGACATGATACTGGGACACAAGAACACAAGTGGACAAACAGAAGGCATAGCACACGAAGGTATTAGGAGAATGAAATTAGGGTGTATTAGGGGAGATGAACACACTGCCTTACATCCTGGTTTGAGAGGTAGTGAAAACTTGCAGCATAAAGCAGTAAATGATATAGCAGTCATTTTGACTGGCAAATGCAGCATTGAATCGGGTTCTTTGCAAAAGTAGTTCCAGTGAGTTAACTAGAGAAGCCAGGTAGTTTGAGCTTGGAAGGTTGGAGGTAAACGATAGTGAGACAGTGAGGGTACTAGTGGTATGAATAGTGCTGCTAGCGTGAACAGTTAAAAAGTAAAAATACAAGGTGAAAGCTCATGAATACTAATTGAAAAATGCTCAGCACTGGGAAACATCTGGAGAGGATTAGAATGCACTGAATTCATAAGCAGCAGTATTCTGGGTGCAGATATCAACAGAGCAGTACAGGAAAGTTTGAGGAATGCTTATTCAGTAGTGTTCCAGGTGCAGAAGACAGCCGAATGCTATAGGAACAAGCAGAACCCGGAAGTGTTGTGCAAGATAGCAGTAGTTCAGAGACAGAAAAAAGCCCAAAAGAAACCATCAAACTGCATGGGACGGAGGCACAGAAAAACCAAGAAAACAGGAGACAGGAGCATGGGGGTACACAAAACACAAACAGAGAATGGGAACCACATGGGGAGGGGGACAGGCACCACAGAGGAGACAGAGAAAGGAGCAAGAGAAGATGGGGAAGGAATGGACAAAAACAGAAGGGGGGAACAGGGACAGGAGGAAAAACCAAGAACCAACAAAACGGGCGAGGAGAGCATCAACAGTAAACAGCAGAGAAGCAAGGAGGTAAGAGGAGTCACACGGTGAATCCCATTGCCAAAGGAGCCCACAGTCTGGGTCAGTGATGCCTTCAAACTCTGTAGAAAAGCACCATAGAGAAAGGTAAGACAAAATCTAGAAATGAGGACTTGTGGTGAGAAATATGTCAGTTCGGGTATAAATGGCACAGGAGTGAAATAAATGTGATTTAGGAGAGTGAAGCACAGGTGCATAAGTGTGCCCATGACTGCTGCTGCATGGTAGACAGCCAGTGTCACAAAAACACTCTCAAAGACACAGATGTGGCAGCTGAATAGCATAAGCAAACAGTGCGTCTAGTATCCCAACAGAGTGCATTGTAGTTGATTGACTCCTGGAATAAGAAAACATTTGGCAATAAAATGACTGCGCATTTATCATGCATGAAACTAAAGGGCTCCACATGATTGAGGAATCTCTGCAGAAAGAAAAATAGGGTAAATGGAGTAGGATCAACATTCCAGGGTAACAGAGAATAGAGGAAATAAAGACAGTAAAAATAAGACAGGAAAGTATACCAGGAGGCATTAAGTTTGAGGAGTTCCATGAAAGGGACCGCCAGTGAATGCCTGCTGCATCAAGCCAAGTGCTATGGAGCCCACACAACCTAGAAGCATCAAGGCAGAAAGAGAGAGCAGCAGTCCTGAGAGGAGAAAACAATGGCCAAAAGAAAATGGGACAAAACACAGGAATGAGCACGGGAGACAAGGGGGGAACAGAAATGAGAATATGGGGAGAGAAACAAAGCAAGGAATGGAGGCAGAAAAAACAACAACAAAGAAACGGAGATGGAAATGGAAGGGGTGCATAGGGCAAAAATGGGGAGTTAATGAAAAATAGGCAAGGGAGGAGAAACAGCAGCAAGTCAGGAAACAGAAGCAGGCCCAGCCACACGAGCAGCACAGGAACCCAGGGTGCTCGGAAACATGATAAGCCTGGGCTGCTGGGAGAAACTGGATTTTGTAGGGGATGTGAGAGGAGCTATTCCCCACATTGAACCACAAACTTTAACCATCCTTATGTTTCTATGTTTCCATGCTTTCTTCTGTATGTTAATACTGCCGCAGAGACCAAGTGGTCTCGCATGCATTCTTAGGGTATCAGAATGCAAACCGAAGGTGAGAGATTCTGATACCCTGATGATGTGAGACCAGTCTTACAACTGTAGGAGAAACAGAGAAAAATAGAATTTGTCAGCAGGAAAGGGCTGCGTGGCCCACCCAGCCTGCCCACATGTTCCTTGCCTAGTCCATCTCTGCAGACCCTTATTGATCTCTGGCAACCCTCCCTCCTGCCTGCCTATTTACTAATATTCCCCTACAGTATGTCTATCCCATGTATGCTTGAAGCCACCCACTGTTTTCACCTCCACTTCAGCATCATTGCATGCCCCCCTGATCCTGTTGCTTTTTTTCATATGAAAGAGACTCCCCTCCTGCACCCTGTTCACCCCTATGAGGTACTTGTAGGTCTCTATCACGTCCCCATTCTCTCTCTCTCTCTCTCTTTCTTCCAGGGTCTTCATGTTGCGACCCTTCATTCTCTCCTCATACCGCTTTTGATTCAAATATGCACCATTTTAGTTACCCTCCTCTGGACTGCCTCCACCTTCTCTATATCCATTCTGAGGTGCAGCCTCTAGAACTGGACAGAATATTCCAGGTGGGGGTTTCACCAGTAAGCAATACATGACAACACCATCTCCCTCCTCCTGCAGGAGATACCCCTCCATATCAATCAATCAATTTTTATTTTATACTGGAGAGTATGTGAGCAAAAATGCCCATTTTCACAAATGTCCAGATGTTCCGAAAATAACATAGAGTAAAAAAACAAACAAAAAAAACACCCTAGCATCCCACTAGCCCTACCCACTGCTTTGTCACACTGTCCTGCCACTTTGAGGTCATCAGTTATGATAACCCCAAGGTCCCTTTCCTGCTTAGTGACTGTCAGTACCCCCAACCCCCATGCTCAGCTCTTTTGCACTTTTTGGCACTGAACCCCAACCGCCATGCTCTTGACCACTCTTTGAGTTTCCTAAGGTCCCTATACATTCTCTGCACCCCCTCCTGAGTGTCCATCTTATTACAGATTTTGGTATCATCTGCAAAAAAGCATACCTTCACTTCCAGTTCTTCTACAATGTCACATATGAAGACATTGAAGTGAACCAGTTCCAGTACTGAGCCCTGCGGTATTCTGCTGCTCACTCTCCCATCATTAGAGTGACTGCCATTAACCACCACCCTCTGACATCTATCCGTTAACCAGTCTCTAACCCAATTCATCACTTTGGATCCCACCCCTAGGCTGCTAAAGTTTTTAATCAGTCTCTTGTGTGGCACAGTGGTGAAGGCCTTGCTGAAGTCTAGATAAGCCACATCCACTACTCTCCCCTGATCTATTTCCCTGGTCACCCAGCAAAGAAATCAATCAGATTCATCTGGCATGACCTCCCCCATGAATCCACGGTATCTGGCTCTACTGGATTCAAGATACTCCACCAGCCTTTCCTTTAGCAGGGGTTCAATTAAGTTCCCTACTGCTGAAGTGAGACTGACCAACCTATAGTTGCTGGACTTCTCTGGGCTGCCACTCTTATGTAGCGGGACCACATCCACTGTCCTCGTGAACCACACCTGTTTCCAGTGAACTGTTGAATAAAGCAGTCAGAGGGGCAGCTAGCAAACCTGAGATTCATGTCATGCTCTCCTAACAAGATATATGAATTTATTTATTAAAAATCACATTACTGCGTAATGCTCAGAACACAAAGGAATACTTCCTTCAGCAATGGCAACACATCAACTGATGTTTTGAAACTCACACCAGAATAAAACTGTAGTAGTGCCGTTCACTTACAGTTGTGCCATGTACTATCCAATCAATGATTCACATACTCATATGCTGGCACAATTAAACACGACACATATCATTTTTATTATTGCCCATAATAGAGTCTCTACCAATTAGTAAAACTTAATTTTAAAGGGGAACAGTCCCAATTTGCTCTTTGTGTTCCAAAACAATTTTTTTTTTACTTACGGTTTACTGCTGTATACTAGATTGTATCTGGATTATTTTGCTGAGTTCCAGGCTCACATTTCCTGTAACCAGAAATCCCAGAATCCCTTGCCACTGACATCAAAGGAGGGCTGCAGCACTGGGAGATTCAATAGACTGCAGTGCATGTTCACAGTTCACAGTATTTGTTACGTTTATTCACACTCTTTAGTCTGGTGGTCTAGCTAGCGAACATTATTCCAAGATCATTTTTCCATGAAACTGTTTATGATGTATACCCCTTATGGCTGATCTCCAATGCATCAGACTTTGGGTACTACACCCAAAAAGGTGTTAATCTTCAGGTTTTTTCTTAGCTTTTTTCTAGTCCACTCCCCCTCCCCCCATTACACATACCGGTTCCACCCCAAACCCCTGCTCTTTCCTCTAGCATTTCTTCTGATATTCAGCTTTTTGCCCTTTCTGCGTTGCTCTAGTTGTTTGTTGTCTTAATTCCTGTCTGCTTTTTTGCCCATACAGGGAATTTTTGACTATATATCTGTATTAGACTATAAATATTTAACAATTGAATAAATTAATATAATTTTACATGGTTGTTTAAATTTCTACCACCTGCTGAGTCCGAGTCATGTGCTTGCACTATCTGTATATAAACAGTGTGTTTGAATGCACTTTGAAGCACTGGAGCAGCATGTACTTCATAAGCCTTAAGTCTGCCCCACCTATGCCTGTGTTTAGTGCTGTGTCTTTTTGTTTTCTCTGACTACTTAGGACAGTTCACTGCAGCATATGTTAAGACTCAAGCACATTTTCTGCATTCTGTTTATTACATTAACAAATTCTACAGGAGGTGAGCAATTATAAAACATGATTCTTTTTGCACAAGAAACAATAGGAGTCCTAGGGTGCTGACATGGTTTCTTGAACCCACACCCTATTGTGCCTTACACCTTACTTATTTATCACCTCCAGACAGGAATGTAGAGCTGTGTGGAATGTGCAATTTCACAGGTGGAATTAGTGTGGAACAGCAGTTCCGCTTCTGAAATGCTATTTAGAATTTCTTTTTTTTAATTCTGTGGAATTCTAAAAAGCATTTCTATGTAAACCATGGAGTAATATTGGTGTGCAGTGACGTGTGCGAGTTTTTTTGAGCAACTCAATTAAAGCGACTCAATAAAACCGCTCGCAGTAAGAGAGAGTGGTGAAGAATACTGAGTAGTAGGTTACAGCGAGTGTAGCAGTGAGCTGTACTCGCTAGAAGAGGATATGGAGATTAGTTTGGGCAAGCCCTGACAAGCTGGCTGTTTGGCGTAGTGGTGTAGGCCACCGCCTCTGGAGCTGGTGGGTTCAAGTCTGGCTCTGGGGGAAATTTTTTTTACTGTTACTTCTTTTCTCCTGTGTCTGCACGCCCCATGGAGCTGATTATAAAAACTTTGGGGGAGTGCATTGGGCATTGCCCCCCGCATAAAAATACCTGTTTTGTTGCGCTGATTGGGAAAGTACCTACCATCACTGTTTGCAGTGGTTGCTGTTATACTGCTCACCCTTTTGACGTTGGGCGCACTTTGGTTCACTGTTTGTGGTCGGCAATATAAAATACTCACCATTATCACATAAAACCATAGTATTCTGTGGATTACTTAATCCGCAGAATAGTATTCCGGGGTTTGCAGAAAAGGAATCTGTTGTTTACGTAAAATGCTAAATACCATTCCACAGTTTATGTAAAACGTGGATTACTAATCAGCAGTTTAAAAAAAACACATTCAGAATTTGGAATTTTGCAGTTCTGCTTCTGATGGAATTCTGTGGAATTAGGTGGAATTTCCAAAACTCTGCAGAATTCCGGCAGAGGCATTATTTGAAAAATTCTGCACAGCTCTAGTGGTATGGCGAACTGTAGATTTTGAAATACTGTGTCAACACATACTGTAAAGGGAGTGCTCTTGAAACTGAGCTCTCTAATCCCATTTGTGTAAATTACAGATAAATCATTGGGATAGTAAGTGCAGATGGGAGACCCATAAAATGTTCACAATTCAGAAAGGTTCTTATAAGCCATGAAAAGTTAATGTTGATTATCCAAGCTATGTGTAAACTTTCAGAACCTTTTTGTTTAAAGTACAAATACCCAAAGGGTATTATCAGTGAAGGGAAAGAAAAGTAAAAACAATGTGGAGTGGTACTACAGTAAAGATAATTAGTGTCATATAGCTAGCTGATACGGTACTCCTTTTGTAACACCACTGCGAGTATGATCACACAATACAGATCTGACTCACTGGGTGCCTTTTTTCTTCCTCCTGCCTTCTTTCTGGATACTTTCACCACCAACCTTCTATCTTGACAAAGACCTGCTGGGGGACCTTTTAAGCTCCAAATCAATATTCAAAAAAAAAATCAAATCCTCAAAAAAGTTCTGATGAGGTTTTTTTTCAGATAAGTGCATAGGTTGGTTCTGAAAGGTTCTGAACCTATCCAAACTGTTTCTCCTATACCTACTAGTGTGATGTTAACCCTGTCAGAGTCTATAGTAGTACATATAGAGATCAGAAAGAAATTGTCTCCTGTTGACAGAGAAATAGAAGCATGAAGTGGCCGCTGTTTTTGATATCAATACTGAACAGGGTCTCATATTGTAGGGTATCCTGTGAGACAGCCTATCTGCGTTGTCCATAATGGGCTGGCAGTATAGCCTAGAGGTTCGAATAAGAAGCAATGAATAAGACTGGTACATTCAGCGGTAGCACATTATGTGAGTGACCCAAAATGAACAACTAGAATTATAGTGACTTATTCTGGGTGCTTTTATTGTGGGCTACCCTGCAGAATAGTGAGGGCATGTGAAAAGTGACTAGAGTTAAGGGAGAATGGAAGGGAGGAATAGTGAGGGGAAGGGGAGGGACAGGGAATGGGTTGTCAGGCACTGGTGTACCTGCCACTGCTGAGCTAGCCATGTGGCGTGGTGGTGTGGGTGGCAGTGGAGGTACTGGGTTCAAGTCTGGGAGCGGGTTACATTTTGCCACAGCTGCAAGCTGTGGCACTTAATTTTTTGCAAGGTATGGGTTTTGCTCCCTTCTCCAACATGCACCCCCCTGGAGTTCAGAATCCTAATTCAGGGGGATGTGGGGGGCAAAGTCCCCCATGAGGGGGGGCACGGGGGTGCAGCCCCCCACAAAAATACTTTATTTAGATCCAGAAGTCACGTCGTCATACAGTGCATATCGCCGAATTGCTTTTCGGCAATACACACTCTCCATAATAGCGATCACTGTTTTGCAGTTGCCATTATGACATGGAACCCATCCCGCAGACCTGGATTTGGTTTCCACAACCACAATTTGCATACTGTGCGACCCTGAGCAAGCCACTTAACCTCCTCAGTGCTCCAGGGTCACCCCTGTAAATGGGCCTTGCACCTCATGAGCCTTACCCAGTTACCAAGGAAAAGAAATAAAAAAAAATAATACTTATGACCTGTCAAAGACCCTAACCAAGCATGACTTTCAATGGCTCTTTGGTTTGCTAGTTGGGTACTTTAAACAACCGCTACTCAAACAGTAAATACAACTTCCAAGACTCAAAGTTGTTGGTTTTTTTTTTGGGGGGGGTATTTTTATATTTTTTTTATCTAGGCACACCACAAGGGGAAATTTTTTGAGAAAAAGCATGACTTATTATATGAAATGATCAGAACATGATTTTTTAAGCCATTAGAAGATGAGTGCAGCCACACCAGCTATGGCCCAATAATCAGTGACAACATCCAGCACCAAGACACCAGATAAGTCTTTGTTTCTATCAGCAGGGCAATAATTCTGTTGGTTCAGGTTTGGAACAGTTGGCAATTTTCTGCAAAGCAGAAATAATTTTAGGACTTAATTTTTTTCAAAGATTATTTTTATGCTGTGTTCACTATGACCTCAAGGTGCACCACACGCCACCCATACAACCCCCTCCTTCCCCCCAAACCCTTATGTTTACCACTGTGTCCACTCCCACTTTCCTCCTGTTGCCCCATGCTGCCCCCCCCCCCCATGGTAGGGCTCTCCTCAGGCAAGGGCAGAACTGGGGAGACATTACTCAAACATCAGTCATTAGTGAAATTAGTATGACAGTGAGGATCCTCACTCATAAAATCAATGTGTCAAGTGAGAGGCAAGGGCCACTTGTGCAACCATACCCCACTGATGTTGGGGAGGAGTCGAGAAAGAAGGTTTTGTACTACTTGACTTCCCTTTCTCCTGTACAGCCACTGAGTAGTCATAGCTGTGTCCTGGACACATTGCAAATCTCCTGGCAACCACACCTCACTCAGAGATGACTGGAGCCTCGGGCTCATGGTAAAGCTTCGATCCCCAACATGGTAAGTGGATGCCCGCAACATTAGGCCATAAGGTCAGCTCAAGTCCTGAATTTTAAAGAGGAAAATGGCAGCAAAATAATTATCCCTAGTTAATTGTAACTCCTTTCAACAGGGGTTGGTGAAGCCCTGGCACAACATGAATTATATGGTTCTAAGAGAGTATGACCTTTGGGCACATGCCCCTGGGCTTGATGTTAAAGGTTGTAGTTCAAATCCTAGTGGTGCCTCCATTTACGGTTTGCAACCCCTGCCAACAAGGGTTGGCATAGCCCTGGCACAACATATAACACGTCTAGATGCCCTTCTATTTTAATGTGTCTATCCAATATTCTGCTATGTTTTTTGACATGTGCTGTTGAATTAACAGTCTATTTTCTTTTTGTTGTTGTTTTGCCTTTGTAACTACCCTAGGCTCTCTCTCTCTCTCTCTCTCTCTCTCTCTCTCTCTCTCTCTCCTCTCTCTCTCTCTCTCTCTCTCTCTCTCTCCCCCTCAATGGCTCAGCAGGTCCCCTCAGAACATGCATTCCTCATGGCTTGGGGATTTGCAGGGTCCCTCATGACCTCTGCATCCTTTCCCAGAACTGGCAGCGACTGTCCCTGAATTGAGAAAGGGGACATGTCCCACAGAACACCAAGGCAACTCGCTGTCTAGACACTACGCTCCCTGCCACATTCTTGACCACTGAATCCCTACATGAATCAGTGCAGACTGCCAGGGCACTCTGCGACTTGTGACTGCTGGCTCCCCTCTTGACTTTAGCTGCCCTCCATGGTACTCTGTGGCTTGCAGCTGCTGGCTCCCACTTCTTCCACTGTGTCCCCCCAAGTGCCACCAGCCAAGGACTAGAGTGGACAGTCACCCCCTCCTGGCCCTGACTCGCTCTCACTCCTTCATCACTCACTCCTCTGATTGGAACTCCCCCTCCCACCTAAAGAGCTGGGCTTTATCCCTGCCCCTCCATGCACCAGTGGTGACCTCCTGACCCACAGGAGGCTCCACCCAAGTGCCAAGAAGAATTAACCCTTTTCCCTACTGGGCCGAATTAGACCACAAAACCCCATGGAGGGGCTAATAGACTAGTAATCTCCCAAAAGGGGGTTACAGAAACATAGAACCTGATGGCAGATAATGACTGCTGGGCCCATCTAGTCTGCCCATTTTTAATTATGATCACTATTGCTACAGACCTAACTAGATCTACAGTACTGCCTCTTCCACCCCTTTCCTTCCCTTCCCTCTAGGATTCCTTTGTGCCTGTCCCAGGCATTTTTGAAACCCACTGCTGGTTTCACCCTCACTGCCTCCTATGGAAGGCTGTTATAGGAATCCACCACCCTTCCTGTAAAGAAGTACTTCCTCACATCTCTCCTGAATCCACCTCCTTCCAGCTTCATATCGTGACCCCTTGTTCTATAGCATCTTTTTCTCTGAAACATATCTCCCTCCTGTACCTTAATAACCCTCATGAGGTATTTAAAGGTCTACATAATAACCCCACTCTCCTTCCTCACCTCCAGGGTGTACATATTGAACTCTTTCAGTCTCTCCTCATAGAGCTTCTGATGCAAAACCATGCACCATTTGACAGCCATCAGCTCTCTTCTTGCCACATTCTCCTTTTTCCAATTTTCCCCCTTCCACACCGTTCTCCTTTGACTGCTTCTTCCCCCCTTCCTCCTTTGCTAACCCCTTGCTACCTTGAATAACTTGCATCCTGGTGGGACTCTCTCCCCTTGGGATCTTCCTACTCTCTATCTCAGCCTGTGGTAGCCCACTTTCTGCCACCCCTATTTCTTCCATCATCCCCCCTCGACTACTTTAAATGTCCATCAAAGTAACATTTGAACCATCCACTGAGGATTGTGGTTGCTTCCTGGATGAAAGCAAGCTATCATCTCGGCATAGGTTCTTATCCTTCCAGGTTGGCCCATAGTCCCCAGTGTAGCCATACCTTTCCTCCTCTTTGCACCATTTCTTCTACCATTACTTAAAGGCCTTGGTGTGGAGCTCCCTCTCCTTCCCCATATAGTACAAGACACACTCACTGCTTGCATTTTAAACACGTTGGAAACACAGGACCAACGAGATAAATGATCTACCTTTACAAACAATTTACACACAGAGCTGATTATAATAATTCATCTTTATGTTTAAGCCCATGAAACTTCCTTATCAAATTAATGCATTAGCAGCTGTAGTGGCTCTGACCAGAGTTTGTTTGCTATCCAGGAGCAGATTGAATGAATAAATGAATGAATGAAATGAAATGAATGAATGAATGAATATCAGGACTGTTATCAAGATTCTTAACAAACATTTACCGTATACTGTATCTTTAGGAATATCAAGTGAAACATTTGTGACATCAACTTTTTGACATTATCCATTTTTAAAGTGCATTTATGTAGAATTGTTTGTATGTATTCCATAGGTATTTCCACTGTCAATTGCCGCATTACTATGTACTTTGGCTCATGCTGCCCCTTTTTCTGTAACTTCATTGAAACTTCTTGTAGCCTTTGTGGTGGTCTGTATTTAACTGTAACAGTCATAATCTGTTACTTTACGAGCACCCTGTTTAAGTGTTTGAAGTCTGGGAACAACACCTTTGAGAAAGCTTCTGTTTCAAAGTGAAATGTAAAGTTGAGGGCCTAGCTCAGGTCATTGCACATTTTCACATGGTTTTAGCACTGTGTTTATCTAATGATAAAATTAAGTAACCTATCTTCTCTAGTCTAGGCGTCTGTGTTCATTCACAGTTGGTAAGTGTCATGTTTATACTCTTTTTGCAAAAGAGAGAATCCTAGAACAAGATCATATACACCAGAACCTCACTCCTCCATCCCCAGCAGGGTCATGAATATTAGATACCACCAAGTGGAGAGCATAAAAATTGCCCCCTTCTTTAAAGGCTAGTAAAAAATGATTATTGTAATGATCTGATTTAAAAAAATGCATCAATGATGTCACCAAGAGGGTTTTTTACTGTGACAAACTCAACCATATACAGCAAGCTAACATTGATGGAGGTGCAATGTCTGGTTGTTCAGCCCCATGGCTGGATGCCCAAATGTAGTGCGTAGCCAGCCATGGTGGAAATGAAAAGTGCCTTAATGAGTGGTAGTCGCCATTGACATGAAAATGGCACTGCTGCCACCTTTCTGAAACTGACCAAAAAGGGGCACCAAGACATACTAAGATATAATCACCGGTACACAGACATCTAAAGAAACAAATAAGAATTTACTTAATAAATAATAAGCAATTCAATAAATGGAGGTTGTAAACAGTAAATAATACAGTGCAGTTGGCAAATGGAACTGTACAATTAGCAGCTGAACTAAGTAACAGAAATTCTTATCACTATAAAATGTAAGATAACGCTTGTCACGCTAAAATTTGTTATAATGTTTATCACTTCGAAATTTACAATAATGCTTATCGCTATAAAATTGAGGGCCACCCCCAAAGCCAACACAAGGACAGAAAATGGGTTAGGTCTTATCTCTGCTGTCCTAGTAAAGAAAAGGCTACATATAGTGGTTATGGTCAATTACCAACCCAGAGAAGGACTTCTTTGAGGAATTAGACCCACCCTGTGGACTCTGGCTCCAGTAGCTAATAGATTAGGCATGGGGTTCCCTTGGAGTACCCTTGCTAGCCCACCCCAGTACTAGCTTAAGGGCACCTTAATTACTGGTAACTACTATACTACACCACCACCCCAGGAACCCTCTGTGGGTGTCATGTCTCTGCCCCACCAGAGACTGCTGCTGCTGCTACTTTTGTAACGGAGATGAGCATTTGTATATGTGGTACATTGACAGTCAGCCTGCTAGCTGAGTCTCCACTGCTCCTCACTGCTAGCCAATCAAAACGCCAAGTCTCCTTTCTCCCAGAGATACCTGATGGCAGGTCACAGTTTACTGCTGGTTGACCTACTACCTGATCCTTTCTGGGCCCACATCTACTAGGCCAGTACCCCTGCCACTGGTCAATATGCTAGCCATGTCAGCTGGCCTCTCTCACCTCAGGGCCATCAGGCTTGGGCTCTACCTTCCCACTGCTAAATGATATACCAGATAAATTGGCCAGAGCCTCTGCAATGCTGATGCCCTCATTGCTTACTGACCTGTCAACCAAATCTGCAGGGTTCTAGCTGGGTGGCTGCCTGGTGGCAGGCCACACCCCCACACCACTGATCATTTTCCCAGTCAGTTCTCCCAGATGGCAACTGATGGCAGGTCACTCTGCTGTGCTGCTAGTCAATCCACCAGGGGCATGCCTGGAGGCAGGCCATATCCCTCTCTGCTGGCCAAATTACCAGCCAAACTTTCAAAAGGGAATGCCTGATGATGGGCCACACCCTTTCTGCTGCTAGTGACCTGCTAACCAAGTCTGCTTGGGGGCCCTTGATGGCAGACTGCACCCCTTCGCTGGTAGTCAACTTGCTAACCAGTCTCTGGGACATCTGCAGGTCTCTGAAGCAGGCCCAAGCCAATTGCCTTGTCTGAAAATATAGCTGCTTGAGCCCTTAAAAGAGCTGCCAGGCAGGTAGAGATCAGATTTCCATGGCTGCCTCTACAGATCCCAGGTGGCTTTCTTTCTGACCACACCTCTTCTGGAGCTTTTCTGATCTCTCTACTCTCCACCACTGAACTGACTTGAACCCTGCTGGCAGCTTCCTCTAATGCTACTGGGAGGGATGTGGCTACTCTGAGGGGCTCCCTTTAGCAGGGTAAAGGAGCAATGCTTATTGGTTAGATAAATCCTTGGTATGGACCAACTGTCCTAAATGAATTGGCTAGTACTGTCAAAACAGCACACAATGTAAGGCACTTTAAACAACATTTAACAAAATGTTATACAGTAATATAAATGTTAAATGCCACTGTCAATGGATATTGCAATCTTGTGTATACCATATTTTATTATGTATTGTATGTATTTTATGTCAGGCATGACTGAAAAAGGACTATGCCCAGTTCACTTCCTGCTTAAAAAAAAAATCAAAGTCTTGCTTGCACAACCAATCAGCATCAAGGGCTAGTATTCAGCCCTCTCACCCTTTCCTCTGCATGTGCACAGCCACCAGCCAAATGGACACTTCTTTTTAAAAGCTGTCCACATGCCAGCACTTTCCCACTGCAGGAGCCAGGCTGTCAGTGCTCCCACAGCTGACTAAAATAAAGAAAAAGGAGATTTTATCCTGAGATTGGGAGTCAGAAAAGACTGATAAGTCTTTCCTGACCTCCCCGAACACCAACACACACAAACTTTTTTTTTAAAGATATTGGTGCTGAGGCCACCTCAGGGCACCCACCCGGAGAAACCTCTGGCAGGGCACCCACTGCAGCTGTGACTCTGGCCACTACACTATTTTCAGTCACCATAAATGAAGATTGTTGCTGAATGAGAGAGCAGGACAGGGAATCAGCACAGACATGAACTCCTTGCTTGTTTGGGTGCTGAAGTGCCCCCACCCCCACCCCCGTTGTTGATTTGCGCACACAAAATGATTTGTGGATGGGCTGCTAAAAAACATTATTAGCATGCTACCCAGTAACAGTGAAATACTTCTTGCTGATAGTGCGCACCCATCAAAGTCTGTACAAGCTAACATGCCTGGGCAGCTACTAGACCTCAACCACACTGTGATTCCCCTACTTGCTGTGGGCCAATTGGGTGAAGCATAGCAGAAGGAAGGCCCTGCAGATACTAAACAGTGTACAGCAGAAAAAAAACAGCAAGCTGGGACCAGTCTAATTATACACAGGTGTGTCATAATAAGCAGTTCAGTGCACAGGAAAATAAAGGACATTCGATCCATACAACTCAGCTCTTGTCAAATCGTAGTTCACATACACTTAATTAAAAAAGTAGACCAGAGTACCTTTTATAATAAACATCTTAGCATTTTATTTTGTTGGCTGGCTCCCAGCTCTTCTTGTTAAAGCTAGTTTATTAGGGCTGTTGCAGTCATAATGAAAAAATCCACATTTCACAGCATGCGCCCATTTAAGCATTCCTTACAGCTGTCTTTTGATGAGCTGAAAAGTCCATCAAAATATCACACAGAGGGCTGTGGCAGAGAATTGTAAATTTTCTGAAATGGGTATGTTAGACATGTAAACAAATTTAAAAACTGTGTATGTTAGCATTGCATCTGATGAGGCATGCCAATAAAGAGCATTCATGTTGCCGGCCCTGTGGCACTGAGGGTTGAGGCGCTGGATGCCACACCTCTCACCACGCTGGCGACCCGGGTTCGGGAATGGACTTGGGTCGTCGGGGGTTGGCTGGGGAAGGGAGAGGATTGAATGCTTCAGACAGCTCTCCTCTCTCTGGGGTGGGTATGGGGCTTGCATCACTCTGCAGTGGCATCTGGCAGTTGTTGGGTGCACTGCAAAGTTGCGGTGTATAGAAGAGGGTTGGAGCATGACAGATGTCAGCACGTAAGTGTGCTGTACGTCATTGCATGCCGGCTCCAAGAGAGAACATCAAAGGTGGAAAAATAGCGGGGCGGTTGCAGCGGCTGATGGCCATGCGCTGCACCCCTGGACCTGAGAGGTGCACCCCTAGGTATTGGTTCCAGGTCCCTGAGAGGGAGGATACTGTGTGTGCGACAAGCCTGTAGAGGAAAGTGAGTCACTGGCCAGACTGGATCTGGGGGTGCAGGTGCCAGCGGCTGGATGACCCACCACGCCCGTGCCACAGGAGAAGAGAGAGAAACAATGATATGATAAAAAAAAGAGTATTCATGTAAAAAAAGTATATTACACAAAACACCTAAAAGTATATGCTGCTGGGTCCACCTTTGGGCTTGTATTACATAGCCATAGGTGGCATGTTTGTATTATTCCCCAGCGTGAAACACTGTGAGGGAATATTATCCAGCCCATGCAATTGTTAATACCAAGCATGATATACAAAAGGATCTCCTTACGAATTATAGATATAAAAACAGGTAAGGGAAATACAGTAATTGGTGGAATATAATCACATGACCAGTATGCAATATTTTTTTTTTACAGCATAACCACATGGGTCAGTTAAAATGCACTTTTCATTTGAGCTCATGGGACTTTTGTAACCATTTTATGATCACAATAACATAACATTGTTGGGGCAGAAGGAGGCTAGCCTACTGAGACTGCCTCTTTGTTTTTATAATGGTTTAATCAAAAATGTTCTTTCCTATTAGGTATCCATCCAATTTATTCTTAAATTTAATAATATTCTTAGATACCACTGCTCCCTGTGACAGCGAGTCCCGGAGCCATGTTACCCGATTGGTAAAGGTGTTCTGCCTCCTGGTTTGTCTACTGATACTGGCTCTCAATTTACAGGTGTGACCCTGTATCTCCCATGATTTCTTATTTCTCAGTTTTCACTGATACTCTCTACTGTAGATCTGGTTATCAACTTGTAAAACACTGTCTTTATTTTATTGTTTGTTTGTTTGTTTGTTAACCAGGTTGAGTCATGGGCAAAATGCCTGTTCGAAGAGCGACCCTGGTATTCAAGTATACAAAACATATGCTGTACGTAGTATATGAGACATTATACATAAATTTGAAACATGGAACTAGGGAATTTCATATTTTCATGCAGTTTGCAAGTTGTCTTATCCCTTCTCATTCTTCCCAGTTCCAATAATTACGTACTTGATTCATCCAGCCTTACCTTATATAACATTGAGTCTCAGGCCCTGCTGTCACCTTTGTTGTCCTCCTTTGACCATTCCCTACCTTTACCCTATCCTTCCTCGGATATGGGTATAATAACTGAATGCTATACTACCAGTGTGGTCTCATGTAGAGTCTGTACAGAGGAAGCATGACTTCCTTTGATCTGCTGACAGGATTCCTGTTAATTTCCCAAGCACCGTGTTTGCCTGTTTTGAGATGTGTGCACAATACCTGCATAACTCAACATTTGTTTTGCTACTGTAACTCCCAAACCACCTTCACATTTTGTTGGCTCTAAGACCTATCCCCAAAGAGTACCAAATTTGTCTGGGTACTATACCTGAAGTGCATTTCTTTGCATTTATCAACATTGAATCTCATACCCCTTCTACTGTCCATCTTTCTAGCCTAGATAGGTCATCTTACAGTCTACTACATCCCCTCTCTCATTCAAGCAGCCCCAGTTTTCCAACTAGATTTGCTCCATGCTGGGCTGCCGAAAATAGGGTGATACAAATCCTAATAGACAGTCTCTGTACGTGAAGCAGACTGTCTGGTAATAGAGGTAGTATAGCCTGGAGGTTAGAGGACCAAACTGTGAAGCAGGAGACCAGCAAACTTGGGTTTGGATCCCACATTCACTACTCACATATTACATGGCACTGAGCAAGTCACTTAACCTCTTTGTACTCCTGGATCATACCTGTGGGTGGATGGCCCTGGCACTAGTGTTACACTGGACTGGGCTTCAAACTGATACAGTGCCTCCACCTCAGGAAGACCCTTAAGATCCCCCCCCCGAAACTAACTAGCAATATCAAAAGCCAGCATGCCCACCCACAATGTATACAGTAGGGAAATACAATACGACAGTGATACACAAGACATACAGTACAACACAAAGGATCAGATTTATTGGGGGAAACAGAGACAAGGCTCTGGGAAAGGAATGGGCAAGAATTAGATGAGCACAAATAAATGATAGGTACAAGAATTCACACACAGACCTCTCCCAGTAGTCCCACACAGTTCTTCATTACACTGGTAAGTCAAGGCAAGGCACATTTTTTTTTGTATTGGGCCCTATCCAAGGGCTCAGAGTGCTTTACATAACAACAATACAAAGAATAAAACAACCCCATCATAAATAATTCAGATCGGATTAAAAGCTTTTTTACAAATATAAGTTTTAAGAGAGGCTTTAAAGGCCTCCACCGAGTTGACAGCCTTAATATATAGAGGAAGAGAGTTCCAAAGGGGTGGGGCAGCCACCCCAAAGGCCCTATCTCCTAATCTTCTTAGACGAGAAAGTGGAACGACTAGTAGGTCAGCTTCAGTGGAGCGCAGGGGGAAGACAGGAGAGTACAGAATCAGGAGCTCTTTAAGGTAGTCAGGTCCAAAACTGCATAGGGCCTTGTATGTTAGCAAGCCTATCTTGAAGGTAATGCGTGCACTCACAGGCAGCCAGTGCAGAGAGCACAGGACAGGAGTGACATGGTCCCTCATAGAGACACCAGTCAGCATCCTAGCTGCAGCATTCTGCACTAGCTGCAGGTGATGAATCAAACCTCCAGACAATCCCAGGTACAGTGCATTACAGTAATCAAGTTGGCTAGTGACAAAGGCAAGGATAATCATAGCCAGGTCAGAAGGAGTCAAGAATGGATGGATCCTGGCGATATTCCGGAGATGGAAAAAAAATGGCCCTAACGACTGACGTGACCTGTTTTTCAAGATCCAGCCAATCATCAAGAATGACACCAAGATCCTTAACCACCCCAGTCACCGACAGAGGATGACTATCCACCACAAGGGCAGGCAGCCTCCCGTCAGCGAAAATGCCCCCACAACCCGGCTCGATCACCATAACCTCTGTCTTGCCAGGGCTGAGGCACAGCCAGTTAGCAGACATCCAGTCCTTAATCTTGGCTAAACAACGACTCAATGCATCTGAGGTGGAATGATCATCAGGGGCACAAGACAGGTACAACTGGGTATCATCTGCATAACAGTGAAATCCCACATTGTACCATCTAATGATCTCTCCTAGCGGCAACAAATACACAGAGAACAACAGAGGCAACAAGATAGACCCCTGTGGAACACCACAAGGCAGCACAAAGGAACCTGGTGCACACATAAACCCCACAGTCTCTGGGAGCTCCCTTAGTTCTTACTGTGTTACCTAGCAGCTACAGCAATAACACGTTGCAGGCCTGATGTTGGGCAGATGTTTGGGGATGTGCGAGTCACTTAGGTAGAGTAATTACAAGTAATTTGCAATCATAGCCTTGATTGTGTTCACACTGGTCATCAGTGTGGGCTGTCCTCCAGGCACAGTCCTACCCAGGGATTCTGATGCCTAACATCCTAACTATGTAACTTAATAAAGAAACACAGATGCAGCACTTGAGCCCTGAGTTGTTATTGACAGTTCAGTAGACCCTATGCCTAAAAGACGACAGCTAACTCCTGTGGTTCTGCAGCTACTGGATTTCAGGGGCTTGTTTCTGGTGGTATGGCGGTCACTGTAGTACACCCCATGACATACAAGAGCCATGAAGCTCATTGCTCAGCCTCAGTTGCCTTCACCTACATGGGGACTTTCTTCTTCACCCTTTGAAAGGGAGTTTCCTTCTATTTTTCCCATGTAGCGACTTCTCTGATGACAGGCCAGTGGCAGAGGTAGTTTGGCATTCACTCACTAGCTCTGCTCTCAAGTTGACTTTTCTCCTGTGGGAACAATTTTATTATCTAGGTGGCTGCCTGGTAAACACACTCTTGTCTGAGTTCAAGTTCCATGAAGGGACGTGTCTCTGAGGGCAACAGCCCAAGTTTCTAAAGAGCTGTCTGGAGTGTTCTGCTTCCACTCCATGCAGGAGTTGCTCTCTCCTTCTCCGGAACATATCTGCTCTCTCCTGTGCTGTAGAGGTAGACTCTCAGCAAATAGCCCCATTCCCCAACTCGCTGTTTCCTCCTGGGGGTGGGTCAATGCCTGAACCAAGCCCTCTCATTGGCCACTGGACCATGAGCTTTCTGTACTGCTCTCAGTCTTACAACCCATCTTCTGACTTCACTGGAATTACTTCAACGCTCCCTGCCCACCGATTGGCTGTCCATTAGCAGGCAATCATTCTGGTGACTTCTGACTCTATGTTGGCCATCGTGTGGGTCAAGGGTAAAATAATATGGGGGTTGTTTGCTTACAGCCTCAGTCCCATGAAGACAGCTATGGACCATAGTGCAGTTTGAACCTGGTCCCTTGTTGCAGACTGCATGCCCAGTCTTGCATCCCTTGGTGGTGGTCATGTAGATCCAATATTCCATCTGATGTAAATAAATAATTCTGCTCCCTTCTCAGTGCCTAGGCCCCCTTTGCAACAGTTCTGGTTGGAGGTTGGGTCACGCGCTGCAGTGCACTGGTGGCAAAGGTTCAGCAGAACTCCAGAGTTCAAAGGCTAGCCCCATATTGGGAGGGGGGGGGTTACAAACTGCAATACCTGCACCTTCTCGATGGTTAAAGGCACTCATGTTTGTCTTGTTATTACTGCATAACCAGGCAAGTGGTCACAGAGCTCCCAGACCATCAGGGACTCCTTTATTTTACAAGAAAATGGGGCTGTCTACAGGGAAAGTGTTACCACAGACTTATACTAGCTACACCAGAATGCAGAACAAATCTGGTTTTGTAGAAATAATCTCATCTACAGGAAAACACAAGAAAATAACTGTAGATTTAGTAACAATTACTGTTCTGGTAGCTCTGCTGCCATGTGTTATCACTTACATATAGTCTAGTGTTACATTTTTATGAGATTTTAGAGGTTACAGGTTACAAAATGGTTACTTGAGTTGATTATCTGAATGTTCTGGTGGCTAGAAGGAACATTATGATAATTTAATTTATACATTTCTGCTTGCAGGTAGGAAATAGCATGGACTTGCTAGAGAGGGGCTGTGGTTTTCCTAGGCACACTCTGGGAGGCTGGGGGTTGCAAGGTGAGCAGGAGGCTGGGGCTATAAAGGCTGAGGTACAGCTGCTTAGGTCAGAACTAAACAGGTTACTGATGATTCAGGGGATGGAGTTGGGTATATCTGTAAGGAAGCATCGGGGACAGAGGACAGGAGGAGCAGGACTCGGTCAGAGAGAAAAGGACCAGAGTGTAGGGATAAGTAGGCCAGAAATGGGACAGAGGGGCACAGAAGTGAGAGTGGGGATAGTCAGATAGGGCTCCCGGACTGTGGCTGCCTTTACCACAGAAAGAGGAATCGGCCAAAAGGGACAGGCTGAGAACAGTTGGTAGAGGAGGTGGGTGGAAGCAGGGCAATGAAGAAAACAGACACCCCGCTAGAGTGCCTGTACAAAATATATACCTGTCACTCGACCCCAAGGAGGAAGGTATCCAGGCTAGCATGGATGGCAACACAAGGGAAAAAGGCAGTAGGGGGCATCAGGAAGACTATGAGGTTAGATTTAAAGTGAGCCAGGAAATGGGTGTGGGTGAAGATTAGGAGGAGGCTCAAGGGGTGCAGTAAGGGGAGAAGCCTGACAGGGACCCTGCCAGCTAAGCTCCTTACTGGTTGTTGTTATTTTAGACTCTCTTCCCACTCTGTGTTTATAAAAAGCTATAAAAAAAGATAAAAAAATACCCTATCTGTCTGTATACTATCTGTCTCTCCCTGGTACAGCTACTGACTGAGAAGGGCATTGTGAGCTACTGGAGGTCCTGTCCCATGCCTCCACTGCAGCTTTCCAGGGTGATTTATGATTTTGTTCACACTAGAAACTGTACTCAAAACCATTAGATAGTGGTGGGTAACTGAGTTTCCAATTTGTAAAGGATATTTTGGAAAATCTCAAAACCAGAAGTACCGCCATGTGGCACCTCCAGCTTGCCATAGATAAAAGACCGCGGCCTCATGAGCATTGGTGAGTGCATGGCAGAGGTGACACACTGGCAGAGGCAGCACATCTGCCTGCATCTGCTGAAGCAGACAACTAGACAGACCTTCCTTTAACACTGTTTGCATCTGGTAAGATGTCAGTGTACTGATTTTGCATGATCTCTTGTCCTGTCCTTTTACTTATCCTTGGATCCCACATGGGAATTCTTGGAACTACTCTGTTGGGAGGGTTCTATGGTAAAATGTATAAAATGCAGCATGTTTTGCTCCCACCCCCTCTTATTATTGATGGCTATACTTCAGGAAAATATTTAGCAATTTCAGCACTGTCAACAGAGCTAAAAAGTGTCAAAGGCGAATTGCACAGAGCAAAAGAAATTAACAAAACATAATCATTTGTCCAAACAATCTCTGCTGAAAACACACTCACTGTATCAAAAGATACAGATAGTAAAAAAAAGAGCAAAAAAGACAGGAAAATGTTGAAGCTTGCATCCCTATTTCCCTTGAAAGAAACCCAAAATGAGGAAAGGAAGACATGGAAACAACGAATAATGATTAGTTCAAAACAACGGACATAGAAAAAAGGGCAGGAGAGCCATATACAGTATCCCACAAGAGACCCCATTCTCCAATAAATGCAATGTACTTGACACAAGACATAGCCAGTACAAGTACATCTGTTAGGCAAAAGATAGTCATCGGTGATTCAATTATAAGGTTCATAGACTAAGTTATGTGCAAACCTGACTGGGTAAATACTACAGTCTTGTGTTTCCCTGGAGCTAAGATTAATGATATTGAAAAATGCATAGATAATGTATTTATACATTCTGGCTGGGATATTCAAAGCAGTTGTGCATGGCGCAGCTGAGTTGCGCTGGCGCAAGTGCGGACTTGCGCCAAGGAGCAATGTTCGGCAGGAGTCATTGCACAGCACAAATCCCATTGCACCAATGCGCAACTATAATGAATGCGGTGCAAGAGCAGGGCGTGCCCATGAATATTCGCAGAGCTTATTATTCAACCGGTGGAACCATGGCGCGGCGCGGAGCAAAACCTGGATGCACCAAGCAGACTTAGCCTATAAATACAGGGCACAAGCACACAGACAGCACTTGCACCAGGTGAGAGGGAGAGAGATAGAGAGTGGCAAGACATTTGGGACAGACAGACAGACAGAAAGACAGACCAAGGGAGACAGAGCCAGTGAGAGACAGAGAGACTGTCACAGGCAGCCACCGGGGCAGGAACAGAGGTGGCAGTGGAGAGTGAGCCTGGGGCAGAGAGAGCAAGAGGGACAGGCAGGAACAGTGCCACACAGTGCACCAGGGTGGCACACAGCCCGCAGCAGCTGACTGCCCAGAGGGAGAAGGAACAGTGACGTGGCCAAGGAAGGGCCTGTCGGCGGTACGCCCGGAACAGGTGGTACCGTGCCTGCACCACCTTCAAGAACTACACAGACACAGAGATTGTGGGATGGTACCGCCTGAACAGGGCCATTCTGAGGCAGCTCTGTGAGCTGTGCTGTGAGGAGATGCAGGCACCCACAAGACGGAGCCATGCAATGTCTGTGGAGACAAAAGTGAAAGCTGTCATGTGCCTGCTCACCACGGGCACCTTCCAGAGACCAACAGGGGACACCACAGGCATAACCCAATAGGCCATGTCATGCCTCCTCACACAGTTTCTCAGCACTCTGCTGCCACGTGCTTCGGAATACATCCATTTCCCCGGCACACAGACGGAGCGTACAGCAACCATGCTGGACTTCCACAGGGTAGCACGTATGCCTGGTGTGCTTGGGGCCATTGACTGCACCCACTTAAGCATCTGCACGCCATCTGGCCCTGAGGGTGTGGCCTATACCAATAGGAAGGGGTTCCTGAGTGTGAACTGCCAGGTGGTGTGCGATGCCAAGGGGCGCATCACCAATGTCTGTGCCACACACCCTGGGAGTGCTCATGATGCATTCATCTGGTACATGTTTGCGCTGTGCCACAGGTTTGAGTGTGGGGACATCCCCACGGGCCACCTAGTGGGTGAGTATGGGATGGGCAAGGGGTGCCAAACAGCGCAGGCCATGGGATGGGGAGGGCAGGGTGGGTGTGCTGGCAAGGGTGCCAGGACAGGCAAAAGGCACAGCAAAGGATGTCACAATGCTAACCATGTCATTATCCACACAGGAGACTGTGTCTATCCACTGAGGCCCTGGCTGCTCACCCCCTATCGGCACCCGTCGTCCCCAGCAGAGGAATGCTACAATGAGGCACACACCAGCACGTGAAACATCATTGAGTATGTATTCAGGATGCTGAATGCACTGTTCCATTGCCTAGACAGGTCTGGCAGTGCCCTACAGTACAGCCCCTCGAAAGCCTGTGGCCTATTCCTGGCCTGCTGCATACTGCACAACATGGCCATTGACCATGGGATAGCTGTCGAGGCTGATGAGGGCAACAGTAGTGGGGACAATGAAGGCAATGGGCCAGAGGGTGGTGAACAACAATGTAGGAGGCCCTGCTACTTAGGCAGGTCATCCTGGTGACCTTGACAACTATGGAGGCTGTATTGCAGGTCCAGAGACTGCTCCTGGTGGTCAGAAGGCACCAATGGCAGCAAGGGGTGGCAGGACATGGCTGCCTCTAGCCCTACTTTGTGTTCCCCTGTTTCCCCAGCCATACCTCCTGCTCCAGTCCCTCACCCACTGTACAGTCCCTGTTCCCTGTCCCCTTCCCTCGCTATCCTACCCTTTCCCACCCCCTTGTTACTGTATATAGTTTTTTGAATACATATCTATTTTGACTTACCTGTCTGTGTCTGCTTTGCAGGTGGCGTGAGGAGCCATGCTGCAGTGGCCCAGTGCCTGTCCATGTGGTGTGCATGTGTTGGGGCATGTGCTGTGCTTCTGTGGATCACCGCTGTGTGCTGCTGTATGTCCCACAGTGGTGGTGTCCCTCCCCTCGGTTGATGGCTGTGCCTTGGGATGGCTGTCAGGGTTGTGTGGCAGGTGTGTCTGTTTGGCTACGTGATCCTGGGTGTAGTGTGGCCTGGCCTGGTCTGGATATGCAGGGGGAGCACAACCTGCTGCCTGTGGGGGGCCCCCCTTGGTGGCCCTCCATCCCCCATTAGCACCCCCTGTTGCCTCCTGTCTGTGCCACTGTTGTGTTTTGGGGTGGGGGTCTGGGTGTCTGTGTGTACCCTGCTATGCCATGCTGGTGGTAGCCTCCTGTGGCCTGTCACTCCACTTCCCTGGCTCTGTCCCTGTGTCCCTTTGTCTCCTCTCTGTGCCATGCCCCCCCCAGTTGCTCTGGTGCTCTGCTCCCACAATTGCCCTGGGGCTTCTGTGTCTGCCCATGATGCATCTGTGGTTGCACCACGGCACACTATCGTGCAACTGTGCCATATTCAGCTGTGTTGTGCTGGCGCGGTGCGGCCAGCTCAACCTCTGAATATGGCTCCTGTTGCACCATGGTACATCGGTTTTGCACTGTGCTGGACTTGCGTTGGTCTTTGGCACATTTCTGAATATCTGGGCCTCTGACTACAAATCTATCATGGTACTCCAACTGGGTGCCAACAATGTAGGGAACTTACATGAAAAGGACATTTGTTATGATGTAGTTGAATTAGGAAAAAATAAAGTTTAAATAAAAAGCAACAATCAATCATATTAGTGTTCGGCTTGCAAACAGGTGTTAGCAAAGCAAACATTATGTTCATGAACAACTGGGACTGTTTCTTTCTTTTAATGAGGGACTTCATTTAATTTTATTTATTTATTTGTTTATATTCTAGGATTACAATACCTTTGAGCCAGGGCTCTTTTACAAAGTTTCCACATCAACTTGGGAAAACAATACAAACATGACAAGCTTTGAAATAGGCAATTCAAGCAGTTGAATACAATACATTTGAGGGGGCAGAAGGTACAAGACAGAAATATGTATGAACAATGCAGTACAAGGGATTTAACAATGTAGTACAAGGGATTCTAAGCAGTCTGAGGCAGCTTGAAAACAGCCAGAAGAGGGAAGGAGAGGTACCAGGACAGGGTAAGGGTTAACAGGGAAGGTTGAGGGATTGAGGGGACAACAGAAGCAGAGGAGCAGCTGAGGGTATTGTCAGGTTTAAAGTGCTAAAGCCAGGGAGGGAGAGGGGTAGGGGGTAGGGGAAAGGTGTCATGGAGAGGGAGATGTAAGTACAAGAGGGGATAGTAGATTAGGAGTGACAGTCATATGGAGCGACAATAAATGGGTAGCAAAAACTCTAGGCCACAGGATTGAAGTGACTCCACACAGTATGAATTTAAAGTAACTTCCAAGGGAAAACCTAGTAGACAAATCAATATGATTAGACACCCCTATAGATTACTTACCAGTACAAAATATCCTCTACTCACTCACAAACCAGTGAGAATGTGTTCTTCTTAACGTGAAGAGCCTAGCCAATAAAAAGGAAGAGCTGGAGGCACTAATAAGTGAAAAACGGTTTGCATTACTAGCTATTATTGAAACCTGGTGGATGTATCAAATCACTTGGGGGAAGACATACAGGGCTATAACCACTTCCCTAAAGGGAGGCCAAATAAGAAGAGAGGCCAAATAAGAAGGGCTTGGGCACTGCACTCTATATTAAAGAAGGACTATGGACCATTGATATTTCCACCAAAATTAGGAATGATCAACATGAAAATGAGACTTTAAGGGTCAAAATTCCGAGCAATAATATAAGGAGCCTAATTATAGGCTTATGCTATAGACTTCCAGACTCTTCCATGGAAACAACCCTTAATATCCTATCTGAAACTGAATTGGCATGTGCTATGGGGGACGTTATTCTCCTGGAGGACTTAAATCTTGGCAATATTGGTTGGGTTACAAAATAAGCATCATCAAGGGGCAGGTAAATGTTTAATTGACATTTCTGAACAATTATGACTAACACAATACGTTTTGGGCCCAACTAGAGGAATTGAAATTCTTGACATAATTCTGTCCTCCGAAAATATTCAAATAACTTTGTGATAAGACCTCCTCTGGGAAACAGTGATCACACCTCAGTACATTTTGAAATAATGATCTACCATAATTTCGAAAAAGGAATCAAAGAGGTATATCTATATACTAAGGCTGACACCACCAAGATTAACAAAACACTTAATGGTATTAACTGGGGTCAGCTCCGCAACAAAAAGTCCAGTACAGGAATGTGGCAGATCTTTAAGGCAGTGAGTCTGCTTCACACATCACTACTCCCTCGATGATAGGCTTGGCTGGCTTTCATCTTCCCCCTTGTCTCTTGCCCAAGTCCCTAATGCACTTCCAACCTGTGCACTGTGTCTACTCTTTGAGGTCAGGTGAAAACACCTCTTTGAATGTCCTTAAACATAAAACTGGGGCTACTGAATCTTCCCTTGCTTATTTTTGCTCCAAGGCTTTAGAACTCCATTCCCCCAAAGATTCTTTTCAGTCCTTCGGCAGCTGTATTCCATAGTAGATACTGTAATTATCTCCTTAAACTTTCCAGTTGTTCCTGACCTTGAATTGAACCTCTCTGACAAGTATCTCCAAATTTTATTAATCATGTTTGCACATATATCTCTGTTTTGTATGATTGTATTGTATGATCATAAACAGTTAAACAAAATGTTATTTATCCATGTCCCCTTTTGTACCTTGTATAATATTCAATTTTTTCACTGACTCTTTTGGCGCATTTGGTTCAGCTTCACAATTTCTAGCTGATATTTACTGTTATACCATTTCAGTTGCTCATTAACATTTCTGCTGTTTGTCACATTGTATACTAGCTGTATTGTCTGAATAGCGCCTTATGTGTTTCTTGCTCAGTAAATCATTTTTCTGTAATTTATTCTCCCAGGCTGTACCTCAAAATAAGCATGTTATTGCCTGGTGCACTTACCTAGTAAATAAAAGCAAAATAAATAAATATATACATAAAATCAAGAACTATTATAATAAAAGTACTAAACCTAAATGGTCATTTAGAACAATTAATAAACTTATTAAAAAAAAGAATAAATCATACAAGACCTATCTGACTAAAAGAATAATGACTCTTGGATTGCTTATAAACTAAATTTACAAATATGTAAAAATGCTGTTAAGAAACCAAAATAAGCTATGGAAGTTTCCTTAGCAAAAAATGCAAATAAAACAAACATCAAATCCTTTCTCAGTTATAGTAACTCCTTGAAGCAAAGAAAAAGTAAGATAGGATCAACCATCATAGAAAACAGTACCATATGTAATCCTTCTGATATGGCCAATGCTTTTAAAACCTACTTTTGCTCAGTGTTTGCTCCTATAAGCAGAAATCCTATAGTAACAAAGACCAAAGTGAGCAAAGTTATAAATATAAATACTGAAGAAATTAAGGACAAAATCAAGAAGTTAAAACTGCACTCTTCACAAGGGCCAAGATCTCAAGCAAAATGTTAAAAATCGTGGTTGAACATTTACTGTAACAAACCCTCTTAAACATATTTACCAAACATCTGTAAACTCTGAACAAATACTGACTGACTGGAAAACCAGCTGAGGTAGTTCCTATATACAAATCGGAGAGAAACATAATTTAACAAACTATAGACCAATCAGTCTAACATTAATCCCCAAGAAAATGTTAGAAGGCATTAGTAAGGATAGGCTCATTCAGAATCTAAACAACGTCAACCAAGATCAGCACAGCTTCACTTCAGGCAGATCTTATATAACAAGATCGCAGTGCTTTTATGAAAAAATCAGCAGTGCATTGGATAACAAAACCCCATGTGATGTCATTTACCTAGATTTTAGTAAAGCCTTTGACCTAGTTCCCCACTAGAAAATTACTGAAAAAATGAAAAATGCCAAAATTGACAAGATATTAATTGACTGGACCCTCACTTGGTTATCCCATAGATCACAAAGAATCATTATCAATGGATAAAAACCCACTCCCGGTGAGGTAACTAGTGGGATTCCCCAAGGATCTGTATTATAACCACTCATCTCCCAGTGAGATGACTAGTGGGGTTCCCCAAGGATTTGTATTAGAACCACTCATGACCCAGTGAGGTGACTAGTGGGATTCCCCAAGGATCTGTATTATAACCACTCATCTCCCAGTGAGATGACTAGTGGGGTTCCCCAAGGATTTGTATTAGAACCACTCATGACCCAGTGAGGTGACTAGTGGGGTTCCCAAGGCTCTGTATAAGGACCACTCATCTTCCAACTGTTTATGGTAATATTAAATGTGTTCTGAAAAACATTAGTTAGAATCAATGTTTCAACCATAGGTCTTTCTTTAGGAATTATCTGAAAAAGAAAAAGATTAATTTTGCTTTGTTCTCTTTCAGATAATTTCTGAAGATGATCCATGGTCAAAATATCGATTCTAACTCTATTTTCTATTTTTAGCTTGCATTTAATATCACCGTTTTTTTTTTTTTGTTTTCAGATCACACGCTGGTGTAGCATCTTGTTTTTTTGTTCCAAATATTTATATCAAACTTCATTAAAAATATAACTACTGTAGCTGGCCTACCAGATGTGCAGATGATTCCAAACTGGGAGGCCCATGTGCAACTGATGAGCAAATATCAATAATCCAGGCAGATCTCGACATCATATCTAATTGGGCTTTGAAATGGGAAATGAGCTTTAACTTGGACAAATATAGATTTATGGACCTTGGTAATAAAAACACAAAACATGAGTACATACTATGTTATTACAATCTGCTCCCAACTACTAATAAGAGAGACCTGGGGGTTACTGTGACTGAGGACCGTGAACTAATTAAGCAAAGCAATGATGCAATTGCTCGTGTAAACAGGGTCATGTGGTCAATCAAAAGAAATATTTGATTGCCAGAAACATCATCATCCCACTGTATAGGGATTATGTCTGCCCACATTTTGATTTTGCCACACAATTTTGGTACCTGCGTAGGAAGGACAATATACACCAAGACAAAATGGTTCAGAGGAAAGCCACAAAACTAATATCAACTTTCAAGGAAAGGCCATATCTCAACAAACTTATAATGTTAAAACTTACGCTGCTAGAATTAAGGCAATTATGGGGGGATCTTCTATTGATGTACAACATCATTAATGACTCTTATTTATTGTGCGAAATGAATTTAGAATTCAAACCTACTCATACTGGTGCTACAGGACATCCACTACAAATTGTGTTTTTTTGTGGGGGGGGGGGGAGTGCAACACCACAAAGAGAAAATACTTCTTTACATAAAGTATAGTAAACCCTTAGAATACATTACCACTAGAAATAGTAATCAGCAGGAATAAAGCTGAATTCAAGAACAAATGAGATATGTACATTATCAATGGTGGTTGTTTGAATTATTTCAACTAGACAGTACAAAGCTACACATGGGTTCATGCCTTCTAAGCTCCTAGCATCCTTAGCATGAAGCCAGCAAGGAGAAACCCTAAACTTGTAAAGGTAGGATGGCAAATGGGCAGGGGGGACTTGAATGCAAGATGGTTAGTATTGGGGAAAGGGAAACAGCAGGGGCAGAGACCAAGTAAGGGAAGAGATGATGGGGAAATTATGAATTGGAAGGAACAAATTGGAGTAGGTGGGAGGAATGGATACAAAAACAAGGGTATCCAGAGGAGGTGCACAAAGTCCAAGGGAAACTAGTCACATTCTGATGATAGGGGAATTGGTTGTTAAGGGAGTTAGATGGCCATAGGGGAGAGGGGGAACCACATAGAAGGAGTGTTGTGGGCCTCCCAGATATAATAGCCTACAAGATCATGCCTATGGTGCACATTCTTGTTCCGGAAAGAGGTGAACATGATGTGATCCTCCACTTGGGCACAAATGACCTGGCATGGTATGATCTAGGGGAGGTATAGAATAGGCTTAGGAAGCAATTGACCAGGGAGGATTCAGTGGATGTGGCTTACCTGGACTTCTCCAAAGCATTTGACAAATTACTTCATGAAGAGCTAATGGGCAACTTGGAGTCAATTAAACTAAATTTAAATATAATCAGCTGGATGAGTGAATGGCTGTCTAATAGAAGACAGAGAGTGGTAGTCAATGGGGTTATGTCAGATTGGGCAGGGGTAACAAGCAGGGTTCCTCAAGGCTCCATCTTGGGTCCTTGTCTATTTAATGTATATGTGGCATCCCTAAATTGCTCGCATCCTAATGTATGGATTACAAAATTTGCAGATGATTGCAGAATAGGGGCAATTGTGAACAATACTGGGGATGGACAATCTCTGCAAAGAGCACTAAATAAGATCTACAACTGGACAATCAAATACAAGCTGCCCCTGAATGTAGATAAGTGTTCTATTATGCACATGGGGAGACACAACTTAAGTATCCAATATACTATGGGAAACAGTAATCTACCAGTTACCAATAAGGAAAGAGATCTAGGAATAACAATAACACCAAGCCTCCAGTTTAGTGAACATTGCAGTATAATGGCAAGCAAGGCTAGTCAGAACTTGAACTGCATTCTGAGACATATTGGTAGCAGGGACAGGGAGGTGATACTGCCTTTGTACCAAGCATTGGTTAGGCCACATTTGGAATATGGGACACAGGTTTGGTCACCGTATAAAAAAGAAGATGCCATCAAACTTGAAAAAATTCAAAAAAGGGGCAACAAAGGCAATATCAGGCTGTAAAGAACTCATGTACACAGAAAGATCAAAATAATTAGATCTGTACACTCTCCAATACAGGAGAGTATGGGGGGATATGTGCATGGTTCACAAAGCACTACAGAATGAATCAACAGCAAATAGTTATGGGTTGACACTAAAGCATGGAATATACCAAACTAGAGGCCATCCATTGCAGTCAACCGTAGAGAAATGGAATCTGCTCAAGCGAAGACATTGGTTCAGCCTCAGGGTTCCCCCTTTATGGAACAAATTACCAACAGAGGTGTCATGAGTAAAACCACAGATGTATTTAAGACTAAGCATGATAGGTGTATCACAAATAAATATGAAATGATATAAAATATCAAGGCAAGCTAAATATAGACACAAATCTAATAAAGTTTGAACAATCTATGTAATCTGTGTAGTTTGGGAGGAAAGTTAGGGAGGTGTCAAAGTCAGTGGCATTTTCAAAGGTGGTACTGGTTCCTAGGGCCAGCTTGTCTAGGAAACTCCAGATCTCCGAGTTCAACCAGTGGCTAAGGGACTGGTGCAAGGAGGAGGATGTTGGTTGTGTGGGGGACTGGAGAATAGTCTAGGACAAGAAATCCCTGTATTCAACAGATAGGCTACAACTCAGCAGTTGGATCCAGGGTACTATGTGGCAAATTAGGGGAGTACATATGGGACAACCTGACTTTAAGCTGAGTGGGGGAAGGACTACTCAGGGGCACAGAACCCAGAGTTCACAACAGGAGGAGGCAGGAAGGCCTCCCAAGTGGAGAGGACAATAGGTAAAAGGAAAGGGAGGGGGTGAGGGAGGGGTGAACACAGTGGATGAGAATAGAAGGAAGGGAGAAAAAGATAGGAGGGGTGCAAGCTAGCAAAGCAACCAGAGGAAAAAGGGGGGACCAGGAAGGAGAGGGAGCAGGAAACATTGGATTAGGGGAGTGATATATACAATTGCCAGGAGTCTGGGGAACAAAATGGATGACCTGCAAGCCATACTGACAGAGGGACAAGCAGGTCTGGTGGTGGTCACTGAGACATGAGCAACCTCAAGCCATGGTTGGGATCTATCTGTTCCTGTATACACCCTCTGTAGGAAGGACAGAGCAAAGAGTAGGGGTGGAGGAGTGGCAATCTATGTCAAAAAGGGGATAAAGGTCACAAGGGAGGACATAGGGGAAGGTACAGAGATGCTATGTGTACAGCTGCAGTCAAAGGAGGGGAAAAATAAGAGCAGGGGTAGTGTAACGATGGTATCCTGTGATAACTGCACGTGCAAGATCACGAATGTCAAAAATCGCAACTGCACAACAGCGAGGGGGAAAAGGTGACTGGCAAAAACAGTGAGAGCCATGAAGGTGACCTACAGCTTTCTCCCTTCCCCAATGTGTCCCCCCCTGGAGATTTTTATATATAGAAAGGGGTTACATGGGCAAAACCCCCTGCAGAAACTCACTCACCAGTTCAGCAAGCGCTGTTCTGTGGCGGTTACTCCTTTGTCCTTCACTCTTTTCCCGTCGCTGTTTTTTAGTTGCGATTATCACATAGAACCTGTAATGACCACAAAGTCAGGACAAAACTACAAACAGGCAGCTGGGGGGTGAGATAAGAAAGAATACAGAAGGTGGAGAAGTGGTCATAGAGTGAGATTTTAACATGCACAGTGTGGGTTGGACCATCCCACAGGCCACCAACAGCAGGAGCCAAGCAATTCTAGAAGCATTCCAGGAGGGTTTTCTGACACAGGGGGTGATGGAGCCAAAAAGGGATTTGGTCTTTCTGATCCTAGTTTTGATGACTAGCAATCATGTCAAAAGCATCAGAGTCACTCAGTCCCTGGGAGGGAGTGGCCACCAGTCTATGTGATTTCAGGTGGACATGGGAAGTGAAGCGCTGAACTCTAAAACATGTGTTCTTGACTTTTGTATGCATGGTGACAATGCTAGGGGGAAGACTGAGAATTAAGGAATGGCATGGGTGTGGAGGATAGGTAGGCAGTAATTAGGGAGGGGTTCAGGCAGTCACTGTAACTTGCCTTAAGCAGGATAAAAGAAGCAAGAAGCGGAAACCACTGTGGCTTCCGGGGGGTGGGAGTGGGATAGTGAGGGAGAAAAGGGCTTCTTAATTACAAGCCATTGATCACATAGGATCACTGGACACATACAATATATAGGGCCTGTGGACAGACTGGATGGGCCTAGCGGCTCTTATCTGCTGACAATTTCTATGTTTCTATGTTCTATGTAAATACAAGAAGACCCAGAAGGAGAGGTACAGGGCAGAATATGAAGAGGAGCTGAAATCAACATGTGGGGTGGTAAGGCAAGCCAAGGCACAGGTGGAACTAAATGTAGTTAACGGTGTCAAAAAGGATGACAATACTTTCATCTGATACTGTACATCCAGGAGAAAAGAACAACTAAAGAGGAAATAGTGAAGTTGAGAAGTGGGAACAAGTGGATGGAGAAAAACAGGGAGAAGGCAGAGGTACTGAGGTACTGAATGAATACCTCTGCTCGGTCTTCACTAAGGAGAAGGATGGGTCACTACCATAGGGAAAAATAGGGATACAGGTGCAGTGAGGATGAGGGATGAAGTAATAATGAAGGACAGAGTCCTCAAAGAGCTCAAGGCACTCAGGGTGGACAAGTCTCCAGAGCCAGATGGCATGTACCTGAGGGTGCTAAAAGAGTTGGCAGCAGTCCATGCCGTGCCACTGACCTACCTATTCAACTGCTCGCTGGACACAGGGGTGGGTCTGCATGAGTGGAGGACAGCTGATTTAGTGTCCCTGCAGAAGAGTGAACTTAGGGTCCAACCAGGGAACTACAGACCAGTCAGCTTGACATCAATTGTTGACAAGTTATTAGAAAACATCTTAAAGGAAAAGTACTGGCACACAATGCAGTAATCACTGCAAAGTTCAGGGCGTCAGTACCCCATGCTCCCTGTATTCACATAATGCACACTAGCATTTTCTTATCTCAACACTCATACATTTTGCAGTTTGCAGGGGTGCAGCTGACATTTTCAATCATGCGGTCATAAAGTGTCTGAGATCGCACTGCAAACAACTCGATATGCTGATGCTTCACTGCCACTTCCTGTATTTTGCCCTTATGTACAGAGATTTAATAATCTCCCTATGTTCCATGCCCAGTGCTATTTTACACAATTTGCCTAAATACCATGTATGTGGCAGGCATGGGTATGTCTTAAGAAAGCCATATACCAGATGGAGGCAGTATTTAGGAGGGCTACCAAGATTATTCAGTGACAGCAGGATATCCTGTATGAACAGAGGCTGGTGAACCTAAACATGTATGCATTGGAGATGACAAAAGAGAGAGAGAGAGAGAGAGGGGATATGACTCAGACCTTCAAATACCTTAAAGGCATTAACAAGGTCAACATAGAGGATCGTTTTTACAAAAGTGAGAAAAGAAACAGCAAACGGCAAAATTAAAAATTAGCGGAAAAGGTATACGAAGGAGGCCCGAAGGCACTTCGTCACTGAAAGGGTGGCGGCAGGATGAAATGCACTGCCAGAGGGGATAGTAAATCACAACAGTTGGGGGGTTTAAAAGAGAGTGGGATAGGATCAAGGGGATGGTTAGGGTAACGGGGACATATAACATACGCACATGAGCTCTGCATCAAGCAGACTCAACGGACTTTCAGCCCTTCTTCTGCTTTGTTTATTTATTCATTTATTTATTTATTTATTTTGTAGTAACTGGGTAAGGTATTTCTCCTCCTGCTTGCCTTTCGTAGTTTGTTCATATGATATGAGACACAGCTCTCTGTACATATGGCAGTTCTGCTGTCCTATAAAATTAAGTAAGTAACTGTGTTTCTGTGAGAACAGACAACGGTTACTCAGATACAGCACCCACCATAATTTATTCACACCAAGTGATAACTATATTATGTTTGTCTATAATGCAGTATATACCATGAAGGTGTCTTCAAAAAAACATATACATTATGTTCACAAAAAAGGAAGCTGTATAATTATGATATGAACATGAGTATGGGCCAAAAGGGCACACTTTTTTTCCTTTTTGTAAAAAAACAATATTGTCCACAGATGTTGATGTGAATTACTGACAGCAAGGGATTATCTTCAGTTTACAGCCAAATACCTCTCCTTTCATATACCTCAAGTTTCTAATATGGCCACCATCTGTCAGTCGATGAGCAGAATCGTAAGTACTCTACAGTACTCTTGATCGGGCACATTGACTGTCAGATGTGGTCAGCCGAGGAGATGAGCAGAGGGCTGTTCAGGTCATCCATCCATTTAAGTCGAACTGGTGACTGGGGTGAGGGGGGTGTGGGGCAGGGGGTCCTCAGTGAGTGGGCAGTTAGGAAGGATGTCACTCAGTTAGGGGTTGGCGGTCCACTAGACTGCCAGGGAACATAATATATGTTATAACATGAGCGATCAGGTGGAAGGGGGTCCACCTGACACCAGGGAACATAATATCTCTCATAACATGGGTGATCGGTGAAGGGGCTCTACAAAACACCCAGGAACATATCTTTTATAACGAGCAATTGAGGGGAGGGGTCAGCTAGACACAAGGGAAGGAAATATCATTCATAAAATGGGTGAGTGGGAGGAAAGGGTCACTTGACTACCAGGGAAATGTTTGGTTTAATTAAACAGGGGTGCTAAAGGGCTCTACATGCCATGCAAATGAGCCCATAATGGGCATGTAAATAGCCCCTTAGACCCTTGCATACCCAATAGGTTCATTTGAATGCTTGAACTGAATATGGCCCATGCAGGCCCTGGAACTATCTGATTTCGGCAGTGCTGTCTCCAGTGTTCTCCCCTGCGGGCCATAGTCAGCCTTGGACCATGTCAGTGCAGTGCATTGTCGCTATGTGCTGCACTGGCATGGCCCCATATTCAGACAGTTGGCGCACTCCATTAAAGCATAGTGTCTCAGTAAACCTCAGAGGCAGCCATGTGCTGTGTGCCATGTAGGGCTGCTTGCTGTGCAGCACTATCAGCAAGCTCTGAATACGGGGGCATTAGTGCAGAAGCACTGAACTGCAATATTTGTACATAAAATGATAAGGACCGTACTAAAGAGGCACCGCATTAACACTGCCTTATCTAATAGTTACCATATTGTCACCTGCCAATTTATACATCAGTATTAAGGCACACAGCTTCTCACAGTGGAAGTAGGCTCACATGGAGTATAACAAAGCTATTCAGTTTCACATGTAAGAAGGGTGAAACATGAAGATGCAACACAGTGCTTGACACACTGAAAACAATGTGTTTCTGTGCTCATTCAATGTCGGCTTCATAACTATACCACCCCCTCCATCTTCCCTGCCCCCATGTGTCTGGAGGCAGCCATCCCACTCTCCATGAAATATCCCTGGTGTCCAGTGGCAGCCCAATCCTCTGGAGTACCACAAGCTCCCACTCCAGTACTATTACGACAGCAGGCACAAGCCCTCTGCTCATCTCTTTGGCCAGCCGCCATCTGACTAATGCATGCACTATATCAATACGAGCAGGCATACTGTATTGACATAGCAGTTGTCAGACATCTCCAAAATTCATAGAAGCTCTGTGACTTTCACAGACATTTCACAACTACTGTACTGTCATATGTTTATATGTACAGCTCCAGCATCTCTCATGGTTATAATAAATCATGACATTAGTCTTGGCCAGTCAGGACTGTTTATTTCCACACATTCCAAGTCCTCTTTTTTCTGCACGAGGTTGTCTCATACAATCAGCTCTAAAATTCTACAGTTCTAAGTTCGGTTAACATAGTCCATTTCATCACACAGTAGGTTCTTTGTCTATAAAGTCAGTTTTATTCCAAATTCGAGTTGCAGTTTTTGTTTTAAACAGACATCTTCAACATGATTTATAATACGTTTATGTACAGTTCCTGTGTCTCTTACAGTTTATAGTTTCTTCTCAAGTCCTCTGTATGCTAGAACTACTCAGCTTCACTTTGCAGTGCTCTAGTTTTTTTTTTGGGGGGGTGAGAGTACTGCAAAGTGAAGTTAAGCAGTTCTGGCATACAAAGGACTTGAAAAGGCACTCCTACATTCAGTATGTTTATATGTAGTTACTGTTATCAGTGTCAGTGGCTCAGTAGGTAGCACACTCACCTCAAAGGCCAGAAGATGGATGGTCATGGGTTCTAGCCCCAAACCAGGCACTTTGGGTAGTACCTAGAACTAACACTGTAGTACAGTATGAGTGTGGCACTGCACTGGTGAGGTGCCATCCTCTGGATGAAGGCATTAAACCAAGATCCCTTCTGCCCATCTCTGGTCACTGTCCAGGTGAAAGTAAAAGATCCCATGGCACTTACTGAAGAAGAGTAGGGAATTTCCCCTGGCGTCTTGGTGAATACTCCCCCTGTCAATAAAACTGGTCCATGCAGCCTACCCCCAGGACACACCTAGAAACAAGCTATCATAACTTTGTCTGCCTTTCCTGTTAAAAATATACTGTATATATAAACAAACATAATAAGAGGTATGAGAACTGTATATATGAATATATTACAAATAATATTAAACATTTCTTGTTTTAAAAAATGGAACTTCAATTTAAAATCAAAAAGTTTTACTTTGTAGAAAATTAGAGAAACCCCTTGTAATGGAAATATAATGTATGGGAGAGTGTTATTAAGGATGGAATTCAACGAATTCCTGTCTTTGTTATACTATCATTGTGATGTCCAAGAGGTTGTTATACCCTCTTGAGTACAACACGATAGCATAACATCAGCGACTTTGCACATGCACGCCTCTCTTCCTGCATTTCGATGAATGGCCGCAGTGGTGACAGCTGGCCCTGAAGGAGAGCAATGCGAGGCAGAAAAATGGAAAAGTAAGGAAAAGTTTCATTTAACTGGTGCCCTTACAATATAAAAGACAATATATGGGCAACAGTTAACAATAACGCAGACCTCCCTTCTCAAGGTTGTCATGCCAACTGTAAACCTCTCAAGCTGCACTCTCAAGCTTTACTAAGTTGTCATGACAACCTCAAGAAAGGGAACACAGTGTTGTTATTAACTGGTGCCCATCCATTATCCTCTATGGACTATGCCAACTGAACTTAAAATGTCAGAATTTTAGAACTGTTTCTATGAGAGCCCTTCTTATGGTTACAAAAATGTCTGGAATGTTTAGAAACAAATAATTCTGATTGGCTACAAATGATGTCATGATTTAAAAGGATATACTCACTAGTATAGTGATAAAATTGTGTGCATAAGTCAGACTGTGGCTGGCCAAGAAAGACATCAGAGGGTTTGTGCCAGCCACCATCGTGGGACTAGGGTGGGGTGTGGGGGTGCTCTGGGGAGGTACCACTGCATACCACTGACATTTTACATGGGGATAAGGAGAGGGAGAGGGATAGGAGTTACATTGAACACAAGGATAAATGTATATGGGCATGGGGAGAGGGAGTGGGGTGCCACCAGACACCCATAACATTTTACATGAAGATAGGGAGAGGAAGGAACTGGTCCACACATTTTGCTCACTGTTTGAATCTGTTTTCTGCAACTGGTAACAAGCACAACACAAACAACTAGTTAGTTCAGCCATCAGGCTTCCAATACACCTAACTATTGTGCCATGTATGCATTGCTTCTCCTTTCATTTTCTAGATATTTGAGGCCTCCCTTTGCACCAATGCATGAACTGTGTAGTGCTAACTACAGACTTCAATTATGATATGCTAGTTACATCTCCAGAGTGCACAGTACTGTTTGTGTAGCACAAAGCCACTTTACTCCATACAGTGTGTTACAATACATTGCCCCCAACTGTCTGGTGGGTAAAGAGAAAAGGGAAAAATCACTATATGATGGCCACTGCATTCCACCACATCAATTGAACCCATCTCTAATGCACTCACCTCCCTCTGTGTCCTTCCTCCACACCACACCCTCAGCACACTTCCATCCCTTCCTTGCCCCCTATTTTTGGGATATAGGCATAACGTGAGTTTTGTGAACAGGCACTCTGAAAGATTTAAAGATGCGGGGGTGCAGAGAACAGCAGTACAGTAGTAGTAGTGCCCTTGATGAGGCTGGATCATCCTTGGACCCCGAAGAGAGGTGGCAGGTATCTTGCAGTGATAAGGAGCGAAAAAGGTCATTACTAAAACTGATGACAGTTTCACATTCTGCTGCTGTCCCTAGAAATTCTGGGTAGATAATTTTATGTCAAAATAATATTTTATAATTTTTGGGAGGAGCAACCAGATTGCACAAACACATGCTTTGAGAAGCTAGTGTTCCTTTCCAGCTGGCTACTAATCAGTTGCTATAGTTCTCTCTCTCTTTCTCTCACTGACTGTTATTCAGATTTTATGATTTTGTAATTTCCAATCGATACAGAAAGTCAGTTTTCTACATCATTGTAGATTTTTGAATTGTTAACATCTGGATGTCAGATGTGCACTGTGGTTAAAGGGAGGCGATAGATCGAGATAGTAGGGCAGAAATACTTCAATATATACAGACATGCTTAGTTCACAAAGTGGTGTAGGCAGCATACGACTTGAATAACTGGAAAATTATGATACATGCGATCACCAAGAAGTGATCCAATGTTCATTTGATGGCAGTCTTCCAATAGTCAGAGGGACCTGAATATAGTGCAAACCCCTTTCTCCATGCTGCCATTTTCTGCCTGATGAAGAGACAATCCCAAACAAATCTGTTCTTTTTTGTACAGAAGTAGAAACCATACTTTCCAGTTCTCAGATACTATAACAAAGAGGACCTGTAGGCTTCCATATTGATAAACCTAGCCCATACATTCCAATTATATTGCCGAAACATTTGCCGAAACAGATGGAAATTGAGACTCTCTTACCTTAAACATGTAGCCTTTTCTCCTCCAGCTTTTGTACAGGTATACTCTGTAGTCACTATTTTGTTTTCAGGGCACTGTTCACTACGAAAGAAGAAAAACATGTTTTCAGAATAGTGTTCCCTGCTGTGGAATGACCTCGGTGACTCACAGCACCAACAGCAGTAATGCCCAGAATGTTAATCCTTGCAAAACATAGAGGGGATACGCAATGATTGGACTCAAAATATGCATTTTATGTTCACATGTGAGAGGCAAATACCATAACTCATGGGTGGCAGTGCCATGAGCGAGTTATGAAAATCCTGCCCCTCAAAAGTGATGGTAAACCATGTATTTTAAGTTAGGCCATTGCATGTTTGATTTATATAAAATCAGTTTACTAGATAATAACTTTTCCATCCACTGATTGTGTGAGAATCTCACTATAGTATATGGCTAAGGCTTATTCTGGATGGAATTCAGATGCTTTCTAAATGTTGTTGTAGGGCAGTTCAAAGGTCAAAAAATCTGTTGTACTATCGTTCTGAGGTCACAGCGATAGTACAACAACTTTTGAGCCTTTTTCTGCCACTGATTGGCTCTCCTGACGAGGTCCAAAGGAGAAAAAAATATAACATGTCGGCCTGATTCTCCTACTCTTGGCGGTGCCAGCAATGCAGTCTTCCCATTCATGAAAGGAAGAGCCTCCCACAACTTCAGGTCAAAAAAGAAATTTTTTATAAAATTTTTAAATAACCTGTGCCAGAAAAAGAGATAGTGCGTGAGCGGGTGTGGGACGATGCTGCTGTGAGAGCGTTAGAGTGAGAGCGTGTGGTAGTGAGGAGAAGCTGTGGCGAGTGAGACCGAGGAGACGCAGCAGATGGAGCAGGAGGAGCAGCAGCAGATGACAACATTTGTCCATTTTTTTTTCAAAACTGCTACAGCAAATATGTTAAGTGTGCAACCATATACTATATAAAACAGTGGATGGTCTCCCATCCACAACTAAGGCTAATGTTTTTGCCTCTTGGGAGTTGATGACATCAGCGAGACCTCCGAGTCACCTGCCAGGTCTCTATGATGTCATCAACTCCCCTTGAGGGGAAACACAGCCTTGTTGTGGATGGTCACCCATCCACTATTCTGTATGTTTCTCTTTAACTGCTGGCTTTAGTGTTGTAGAGTGCTATTGTGCTGCCATCAGCATTAAGAGAGCTGTTCTGTGATTTGTTCAGTATTCCATAGTGAAGTACCCAACCTTCAAGACAGCAGTTGTGAATCATGATATCTTGAGGTTAGATATAAAGATATCACTTGCTATCTTGCCATTATTATCTCTGTTGATGCTGTATAAATATATAGCATAATGGAAAGTGTGCTGTGCAAGTAAATCATTCCATAGAGGGAGTCTGATGAGATAATAAGCCACAAGCTAAAAGGGTAAGAGGGTTATTTTTTCATCAGAACCCTAATATGGAATTCCTTTTTAAGTATATCACATGCTTCCATTTTTTGTTTTACATAATATATTTAGTTAGTCAAAGCTCCATTATTTTCATTTATATTAGGGATTTGAAAATATTTACAGCAGTGACAAAGTTAACCTTTCTTATTAGTTTTCTGACTTCAGAGGGATCAGCCATCTGATTGTAGGATCTATCAGCTGACATGTTTGTATTTCTTCAGCAAAGATTTCAAGTATTTTTGACACAGAGCACAGTGTCAATTTGCAGCTTCAGTGAGATTCTTCATTGGTAAGCTGCATTCTTCTTGAAAATACTTTTTAGCAGTCATTAACAATGAGCTCATATCACTCTTAGTCTGTTATAAATGCTGGTTGGGAGTTTAGAAAGGTTTTAGCCAGAGACATGGAACTGGAGAGAGTGTTTGGACAAACCTTGACCTTCTAACTTCAATACATTTTGCTTGTTTGTCTGTATGTAAATAACATTTTCTGAATGCTATTGCCCATATTCTGTTTTTAAAATAAATTGTGAATAGTGTATGTGTGTGTGTGTGTGTGTGTGTGTGTGTGTGTAGGGGTGGCCAAGAATTTGAAATCTTTAATGTGATCTCTTGGTTTTAGGCTAGGATAGGGAATTTAAAGAGCAACTGACAGCTCTGTGGAAACTTTGAGAAACAATAATATCATATTTAAGGAAAATATAACTTACTATAGAACTGAAAATATTTAGGGAAAATATAACTTACTAATTAACTGAAATATTTTAAGTGTAAGTATTCCCTTTGTTCATTATTATTGAGAATATTGGCATGTAAACTGAGTCCTTTAACTTAGAGCTCATCTGTTCTTTCTGTTCTTTCCCCACTTGAAGTCATACGCCTCTCTTTCTGACATCACAATCTGCTGCTAAGGAAATGGCTGTGATGCCACAAGCAGAGAATTATAACTTCTAGTGGGAAGTCAGCCATCAGAACAGATGACACCTAAGGGACAATGTCCTATTATCACACAAATATCCTTAGTAAGAAAGAATAAGGGTCAGAAAAATACAGAGGATATACTATAGGGAATATAAATGGAGTCGTGTCTAAATATAATATTTTTAAAACATTCCCAAAGGCATCAGCTGCTCTTTACATCCGCAGGTTGTGAAAGCCATTTTATGAAAGTTCTGGTTTTGGAGTTGTGCAAGGAAAGGTAGGAAACGTGTGTTTTTATCTACTTTTTTAAAGGAATGCTTTCCTCAGTGATAGCTATGGCAGCTAGTGTTTTAAGAATGCAATTGGTATTTATTAGGTGTTGGTTGTGTTAACCCTTAGACTGCTGACAGAATTAGAACATATTACAGTTCTGGACAGATGTATCAGTTCTCGACCCTGCAAAATTGTTGGGAAGGTATGTTACTCTAGAGAAGGTTAAATTGTGGTGATATTTAACTTGATGATGCCATAGTTGATTAATTAGCAGCAGTGTGTATAAGCTGGTAAACCTGCACCATTCCTGTGGGGAGAAGGTCATTTCAGGATGCTACATTTGTTGGGAGATATAAACATTCCTCAGGTGCATGCTGAGCAGCACTTGACTTGAGGCGTTGTGCCTCCGCGACCAGCACAAGAAATGCTTGTATCTCTTAATAAATGCATACCCAGCAATGTGTTATTACATTATCATATATTTATCTGTATACCAATTACAACAGTATACCACTACATTTAAACCTATCTACCACTGGGGGAATACTCACCGACATACATTGCAAAGACTAAAACAAACAAATTCAAGCAACATGAGCGTATTTGCAGCATCTCAGCCCGGAGTTGTTTTCCCAGAGATAGAACTCTGCAGTGTGGTCATGCTTCACCTGGTATTCTAATGGCAGATTTATTTCTCTGCTGAAGAGATCATTCACCCTGCAGTCCTGATCCAGTCCTAGTGACTACATTTTGTAAGTTTTCACTACCATTATCTTGAAGTTTTTATAAGTTCATTTCATATGCTGTGCTAGTTTAGTTTAGTTTTTTTGTAATTTAGCATTTTTTATTGTTCTGCTCTGGTTCCCAAAACCAAGAAAACTGCTGTTTGCATCAGTTCTTGATTTAGGTTTCTGACACTAATTTCAAGCCAACCAACTTTCTGACAACACTAAAAAACATTGTCTAAGATGATCGGTGCCAGCCATGAACTGGCCAGGCTCTGCTACTCCCATTTTTGTCACCCTGGATGGTTTCCCCCTCGAAGCACTTTCCTCCTTCAAATACCTAGGTGTGTGGTTGGACAATAGGCTGGGCTTCTTTGCCCACATCAACACCATCCACTTGAAACTCCACCCTAAACTTGGTACCCTGTATCACAGTAAAGGCTGCCTTTCTCCCCAGGTCCACTGGAAGATGGTCACTGAAATGGTACTTCTAATGTTTGGTCTTTGGCACCACCCTCTCCTCCCCCCTAGCTAGACTGGATACCCTTTGCAATGCTTTCTGCCATTTCACCACAAATGTTCCTTTCCATATTCATCGTTGCTCCATCTATTCTTGGATAATTTGAATAGTAAATACAAAGTAGGCTAGAAGCCCATTTAATTGTTTCCCACTCATAGTGGGTTCGTTGTTTAGGTTTATTATGCACAAGAACTGCATCTAACCCATTTCTGAAAGCCTCAAATGTTGTTGAATAAATCAAATTACTAGGTAGTGAGTTCCATAATCTTGCTGTTCTGACTGTGTAATAATTATGTCTCCTGACTGTGTTTGCTCTTGTTACCATCAATTGTTTGTTGTGAGATCTAAAGTTGTTTTGTCTAACATTATATTTTAGGCCATATTGTCCCATAAGCTCATGGTTTTGCTGAATCTTAAACAATAATAAGAGGTCCCCTCTTTTTCTTCTAGTTTCCAATGTAAACGATTTAAGGTGTTAATTCTGTCATTATAATTTGTGGTATTCAAACCCTTTATTAATTTGGTTACTCTTCTCTGTGTTCTCTCTAGAAGATTTATGTCATGCCTATGGTAAGAAATCCTCTCTTTCTAGTCTTCTTCTTCTTTCATGTTGCCTATTCCACTGTGCCTCCTTCATCTCCAAATACTGGTTTGGGTCTCTTCCTGTTTACCTCTCTTCCCTTTTCTCTCCCATTCTCCATGTCTCCTGTGCTCTTCATTCTAGCAGATCACCCACATTCCCCCTTCCTCACTGACACTCCACTACTCGAAAATCTGTTTTCAGCTATTGCCTCCCCACCATCTGGGATAATCTGCTCTCTGCCTCTCTCCCTCTGCCTTAAACATCAGCTGAAACTTCTTCCCACTCCATCCTGCTCCTGTCAAACCCTCCAACCCTCACTCTCCCCCTTGCTCCCTGCAAGTTTGGTTGGTCCTACTTGATACCACTTCTTATTGGTTGCAGATATGTTTTACATTTGTCACTAGATCCATATCGGATGGGTTCCTCCACTCTCAATTGATTCTTCCAGAGAAAGAATTAAGGGAGGAACTAGTGAAACCACTGGCTACTCTTTTTAATAAATCATGGGAGGATGGTGTGGTACCTGAGGACTGGAGCAAGGCAGATGTGACTCCACTTCACAAAAGTGGGACCAAGACAGAGGCAGGAAACTACAGACCTGTCAGTTTGACCTCAGTGGTAGGGAAAGTGATGGAGTCACTTCTGAAGGAAAGAACTGTTGAGTACCTAGAGGCCAGTGGGGCACAGGACCGAAGGCAGCATGGGTTCACAGTGGGAAGGTCATGTCAGATGACTCTAATAGATTTCTTTGACTGGGTGACCAAAGTAGTAGACCAGGGAAGGGCTGTGGACATGGCCTACCTAGACTTTAGTCAAGGCATTTGACATAGTCCCACACAAAGATTAATAGTCAAATTAACCAGCCTGGGAGTGGGTCCCAGGGTGGTAGCCTGGGTAAAACATTGGCTGGACAGCAGGACACAGAAGGTAATTGTAAATGGAGTCCACTCTGAAGAAAGAGGGGTAACTAGTGGTGCCGCAGGGTTCAGTACTGGGTCCAGTCCTTTTTAATGTCTTTATAAGTGACATTGCAGAGGGACTGGAAGGAAAAGTATGCCTCTTTGCAGATGACACAAAGATCTGCAACAGGGTTGATACACAAGGAGGTGTGGAAAGGATGAGAAGGGACTTGGCAAGGTTGGAGGACTGGTCAGAAGTATGGTAGCTAGGATTCAATGCAAAGAAGTGCAAAATAATGCACCTGGGAAACAAGAACCCAGGGGAAGATTACACAATGGGGGGGTAGTAACAACAACAAAAAAGGAAAGAGACCTGGGGGTAATATCAGATGACCTTAAGGTTAGCAAACAATGTGAGAAGGCAGTAGGGAGGGCTGGGGGTATACTGGGATGCATAGGGAAAGGCATCACCAGCAGAAAACAGGAAGTTGTTATCCCTCTGTACAGACAGTTGGTGAGACCCCATCTGGAGTACTGCATCCAGTTCTGGAGACCCCATCTCTGCAAGGACATAGACAGGATAGAGGCAGTCAGAGGAGGCAACTAAAATGGTGCAGGGTCTGCAAGAGAAGCCGTATGAGGAGACTAAAGGAGCTTAATATGATACCCTTGAGGAAGAAGGGAGAGGGGGGACATGATAGAAACTTTTAAGTACCTCAGTGGAATCAACAAAGTCCAAGAGGGTAGCATTTTTCAGAAAAAGAGACATGCAAGAACAAGGGGTCACAATTTAAAGATAGGGGCGGTTCAGGGGCAATGTGAGGAAGTATTATTTCACAGAGAGGGTAGTGGATGCATGGAACAGCCTTCCTGAGGAGGTTGTGGGGTCTAAAACTGTGGGAGAATTCAAGAATGCATGGGACAGACATAAGGCAATTCTTGTGGGGGGGGTTGGAAGAAATAGGCTGTTGGTTAACTAGGATCTGCGGCCTATCCTGTAGGTAGGGAAATGGGCAGACTAGATGGGCCAAGCGGTCCTTATCTGCCATCAAAGTCTATGTTTCCACTGCTACTACTTTTTACTACCTTACTGACTTTTTGCTCACAATTCTTTATGACCACTGTTACTGCATCTTTATTGCCTGTACACCTCAATAAAGAGTGTCCATCCCCATTCACAAAGCGTTTTAAAATGCCACTAAGAAAAATTCTTGCCATGCCTTTATTCTTTGCAGCTGTAGACAAGAGGATAGAGAAAAGATATGTGTGAACCAGAAAAGCAAAAAAACAAAGTGCTGCTTCAGCATGTGGGCTAAAAACAAAACAAAAAGGTAAAATGCAAATTACGAAACAAACTAGAGTTAGAATTGACTTTTTGACCATATATATTCTTCTGGAAGTATCTATAAGGAGAAAATAAGCAAACTTGGTAAAGAGGTAAGAGGTGGGATGGATATACAATGTATGTGATGAAGGAGATGGTGGTTAGGTAGGTTGATCTAGGAGAAAAAGTGATAATAGACAAGTTAAGAATAGAAGCTAGAAGAATGACATTAATGAGGAGGGAGCGATATAGTAGGAGTGAAAAAGCTGAAGGGTGCTTAAGTAGAGTTTAATTAACAGGGCAACATAAGAATGCTGAATGGTGACAAGTGTGGAGGAAAGCGTCAGAGAAGCCTGGAGACAAATTTAAATGAAAATTGACATATGCACAGTGCAAATAACTGAAATGCCCATATGAGAAGACCCACACATGCCCTAAATTGATGTGGGTATAAGCATACCAATGCACACAAACATACATGCATCCATGAGAACAAAAATATAAGGGGGGAGGCAAAAGGAATTAGTTCAGAGATAAACCACGAGGTAGCTAAAAGACATTAGTAGAAAATAAGTCTGTGATTTAAACCAGAGGACTGCTGGAAACTTAATTGGATGATACGTTTGGTTTCTGAGGTTTTTTCCTTTGGCCAGCATCCCAGAAACTCTGCTAAAGGTCACAGACAGAAAGATCATTGACATTACGGTGCCTGGAGGTAAAATGGGATAGATAAGTTTATAAGTATCTTCATTTCTGACTGGTCTGCAGTGTTCTGTAAATTGTTCAGCCAGGCAGCTGCTAGTCTGTTTGATGTAAATAGCTGCATACTTCCTAATAATACAATATATTGCACTGCTGGAAATGTATGAGAACTCCTTGGTGCTGTGAAAATCACCTGGGACCTTCAGCTTCAGTGACACCAAAGATACATTTACAGGTATAACAGCAGGTTCTGTTACAAGTCTGGTCACCTAATAGGATGGAATGGTTAGGAGTGTGGACGCAGCAATGTACCATGAGATTCCTAAAGTGGGGTGCTCTGTGGTATGATGCAGTGGTTGGCTCTGTAAAGGAAGCTTCGAGATAAGGGCTAGTTTGCAGAACAGGAAAGCTCCCTGTAATGGTCCTGTGAAGAGAAAGGGTCTTGGAATGAAAGGGAAGCACCAGTGGAATATGTCAATGTTGCTGCATGAAAGTATCTCTCCAGTGAGGGTCAAGGTTACGGGGCATATTGCTGGCCCGGTAGGGTGCTCTCTCCACTGTACTTTCTGTGCAGCCCCTGTAAATAAAAAACAGTGCATCTGAGCCTGCTGAGTAAAACCATCATCTTCAGTGCACAACCTTCAATGTCTAAGAACCTGAATATGGTAAACCATTCTTAACATGTCTGGGATGGACGGAGCTGTGTAGGAGAAAGATCTGATCTGTCAATCAGTGGTTTTGTAATAAACTGCTGCCTTAAGACCAGAATTTTGCAATGACACTTTGATATCTATTCTCTAAACAGGTTTTAGACCCTGCCTCCCAAGGTACTACTTAGATTCTCCACTTTGTATGACATCACTTTTACACTTTTATTATTAGAAAAAAAAATACTCACTGCATTAATGATGTTTCTTCTAGAGGATTTGTTAGCAAGCCATACAAGTTTGATTTTGTTTTGTTTAGACTATCTTGTTATCTGGGTAAGTGCACTGGAGCCATGGGATCCTTTCTCAGGCATGACCCAGTGTAGAAAAGGTACATCACATATACAGTATAAAACACAGCTTTACAGACAAGAGCAAAAAAATAGAAAAGAATCTTAATTCTTAGACAGAGCAACTATTAGTATCTTCTGATCATTTTCAGAAATAAACTTGTTGGGCAGGATTCACAAAAGGGATTCAAGATGCACCGGTGCATCCCTGACTTGCACACAAGCGCGATTCTGGAAGGGCACCATTGTGATGGCACATTGCCAATGCACTGGCGCATCACAGATGCACTGCACACCACCCATAATGTTATGTGGCACATCCAGAGGGGATGTGCAGAGGGTGTGTCTATGCATATGGTGCACAGCCCCATTCACAACCCAACTTCAGGTGCATCTCTGGAGCAAGTCTGGAGATGTGCCTTCAAAAGATAATTCTACAACAAGTAGACATAAGCAGATGTCCACCCACAGGCAGGCTGCCATGCTGCAGCCAGCAGCATGGCAGCCTGCCCACCCTGGCAGTCCAGTGATCCCCCCGCCCGCATCCCTAGTAAAATGCCACTCACTGGACCAGTAGTCCTTTTGTATTAGCGGAATCCCCCTCCCTGCCCACATCCCCAGTAGAATGCCACTCACTATGCCAGTTGTCCCATAGAACAGTAGAATTCCCCCCTCCTGACCTGATCACAACATCAAATGGATTCTCGATGACTCCCACACTCCCACACCCACTCAGGCACCCCCACCCCACTCCCCCCATTCTGGCATAGTTCTATCGTCAGCAGGCAGCTCAACCTACCCACACGCCGCCACACCTGCCCACCGACAGCTGTCAGTGAATGACAGCTACTGTACACCTGGAAGCCCATTGGTGGACCCTGCCAACAAATGGGCTTGCAGTGTGTACTGTATTCTGCCATTCACAAAGTTGTCATGCCAGGAACTGCAGCAGTTTTGGTGGCTGGTGTTTCTAACTCTGATTCGTGCACATTGTGGATGTCCCCAGAATAGCTACTATGATTGCAATTGATTTTTTTACCACTACTGGCTATGGTGGCACTTGCTGTATGTGTTTTTGTTTTTTCTTTTTGGGTTCGGGAGCCCAGGTGGCATCCTCTACCTCATCGGTATCACATTCTGAGTCATCACCTTTGGGGTCCAACTTAATTACTTAAGAGTCTGAGACATGACACCCCCCTCTCAAAATATGTGAGTCACTATATGACCTACTAGTAGTTCTATCACGGAGATGGGAAACACAGAGTCTGAGACTTTACACAGCCCCCCTCAAAATACGTGAGGCACTATGACCTAGTAGTAGATCTGAGTCACAGAGATGGGCAACACAGAGTCTGAGATGTGACACCCCCCTCTTCAAAATCTGTAAGGCACTATGACCTAGTAGTAGTTCAGGCACAGAGATGGGCAACATAGAATCTGAGACGTGACACCCCGTGCCTTCAAAATCTGTATGGCACTATGACCTAGTAGTAGTTCTGAGTCACAGAGATGGGCAACATAGAGTCTGAGAGGTGACACCCCGTGCCTTCAAAATCTGTATGGCACTATGACCTAGTAGTAGTTCTGAGTCACAGAGATGGGCAACATAGAGTCTGAGACGTGACACCCCGTGCCTTCAAAATCTGTATGGCACTATGATCTAGTAGTAGTTCAGGCACAGGGATGGGCAACACAGAGTCTACAGCAGTAGGACCTTTCAGGGCAGCACAGAGATGGGCAACACAGAGTATGAGATGTGGGTGATACCCCCTTCAAAATATATTCTATACAGCACTATAAGCCCCCCTCAAAATTACTGAGGCACTATGACCTTCAGACAGCATCCTCCTGTCCTGTCTGTTCCCTTTATTAGTTCCTACTTTCTTAATACATTAAAAATAATTATTAAATTGTTGGATGCTGTACACTAGTGATATTTATACTTTTTTCAATTTTATTGATTTTGCAAGAAAAACAGACTGATTTAACTAACACTTGACCTATACCTAACCTATTCAGGCACAGAGATGGGCAACATAGAGTCTGAGATGTGACACCCCTCCTTTCAAAATCTGTATGGTAGTATGACCTAGTAGTAGTTCAGGCACAGAGATGGGCAACACAGAGTCTGAGACGTGTGTGACAGCCCCGCCACAACAAAATCTATATGGCACTATAAGCCACCACCTCAAAATTAGTGAGGCACTATGACCTTCAGACAGAGTCCTCCTGTCCTGTCTTCTCCCCTTATTTTTACTTCCTTAATATTTTTTTTTTAATACATTTTTAAAAAAGAAAAGTTATTGCATGGTTCACTAAGGTAGAATTGAGGAGCAAAAAGCAAAGCCCATGTTACAGTAGCTCCTGTCAATTTAACTACAATAGTGTTCCTTGGTGAGAGGGATTCAATGGTCTGTTACTAGGCAACTGAGAGAGACAAGCTGTGGAAGGTCTCCATAACAAGGAAGTGCTCTAGGTGCAGGGAGCATTGTGGGATAGTGGTGGTCCATCTGACTCCTCTATCGGTTTCCAACTTTAAGCACCTGTGAAATAGAACCTTTCAGGTTGTGAACTGTACAAAAGGTACACACAGAGCTCAAACCCACTAGTTGTGGTGGTATTTTATTATTTTAAAGTACATTAGATCCACGGAGGTGCTGTGACACAAGAAGGGACTACTACCTTGGCTTCCGGTTGGACGGCATAAATAGGTCACCCCAAGCAAGCAGAGTGAGTGTGAGTGGGGCGAGTGGGCTCAGCAGCACACAGAGACACATGCATTTGTGTGTGTCTGCTGCGCCAGCTGGTGGCAGTGGGTAAAGTGGGATCACGAAGCTACAGGAGTTAGTATCTGGTGAGCAGTCTCTAACATAAATACACCATGGAGGAACCAATGGAGAACCTTCTTGAGATACTTTGTGGAACAGGTACAGCTATAAAATGTGTAGTTTGCCAAATGTATGCCTCTGCAACCTTTGAGAATATAACCATGGATTTCAAATGTTCAAAATGCAAAGAAATTGACACACTTAAAAAGGAACTGCAAAAACTTCGATCTGATATATATCTAACCAATAGCAATATAGAAAAAGCTGCAGCATCGAATAATGAATCAAGGAAAGGGGGACACAGGGAGCATGGTGAAGAGACTCTTTCTGAGGGGAAAGGTCACAGCAAATGGAGTCAGGTTAGCATGCGGAAAACCAAAAGGAGATACACAGTAGGTAAGGAAGACATTGCCCTAGAAAATAGATACACAGCATTAGCACACAATACGGGCCAGTCTTCAGATAGGGCAGATCTATGTCAAGATAGAGTACCAATAAATGAACAAAGAAATCAAATTTTAGTGATAGGAGACTCCATGTTAAGTGGCTGTGATAATCAAATATGTGCAAAAGACAGATTCAATAGAGTAAAGAATTGTCTACTGGGGGCAGGAGTAAAAGATCTGAAACAGTGTGTACAGAAATCGGTCCACCCAGATGCTAACATTTCAACTGTAGCCATCCATATAGGAACAAATGACACAAGAAAGGAACATGACAAATACATGGCTAGGGATATCTTGAAACTTCACAAAGAAATAAAGGACACAGGAGCAAAAGTCATAATATCAGGAATCCTTCTTCTCTATAAATGTCACCCAGAAAAAAACAATACGATTAAGAGAGTCAACATACATATCGCAAATGGCTATAAAAAATTAGGATGTACATTCCTGGAATCTTGGGACATGTTTTTAGGAAAAAAAAACATGCGTACAGTTGAGATGGTATACATTTAAATCACGCAGGAAAAAATATTTTGGGAAGACTGTTCTGGAGTACAGTAGATGGAAAAAATTAAAACTAGAAGGTGAGGGGGAGGACTACAAAACATAAACCCAAACATCAGGTGCTTGTTGGTAAATGCAAGAAGTTTAACCAACAAGAAGGCAGAACTTGAACTGATTTTACACTCAGAAGAAATACAGGTATGCACTATCACTGAAATATGGTGGAAAGATGACACATGGGGAAAAGAGATCCATGGCTATAATGTGTTTCATGCAAACCGATGCGATAAAAGAGGAGGCGTATTATGTGTGCAAAACAGCATTGAGACAGTAGAGGTAAACTACACAACTGAAGAATATTGAGACACTGATCAGCTGCAAATGTTGTGGGTGCAGATAAACCCAAAAACAGCTGTAAGATACTCCTGGTAGAACTAGTAATGCCACTGGCTACTCTCTTTAACAAATCATGGGAGGATGGGGTGGTACCTGATGACTGGAGGAGGGCCGATGTGATTCCACTTCACAAAAGTGGGAGCAAGGCAGAGGCAGGAAACTACAGACCAGTTAGTTTGACCTCAGTGGTAGGAAAAATGATGGAATCACTTCTGAAGGAAAGAATTGTTGAGTACCTAGAGGCCAGTGGGGCACAGGACCCAAGGCAGCATGGCTTCACAACAGGAAGGTCATGTCAGATGAACCTAATAGATTTCTTTGACTGGGTGACCCAAGTAGTACACCAGGGAGGGGCTGTGGATATGGTCTACCTAGATTTTAGCAAGGCATATGACACAGTTTAACACAAAAGATTAATATACAAGTTAGCTAGCCTTGGAGTGGGTTCCAAGGTGGTAGCCTGGATAAAAAACTGGCTGGACAACAGGACGCAAAGGGCAATAGTAAACAGAGTCTACAGTGAAGAAAGGAGGATAACTAGTGGGGTACCGCAGGATTCGGTACTGGGACCGGTCCTCTTTAATGTCTTTATAGGTGACATTGGAGAGCACCTGGAAGGAAAAGTATGTCGCTTTGCAGATGACACAAAGATCTGCAACAGGGTTGATACACAGGGTGGGGTGGAAAGGGTGAAAAGGGACTTGGCAAGGTTGGAGGAATGGTCAAATGTATGGCAGCTCAGATTCAATGCAAAGAAGTGCAAGGTAATGCATCTGGGAAACAAAAACCCAGGGGAAGAGTAGACAATGCGGGGTGAGATAATAACATCAACAAAAATCGAAAAAGACCTAGGAGTAACTATATCCGATGACCTAAAGTTGGGCAAGCAATGTGAGAAGGCAGTAAGGAGGGCTGGGGGGATACTGGGATGCATAAGGAGAGGCATCAACAGTTGAAAGCAGGAAGTTGTTATCCCTCTGTACAGACAGTTGGTGAGACCCCATCTAGAGTACTGCATGCAATTCTGTAGACCCCATTTCCGCAAAGACATAGACAAAGTGGAGGCTGTTCAGAGGAGGGCAACCAAAATGGTGCAGGGTCTGCACCAGAAGACATACGAGGAGAGACTAAAGCAGCTTAATATGTATACCCTTGAGGAAAGGAGGGAGAGGGGGGACATGATAGAAACTTTCAAGTATCTCAAGGGAATTAACAAAGTACAAGAGGGTAGTATATTTCAGAAAAAGAGATCTGCAAGAACAAGGGGGCACAATTTGAAGATCGAGGGGGACGGCTCAGAGGTAATGTTAGAAAGTATTTTTTCACAGAGAGGGTTGTGAATGCATGGAACAGCCTTCCTGAGGAGGTTGTGGAGTCAGGAACAGTGGGAGAATTCAAGAATGCATGGGACAGACATAAAGCAATTCTAGTGGGGGGTAGGAGGAAGTAAGCTGTTGATTAACTAGAATCTGCAGCTTATCCATCAGGTAGGAAAATGGGCAGACTGGGTGGACCAAGTGGTCCTTATCTGCTGTCAAATTCTATGTTTCTATGTTTCTGTGTGGATGTTATAGATCTCCAAATCTTTCATCAGAGGGAAACAATATCCTAATAGACAAGCTTAGTGGTATGGATATGGGTGAACAAACAACTATCATGGTAGACTTTAACTACCCATCTATAAAATGGGATAAACTAACCTCATGCAGTATCATGGAGGACAGATTCCTTGATTATGCGTTGACAAATAAACTGGACCAGATTGTAAAGGACAACATTCGTGGTGGCAATATACTGGATTTGGTATTAATGAACCTAGGGGATGATGTAAGAAACTGTTTAGTAAGAGAACCACTAGGTGACAGTGACCATAATATGGTACAGTTTACAGTCAAAATACAGTGGAACCCCCTAAAAGGTTGCACAAAGGTTAGATGCCATGAAAGAGCTGATATTCCCAAAATTAAAACCTATTTACAAAATTGGAACTGGAAAACGGACTTTAAAGGAGCAACTGTGGAAGAGAGATGGGAGATGTTACTAAGCAAATTAAACTGCTGTACTGACAAATTTATACCTGAAATCAGTAAGTATAATAATAATAGAAAAATCTCAGTATGGTTAAATAAGGATATTAGGAATAAAATCAGGCAAAAAAGGGCATACAGGAAATAAAAAAGGAAGCTAGCTCCCGAATATTTAACAACATACAAATATATGGCTAAAAATTGCAAGAAAGACATAAGAGAAGCCAAAAGACTGTGTGAGCTAAAGATTGCAACAGGCAAATCAGGAAATACAAAGATGTTCTATAGGTATATACATAGAAATAAAAAAAAGTAAAAACACAATAGGTCCAATAAAAACTGATGATGGATTAATTAGCAATGGGAGACAAATTGCAAACATCTTCAACACTTATTTTAGATCCATGTATCAGCCACGGGTAAACCAGGGTCAGGACAACTTCCAGAGGCAAGCCACTAGCATTATTATAGGTGCAGTGGATGTCAAAGACAGGCTACTTAAACCAAGACCAAACAAATCACCAGACCCGGATGGGTTGCATTCATATTTTTTGGAAAAAATAGCAGAGAAAATATCAGGCCCCTTGGCAGAAATCTTCTCAGTTTCTTTTCCTTAAGGTATAGTGCTAGATGAGTGGAAAAAAGCAACTGTGACCCTTATATATAACAAACTCTAGCCAGAGCCGATACAGCTGTGGCGAGCTGCCAAATGGCCAAAGTTACACATGTGCATAGAAATTTGTGAACAACCGGGTGTAACATGGCCATTTTTTGGAGTTGTTTCACCAAATTTTCAACATGGCCTTTTTGGGACCCCACTTCATGAAGAGTGGCACTGTCATTTTGTTCATTTGTACCAAAAGGTGATTTTGCAGAGCAACTGTGCCGTTCTATGCCACAGGTGTGAAAACACGTTTTGGGCAGGATGCAAAACTTGACAGCTATACTGCTAATAAGGAGGTGTGCAAAAATGGCAATGTTGAAAATCTGAAGTGAAAATATAAAAAAATTTGCATAGTTAGGAGTGTGTGTTAAAACTGCACAACACACACTCATAATGCAGTCATCTTTTGGAATTTCTTCACTAAATTTGCAACATGGGCTTTTTGGGACCCCAGCTCATGAGCAGTGGCACTGTTGTTTTGTTAATCAGTCCCAAAAGGTGATTCCGTGCAGCAACCACAAAATCACCTTTTGGGACCAAGTAACAAAATGACAGTGCTCATGAGGTGGGGTCCCAAGACCCCTATGTTGAAAATTTGGAGCCAAAATTCCTAAAAATGGCTGATACAGCAACCTAAGTTGAAACCCCCATTGACTGGCATTATACAGCGCTTATCTCTGATTCTTCAGTTCCTGGTTCGGCTTTGAAAATTGCAGACATGTCCCGGTCCAGAGAAGATGACAGTGCTGACCTCTGAAGGCAAGCATGGAGTAAGGGGGGTGGGAAGCCAGTACTCAGCGGGAGGGTGGATGGGGAGGGGACTAGTGATGAGGGACCATTTTCTTTTTACAGGTAAAAAAATTGGGGATGGTTTTATTTACAGGAAAAAAACATAAATTTGGGCACACTGTGGTGGGCTCCCAGTGTGCCACATGAGTTGGGGGGGTACATGATGATGACATGGGGATTGGGCACACAGATGTTGGCACAGGGGAAAAAATAAAAAACATAACTTTGGGCACACTGGGGTGGGCTCCCAGTGTGCCACATGAGTTGCTGGGGGGGTACATGATGCCAACATGGGGATTGGGCACCCCGATGTTAGCTCAGGAGAAAGCAAAATAAAAAACAAAACTTTGGGCACACTGGGGAGGGCTCCCAGTGTGCCATGTGAGTTGGGGGGTTACATGATGCCAACATGGTGATTGGGCACCCCAATGTCAGCGTGTGGATGGGAAATGGAGGGAGAAGAGAGGACAGCAGCAGTGGGAGAGAGGGAGGCCTTTATTACCTGTCGGTGCTGGAAGGGCATGGAGGGAATGGGGAGAACAGGAGCAGTGGGAGGGTGCAGTAGGAGTGCCATTCACAAGATGGCAGAGGTGACGCAACCACGCATGCAAGGCATTCGCGCATGCATAGTTGCCGTGAATGGCTTTCTGCCATTCACAAGATGGCGGCACCAGGTGAACTGCGCGTGCACGCAAGGTGCGCATGTGTAGTTCTTGTACTGGAATACGGAAGTAACAGCTGAAATAGTGCGATTGTTACTCCATAGTGACAGATTGTGGTGGAGTATTACAAGCTCCGTTGGACTTTTGAAAGGATACTTCCAAAAGTCCAATGGAAGGTTCCATGATCAGCCATTTTAGGAGCAATAGACTGATCCCAAAACAGCTGTAGGCTCTGCCCACAGCTGTAAAAGGGCCCTAAGAGTGATGTCACAAACTATCAGCTCATTAGCCTAACACTGGTTATAGGTAAGATAGCAGAAGAATATATTAAGGAAGAACTATTAAGTCACATCCAGGTAAACAGACTAGCAGATATACATCAACATGGGTTTAGGACTGGAAGATCATGCCTAACTAATCTGTTATATTTCTTCAAGTCAATTAGCACTGCTGTAGACTCAGGATTACCTGTTGATGAACTCTTCCTGGACTTCTCTAAAGCATTTGACAGTGTGCCACATCATTTACTGATCAAAAC